>NC_069449.1:10950812-11045812 GCF_026875155.1 Cherax quadricarinatus
TACACGCAGAATATGTGAGCAAGGTAGGAAAGTACACGCAGAATATGAACAAGATAGGGAAGCACACACAGAACGTGACATGGACGTAGGGAAGTGCACAAAGAACATGTGAGAAAGGTAGAGATGTACACATTGAACATGACAGGGAAGAGGGATAGTGCACACTAAACATAAGAGGAAAGTAGGGAAGTACATATGAAACATGAAACGGTAGTACACATGAAACACGGTAGGAAGATAGGAAAGTACACACGGAACATGAGAGGATGGTAGGAAAGTACACAAGGAACATGAGAGGAAGGTAGGGAAGTACGCAAGGAACATGAAGGAAGGTAGGAAAGCAGACATGGAACATGAGAATAAATCAGGGAACTACTCATGAAACATAACACGGAGGTGGGGAAGTCCACAAGGAATGAGAGGTAGTAGGGAAGTAGACAAGGAACGTGAGAGGAAGGTAAGTATTCATGGAACATGATAGGATGTACTCATGGAACATGAAAGGAAAGTAGGAAGGTACTGGAGTGGGGCAAACATAGCAATACCAGTCCAGCATCAATGAGCACTTCAGCACAGAGCACTACGACACCAGAATCACTGTGATCTCAGTACAGTACATCAGCAATATCCTGTCAGTACACACCAGTACAGCAGCATTGAAGAGGTGGCCAGACGACAACACAGAACTCTGATACGCAAGATTTAACAGAGAAATGGAGCAGAAGGAAAGCAGTCTCTGGGGTGGTGGCAGAGATGACCCCCTGCTTACAGTAGCCCAGCTATGATGGTGGCAGGGGTGTGACCCTTGTTTCCTGTGGCCAGTTTGGGTGGTCACATGGTTTATATATCCCTGCCTCCTTTGTCCCCACTGGGGTAGTGGCTGGGGTGAATTCTGTATCTTGTGGCTTCCTCGGGTTTTGAAAGAGGTTTCCCCTGCTTCGTGTAGTCCCGTTGGGGTGGTGGCAGAGGTGACCCCTGCCTCCTGTTACCCAGCTGAGCTAGTGACATGTGCTATTACTGCTTCCTGTGACCCTCCTGTTGCCCAGCAAGGGAAACCCCTGCTTACTGAAGTTTAACTGGCGTGTCTCCTAGAAGCCAAATGTAGCCCAGCTTGTTTGATGGAAAGGGTGATGATCTCTGTACCTTGAAGCACAGTTGGGGTGAGGAGACGTGACAGGGGTGGTCCCATGTCTCCTGGTGCCTAGTTCTGGTGCGGGTCCATCAGCGTTCATTTAATGCTCTTCTCTACCTCTGACACGCTGATATTCTCTATGATTCAGCAGTCAGCCGAACACAACCCCAGCTTCCCATCTTTCTCTGGCAGTTTTTCACTCACATGAGATTGGGTTCATTCACAAGAGCTCGAGTTCTCTCACAGAAGCCTGAGTTCTCTCACAGGATCCCGGGTTCTCTCACAGGAGCCTGGGTTCTCTCACAGGAGCCTGGGTTCTTTTACAAGAGCAGAGTTCTCTCACAGGAGCATGGGTTCTCTCACAGGAGCCTGGGTTCTTTCGCAAGAGCAGAGTTCCCTTACAGGAGCCTGGGTTCTCTCACAAGAGCCTGGGTTCTCTCACAGGAGCCTGGTTTCTCTCACAGGATCCCGGGTTCTCTCACAAGAACCTGGGTCTTAAAACTTCACATGACTGTCTCTTCAGGCAAAACATATCGCAAACTTTTATATTTCACAAACCAATATCCCCACTCTCATGATTGCAGCGTTTTCCTAACAAATTCCCAGAAAGTACAAAAATAGCCTCATAACTTGTCAATTTAAATGTAAATCATCAAATATACTACGCAGTCTGCTCACCAAACAAAATTAGTCAGACTATTTGGCAGTGGTAATTTAATTACAATAACAAAAGCATATTTCAAAATCAGCTTGATCACCACCACTACTTGCATATATATTTAAAGATCATATTAATTCCAATGCAGCATTCAGTTATCCACATTCTTCATGAAGAAATGAAAATATACAAACCACTCAAAATGACATAATATCCTGGATCCATTAAAAACTATTATATTAATATCACTTAAGAGTTATCTGAGATTTCCCATCAGGTACACGAAAGAGTATAAAAGTCATATCATAATCTAAAAGGTCCGAAGTAGTGGATAGACTGTTAAAATATATGTAATAGCAACTCAGCTCACACTGGAGAGAGAAAGGCAGGATGACAGTGAGAAGGTAACTGTGAGAGAGGTTCTTGTGCCCTGTGTCTATTATTATTGTATTCATTAACAGTGTTTATTCCACCAGTCATTCTATGAGAAATCATCTTAAAATCCCGATGCAGCTTCGTGGTTTTATCCCACGAAGTATTTGTTTAGTAAAAGTCTGCTTATGAGTGAACTCGAAAATAAAGACTTCACCTCAGTATCCACCTGCTCAATACCCGGGACTCGACCATGTCTTGAGCATGATTAGATCTCCATGTCTCCACGGATGAAGACTCTATGAGAATGCTTGGTAAAATGCCTCGCTGAGGGCAAACTTGACCAAGAACTCTTGAGTACAGATGGTAAATTGAATAACTTTCATTTAGAAGTCTCTCCCGAATACCAGTTCAAAGAGCCCAAACTTACTGTATTCAAATTCATTTTACATGTGGAGAAATAACTCAAGGATCAAGAGTGAATACACGAAGAGGCACTTACTAGACAGTACACAGAGATACATGACTACATCTCAGGAACAAGTGCAGCAGCAGTTACATCAAGCTGTATCAACAACATCAGGAAACCCAAACATGAGTACCAGGACAAGTGAACATCAAGACTCACTGTCATCACCTGTTATACTCATGTGTCATATATACATCACACATCACTCTCAACACCTGTCATGCTCATATGTGACTCTTACACAACTCATCACCTTCATCACTGTTAGTACTGCAATATTCACGTTTCACTGCTACACCCCTCATCACCTTCATCACTATCATCACTGCAATATTCTTGTTTCACTGCTACACCACTCACCACCAACACTTTCACCACTACTATATTCATGCTTCACTGCTACTCCTCTCATCACCTTCATCACTGTAATAAAGTTGGTAGAATTACCGACAATATGTAAAGTAAAAGGACACAAGTGCAACTAATGTGACATTTATTGTGGCAACGTTTCGCTCTCCAGGAGCTTTATCAAGCCATTACAAACAATACATGGACACAGAGGGTATATAAAGGCTCAGAGTGAGGTGAATACTAGTGAGGTACCATTTCGATGTTCACTAGTGGTAGTAGTAGTGACAACCTATTTTTATGTTACCCAAGTAATAGCTTTTATATCCTTTTACTCATGTACGAATTAATTGCTCTACCATATTGTATTACTTTTGTCACTACTACTACTACTACTACTACCACTAGTGAACATCGAAATGGTACCTCACTAGTATTCACCTCACTGTCATATTAGTTGCACTTGTGTCCTTTTACTTTACACCTTCATCACTGTCATCACTGCAATATTCATGTTTCACTGCTACACCACTCATCACCTTCACTGCAATATTCACTTTTCACCGCTACACCACTCATCACCTTCATCACTACAATATTCATATTTCACTGCTACACTACTCATCACCTTCATCACTGTCATCACCTGCTATGCTCGCGTGCTAACACACTCTGTTTAAAAACTCTTTAAAATCTCAATTAGCCGCCTGCCTGGCCCTGGCCACATTATCCGCTCCAAACATTATCTCTTTCCAGCAATTTTGTTTGCCTCACATTAGTGTTACTCGACCATTATGTAACGACAGTTTTCTGTCTCCTCACTCTACTTCACCTCATTTCTCTTTCCTTTCTCCTTTTTCCTTCACTCCTTTTTCATCACACACACACACACACACACACACACACACACACACACACACACACACACACACACACACACACACACCACACCACACACACACACCTACACACACACACACACCTACACACACACACACACCTACACACACACACACACCTACACACACACACACACACCTACACACACACACCTACACACACACACCTACACACACACATACACACACACCTACACACACAACAGGCCTAGTGTCAAATCGACATGTGCCTTGGACAAAATGGTAACTAACTAACACAACATGATAACGACATACATAATACTGCGAAGAGACAGAGATGTTCCAGAGACAGGATGTTCCAGAGACAGGATGTTCCAGAGATGGGACAGAGAAACTAGGGTTCACAGAAACTAGGAGTCAAAGGGATGTTAGGAAGTATTTCTTCAGTTATAGAGTAGTCAGGAAGTAGAATAATCTGGCAAGTAATATGAGTGGAGCTGGAACCATACATAGCTTTAAGCCGAGGTATGATAAAGCTCATGGAGCAGGAAGAGAGAGGACCTAGTAGCGACCAGTGAAGTGGCGGGGCCAGGAGCAGAGTCTTGACCCCTGGAACCAAAATTAGGTGAGTACACACACACACACACACACACACACACACACACACACACACACACACACACAAATACACACACAAACATATACACACATTCAACACACACACACACACTCACACACACACACACACACACACACCACGCACGCACACCACACACACACACACACACACACACACACACACACACCACACACACACACACGCACGCGCACCACACCACACACGCACACACACACACACACACACACACACACACGCACGCACGCACACACACACACCACACAACACACACACACACACACACACACGCACACACACACACACACACACACACACACACACACACACACACACACACACACACACACACACACACACACATCAGAGGATGCAATGGGAGTCACAGTGGGAGGTGGAAAAGGAGAGATTCGTGTTTGTCTATGGGCTAGACGAAGCTGAAGGGGAAACTTATGATGAAAGAAAGCAGGAGGAGAAAAAAACGATTGAAGATATCATGAAGGTGATAAGCGAGGGGGACATGACCCAGGTGGCAAATTTTCGGAGAATTGGGTGATTCACAAAGAAAAGGAATCGGCTTCTCAAAGTAATTTTCAAGGCAGAATCAACCCGAACCATGATCTTGCAGGAGAAAGCACAGCTGAGAGGCAAGCAGGAGTTCCGGAGTGTGTACCTCCATCGAGACAGAACACAGGACGAAAGGAAGACAATGAAAGAGAGAGCTCAAAAACGAAAGGAGAAATGGGAGGAAATGAAAAAGGAGAGCAGAATAACCCAGGATCAAATGGAAGGACAAGTGCACCCCCCAGAAACACCTGCAGAAGGACTCCAGCCACGACTCCCCCAAGGCAACTGAACAATCCAAACCAACCATCACACACCGATCCCTCTGTTTCCACCCCCCGCACCACAGTTACAGTATTAGAACAGAAGTTGAAGGTTTGGTACACAAATGCAGATGGATTAACGACTAAACATGAGGAATGGCAAGAAAGAATCAATGAGAAGTCCCCAGACATCATAGCAGTTACAGAAACAAAACTCACAGAGACAATAACAGATGCAATCTTCCCACCAGGATACCAGATCATGAGGAAAGATAGAAGGGGCAGGGGAGGAGGTGGGGTTGCTCTGCTCGTAAAAAACAGATGGAAATTCGAGATAATGGAAGGCATAGATGAGAAGGGAGAAAGAGACTACATAGCAGGTACACTTCAGTCTGGGGAACACAAAGTGGTCATTGCAGTGATGTATAATCCACCACAGAGCTGCAGGAGGCCAAGAGAGGAATATGAAGAGAGCAACAGAGCAATGGTGGACACACTTGCTGAGGTGGCAAGAAGAGCTCACTCCAGCAGAGCAAAGTTGCTGGTTATGAGGAATTTCAACCACAGGGAGATTGACTGGGAAAACCTGGAACCACATGGGGGTCCCGAAACATGGAAAGCCAGGATGTTGGACGTGGTGCTGGAAAACCTCATGCACCAACATGTTAAGGACACTACCAGAGTGAGAGGGGAGGATGAACCAGCAAGATTGGACCTTGTGTTCACCCTGGGCAGCTCAGACATTGAGGACATCAAGTATGAGAGTCCCCTAGGAGCTAGCTACCACGTGGTTCTGTGCTTTGAATACTTAGTAGAGTTGCAAGTGGAGAGAATAACAGGAGTTGAATGGGAAAAGTCTGACTATAAAAGAGGGCACTACATAGGGTTGAAGAACTTCCTGCGGGAGGTCCAGTGGGACAGAGAACTGGCAGGAAAGCCAGTAAATGAAATGATGGAATATGTAACAACAAAATGCAAGGAGGCAGTGGAAAGGTTTATTCCCAAGGGCAACAGTAACAACGGTAAGACCAGAACGAGCCCCTGGTTTACCCGACGGTGTAAGGAGGCAAAAACAAAGTGCAATAGAGAATAGAAAAAGTACAGAAGGCAGAGAACACACGAAAATAGGTAGATCAGTCGCAGAGCCAGGAATGAGTATGCACAGGTAAGGAGGGAGGCCCAGCGACAGTATGAAAATGACATAGCATCGAGAATCAAGACTGACCCGAAACTGTTGTATAGCCACATCAGGAGGAAGACAACAGTCAAAGACCAGGTGATCAGATTAAGGACAGAAGGTGGAGAACTCACAAGAAATAATCAGGAGGTATGTGAGGAGCTGAACAGGAGATTTAAGGAAGTTTTTACAGTAGAGATAGGAAGGGCTGTGGGAAGACAGCACAGAAGGGAATATCAAGAGGGAATATACCAACAAGTGTTGGATGACATACGAACAACTGAGGATGAGGTGAAGAAGCTCTTAAGTGACCTTGACACCTCAAAGGCGATGGGACCGGACAACATCTCCCCATGGGTCCTTAGAGAAGGAGCAGAGATGCTGTGCATGCCTCTAACCACAATCTTCAACACATCCCTTGAAACTGGGCAACTACCTGAGTAATGGAAGACAGCTAATGTAGTCCCCATATTTAAGAAAGGAAACAGAAACGAGGCACTAAACTACAGACCTGTGTCTTTGACATGTATTGTGTGCAAAGTCATGGAGAAGATTATCAGGAGGAGAGTGGTCGAACACCTGGAAAGGAACAAGATTATAAATGAAAACCAGCATGGGTTCATGGAACGCAAATCTTGTATCACAAACCTCCTGGAGTTTTATGACAAGGTAACAGAAGTAAGACACGAGAGAGAGGGGTGGGTAGATTGCGTTTTCCTAGACTGCAGGAAGGCTTTTGACACAGTTCCCCACAAGAGATTAGTGCAGAAGCTGGAGGATCAGGCGCATGTAAATGGGAGGGCACTGCAATGGATAAGGGAATACCTGACAGGGAGGCAGCAACGAGTCATGGTAAGTGAAGAGGTATCACAGTGGGCGCCTGTTACGAGCGGGGTCCCACAGGGGTCAGTTCTAGGACCAGTGCTATTTTTGATATATGTGAACGACATGATGGAAGGAATAGACTCTGAAGTGTCCCTGTTCGCAGATGACGTGAAGTTGGACAAAGACTACAGACCTCACTCAGGGAGAAAGACCTTGGGGTGACCATAACACCGAGCACATCACCGGAGGCATACATCAACCAAATAACCGCTGCAGCATACGGGCGCCTGGCAAACCTGAGAATAGCGTTCCGATACCTTAATAAGGAATCGTTCAAGACACTGTGCACTGTGTATGTTAGGCCCATACTGGAGTATGCAGCACCAGTCTGGAACCCACACCTGGTCAAGCACGTCAAGAAGTTAAAGAAAGTACAAAGGTTTGCAACAAGACTAGTCCCAGAGCTCAAGGGAATGTCGTACGAGGAAAGGTTAAGGGAAATCGGACTGACGACACTGGAGGACAGAAGGGTCAGGGGAGACATGATAACGACATACAAGATACTGCGGGGAATAGACAAGGTGGACAGAGATAGGATGTTCCAGAGAGGGGACACAGGGACAAGGGGTCACAACTGGAAGCTGAAGACTCAGACGAGTCACAGGGACGTTGGGAAGTATTTCTTCAGTCATAGAGTTGTCAGCAAGTGGAATAGCTTAGCAAGTGAAGTAGTGGAGGCAGGAACCATACATAGTTTTAAGAAGAGGTATGACAAAGCTCAGGAAGCAGAGAGAGAGAGGACCCAGTAGCGATCAGTGAAGAGGCGGGGCCAGGAGCTGAGTCTCGACCCCTGCAACCACAATTAGGTGAATACAATTAGGTGAGTACACACACACACATACACGCACATCATCTCCCCGTGGGTCCTTAGTGAGGAAGCAGAAACGCTGTGTGTGCCACTAACCACAATCTTCAACACATCCCTTGAAACTGAGTAACTATCTGAGGTATGGAAGACGGCAAATGTAGTTCCCATTTTTAAAAAAAAGGGACGGAAAAGAGGTACTAAACCATAGACCATCGTCACTGACGTGCATAGTATGCAGAGTCATGGAGAAGATTATCAGGAGGAGACTGATGGAGCACCTGGAATGGAACAAGATTATAAACGACAACCAGCACGGATTCATGGAAGGCTAATCCTGTGCCACAACCTTCTGGAGTTTTATGATAAAGTAACAGAAGTTAGACACGAAAGAGAGGGGTGGGTTGATTACATTTTCTGGGACTGCAAGAAAGGCCATCGACGCAGTTCCTCACAAGAGATTAGTGCTGAAGCTAGAGGATCAGGCGAGTATAACGCAAAGGGCACTGCAATGGATCAGAGAATACCTGACAAGGTGGGAACAATGAGTCATGGTACGTGATGAGGTATCACAGTGGGCACCTGTGACGAGCGGGGTCCCACAGGGATCGGTCATAGGACCAGTGCTGTGAAGTTAATGAGGAGAATTAAATCAGATGAGGATCAGGCAAGACTTCAAAGAGACCTGGACAGGTTGGACACCTGGTCCAGCAAATGGCTTCTCGAATTTAACCTCGCCAAATGCAAAGTCATGAAGATCGGGGAAGGACAGAGTATAGGCTAGGTGGCCAAAGGCTGCAAACATCGCTCAAGGAGAAAGATCTTCCGGTGAATATAACACCGAGCACATCTCCGGAGGCCCACATCAAGCAGATAACTGCTGCAGCATATGGGCGCCTGGCAAACCTGAGAATAGTATTCCGATACCTTAGTAAGGAATCGTTCAAGACACTGTAAACCATGTACGTCAGGCCCATACTGGAGTATGCAGCACCAGTTTGGAACCCACATCGGGTCAAGCACATCAAAATATTAGAGAAAGTGCAAAGGTTTCGGCAAGGTTAGTTCCAAAGCTATGGGAAACGTCCTACGAATAAAGGTTAATTGAAATCGGCCTGACGACACTGGAGGACAGGAAGTTTAGAGGAGACATGATAACGACATACAAAATAATGCGTGGAATAGAAAAGGTGGACAGAGACAGGATGTTCCAGAGATGGGACACAGAAACAAGGGATCACACTTCGAAGTTGAAGACTCAGATGAGTCAAAGGGATGTTTGGAAGTATTTCTTCAGTCAAAGAGTAGTCAGGAAGTGGAATAGTCTAGCAAGGGAGGTGGTGGAGGCAGGAACCATACATAGCTTTAAGACGAGGTATGATAAAGCTCATGGAGCAGGGAGAGAGAAGACCTAGTAGCGTTCAGTGGAGATGCGGGGCCAGGAGCAGAGTTTCGACCCCTGGAACCACAATTAGGTGAGTACAATTAGGTGAGTAAACACACACACACACACACACACACATACACACACACATCACACACACATACACACACGCACACACAACACACACACACACACACACACACACACACACACACACACACACACACACACACACACACACACACACACACACACACACACACACACACACACATGCAATTCGCTGCTTAGACCAGTATGCATTCCCTCTACTACTGATGCACGACCACGCACGAGAACACTCACTCATACTCACACATGCAAACGCATGCACGCACTCACGCACACATTCACACACACACACACACACACACACACACACAACACACACACACACACACACACACACACACACACACACACACACACACACACACACTAGAAGAGCTTGGCAGGAAAATGGAATAGAGGATAGCTGCAGAAAGCAGGAAGTATGAGCAAGGAGCAACAAGCCATAGAAGCAGAAGCTAAGATACAGTGCTTAGAGGAGGAACTGAGAAACCTGAAACAGCTTAAAGAGAAAAAACGACAGTGCAGACATAACAGCAGGAACTTCTGCATCCACAGACAGTGGGCTTGGAGGGAGCATAGATGCTATACTGCATACAAGGGCTTTATCAGACCCACATGGGGCCAAGGCAAAGATGAGGAGCACACTAGGAACAAATGTGAGGTCTGAATACAATGAAGAGGCTATGACACATGCAGAGACTCTAACAGACATCTGCAGGGGCCAGAAGCAGTAGAGCAGGAAAGACAGTCCACTGAGCATAGGGGCCTCGGCCAGGGAAGGGCTTGAAGGCAGGAATGTTCCAATGGAAGGAACTAAAATACCTCAGAGGACGCAATGTGAGACACAGTGGGAGGACAGAAGGGAGAGATCAGTTTTTGTCTACGTGCTCCATGAAGTTGAAGGGGAAACTTATGGTGAAAGGAAACAGGAGGAGAAAAAAGTGATTGAAAGTATCATGAAAGGAATAGGTGAGGGCGAAATGACTCAGGTGGCAAATTTTCGGAGAATTGGGTGGTTTGCAAGGGGACAGAAACAGTCTCTCAAGGTAATTTTTCAAGGCAGAATCAACTCGAACCATGATTCTGCAGGAGAAAGCATGACTGAGAGACAAATAAGAGTACCAGAGTGTATACCTTGATCGAGACAGAACACAAGAGGAAAGGGTGATACTGAAAGAGAGAGTACAAAAACGAAAGGAGGAATGAGAGGAAATGACAAAGATGAGCAGAAGAACCCAGATGCAGGTGGAAGGGCAAACACACCCTCCAGAAACACTCGCAGAAGGATTCCAACTGAGACAACTCCAAGGCAACCGAGTCTAAATCGACACTCACACACTGATCCCTCAGCCCCCACCCCCCACACAACAAACCCCACCCATACAGCTACCCCCTATGGGTACTCTGCCCCCACCCCTACCGCATCCCCCTGTAGGCACCCGATAGTGTTCCCGATCCCCCATACCACTCTTCTCGCAGGATCACAGTATTAGAAAAAGTTGAAGGTTTGGTACACGAACGCGGATGGAATAATGAATAAAAATGATGAGTGGCATGAAACAACCGATGAGATGTCCCCAGACATCATAGTCACAGAAACGAAACTCACTGAGACAATAACAGACACAATCTTTCAACCAGGATATCAGATCCTGAGGAAAGATAGAAGGAGCAGAGGGAGAGGAGGGCTTGCACTGCTCATAAAAAACTGATGGAGATTTGAGGAAATGGAAGTCATGGATGAGAATGGAGGAAGGGACTACATAGTAGGCACACTTCAGTCTGGGGAACATATGGTAGTCATTGCAGTGATGTATAATCCACCATAGAACTGCAGATGTCCAAGAGAGAAATATGAAGAGAGCAAGAGAGAAATTGTGGGCACACTGGATGAGGTGGCAAGAAGAGCTCACTCGAGCATAACAAAGTTGCTGGCTATATGCGATTTCAACCACAGGGAGATCGACTGGGAAAACCTGGAGCCGCACCGGGGTCCTGAAACATGGAGAGCCAAGATGATGGATGTGGTACTGGAAAACCTTATGGATCAACATGTTAAGGACACTACCAGAGAGAGAAGGGAGGATGAACCAGCAAGACTGGACCTTGTGTTCACCTTGAGCAGTTCAGACATTGAGTACATCACATATGAGAGGCCCCTTGGAGCTAGTGATCACATGGTTCTGTGTTTTGAATACATAGAACTACAAGTAAAGAGGGTAACAAGAGTTGGATGGGAACAGCCAAACTATAAAAAGGAGGACTACACAGGTATGAGGAACTTCCTGCAGGAAGTTCAGTGGGACAGATAACTGGCAGGAAAGTCAGTAAATGAAATGATGGAATACGTATCAACAAAATGCAGGGAGGCAGAGGAAAAGTTTGTTCCCAAGGGCGCTAGAAATAATGGGAAGACCAAAGCGAGTCCTTGGCTTACCCGAAGGTGTAAGGAAGCAAAAGCTAAGTGCATCAGAGAATGGAAAAGATACAGGAGGCAAAGGACCCAGGAAAATAGAGAGACTAGTCGAAGAGCCTGGAACGTGTATGCACAGATAAGGAGGGAGGCCCAGCGACAGTATGAAAATGACATAGCATCGGAAGCCAAGTCTGACCCAAAACTGCTGTATAGCCACATTAGGAGGAAGACAGCAGTCAAAGACTAGGTGATCAGGCTGAGGAAAGAAGGTGAGGAACTCACCAGAAGTGATCAAGAGGTATGTGAGGAGCTCAACAAGAGATTTAAGGAAGCATTTACAGTGGAGACAGGAAGGCCTCTGGGTGGACAGAGGAGAGACGGACAAGGAATGTACCAACAAGTGTTAGATGGCATACACACGACTGAGGAGGAGAAGAAGCTACTAAGGGACCTTGTTACCTCAAGGCAATGGGACCAGACAACATCTCCCCGTGGGTCCTTAGAGAGGGAGCAGAAATGCTGTGTGTGCCATTAACCACAATCTTCAACACATCCCTCGAAACTGGGCAACTGCCTGGGATAAATATAACTCCGAACACGTCTCCGGAAGCACACATCAACCAGGTAACTGCTGCAGCATATGGGCGCATGGCAAATCTGAGAATAGCGTTCCGATACCTTATTAAGAAATCATTCAAGACACTGTACACCGTGTACGTCAGGCCCATATTGGAGTATGCGGCACCTGTTTGGAACTCACACTTGATCAAGCACGTCAAGAAATTAGAGAAAGTGCTAAGGGGAATGTCCTATGAAGAAAGGTTAAGGGAAATGGGCTTGACGACACTGGAGGACAGGACGGTTAGGGGAGACTTGATAACAACATACAAAATACTGCGTTGAATAGACAAGGTGGACAGAGACAGGATGTTCCAGAGAGGGGACAAAGAAACAAGGGGTCACAATTGTAAGTTGAAGACTGAAGGGATGTTAGGAAGTATTTCTTCAGTCATAGAGTAGTCAGGAAGTGGAATAGCCTAGAAAGTGAGGTAGTGGAGGCAGGAACCATACATAGCTTTAAGATGAGGATTGATAAAGCTCATAGAGCAGGGAGAGAGAGGACCTAGTAGCACTCAGTGAAGAGGCGGGGCCAGGAGCGAACCACCCCTGCAAACACAATTAGGTGAGTAACACACACACACACACACACAACACACACACACACACAACGCACAGCACGCACACACACACACACGCACACACACACACACACAACACACACACACACACCACACACACCACACCCCACACACACACACACGCACAACACCACACCACACACCCCACACACACACACACACACACACACACACACACACACACACACACACACGCACACACACACACACACACACATACACACACACACACACACACACACACACACACACACACACACACACACACACACACACACACACACACACACACACACACACACACACCCACACACACTACTTAGTAGGAACAATCCAGTCTGAGGGACATAAGGTGATAATTGCAGTAATGTACAACCCACCACAGAACTGCAGGAGGCCAAGAGAAGAATACGATGAGAGAAACAGAGCAATGGTCGACACACTAGCCGAGGTGGCCAGGAGAGCACACATGGGGGGAGCAAAGTTACTAGTTATGGGTGATTTCAATCACAAGGAGATTGACTGGGAAAAACTGGAGCCCCATGGGGGTCCCGAAACATGGAGAGCCAAGATGATGGATGTGGTACTGGAAAACCTCATGCATCAACATGTTAGAGACACTACCAGAGAGAGAGGAGATGATGAACCAGCAAGACTGAACTTTGTATTCACCTTGACTAGTTCAGACATCGAGGATATCATGTATGAAAGGCCCCTTGGAGCTAGTGATCATGTGGTTCTGTGCTTCGACTACATAGTTGAGCTCCAAGTGGAGAGAGTAGCAGGAATAGGGTGGAAAAACCAAACTACAAAAGGGGGAACTACTCAGGCATGAGGAACTTCCTGCAAGACATTCAGTGGGAGAGGGAACTGACAGGAAAACTAGTACAAGAAATAATGGACTATGTAGCAACAAAATGCAAGGAGGCAGAGGAGAGGTTTGTTTCCAAGGGAAACAGAAATAATGGGAAGAACAGAATGAGTCCTTGGTTCACCCAAAGGTGTAGGGAGGCAAAAACTAGTTGCACTAGAGAATGGAAAATGTACAGAAGACAAAGAACTCAGGAAAATAAAGAGATTAGCCGAAGAGCCAGAAACAAATATGCACAGATAAGAAGGGAGGCTCAGCGACAATATGAAAATGACATAGCATCGAAAGTCAAGTCTGACCCAAAGCTGTTGTATAGCCACATCAGGAGGAAAGCAACAGTCAAGGACCAGGTAATCAGGCTGAGGAAGGGTAATGGGGACTTCACAAAAAACGAGCGAGAGTTATGTCAGGAGCTCAACACGAGATTTAAAGAAGTATTTACAGTGGAAACCAGTAGGACTCCAGGAAATCAGAACAGGGGGGTACACAAGCAAGTGCTGGATGAGGTACATATAACCAAAGAGGAGGTGAAGAAGTTGCTATGTGAACTTGACACCTCAAAGGCGGTGGGACGAGACAACATCTCTCCGTGGGTCCTTAAAGAGGGAGCAGAGATACTGTGTGTGCCATTAACAAAGATCTTCAACACATCAATTGAAACTGGGCAACTCCCTGAGGTATGGAAGATGGCAAATGTAGTCCCAATTTTTAAAAAGGGAGACAGACATGAGGCACTAAACTACAGACCTGTATCACTAACGTGTATAGTATGCAAAGTCATGGAGAAGATCGTCAGGAGGAGAGTGGTAGAGCACCTGGAAAGAGTGAACATTGAATGGTATAAAATACCGACAGGTTGTTAGGTAAGACACAAATGCAACAGTTAGGTATCTTTATTTCGAAACGTTTCGCCTACACAGTAGGCTTCTTCAGTCGAGTACAGAAAAGTTGATAGAAGCAGAAGATACTTGAAGACGATGTAATCAGTCCATCACCCTTGAAGTTTTGAGGTGATCAGTCTCTCAGTCTGGAGAACAGTATTGTTCCATAGCCTGAAACAATATGGAGTTGAAGTGACAGGATGGAGCCTATATACCACCAGGAGGTGAGATGTAGGCCACTAGTAGAGGTAAGGATGTTGTCGTTGGAAGGTCAAGTCCCTCTCAAATCCAGCCATTCTCACTAGTAGAAGTTGACAAAGTTGATTTCAGGTCTGTACCAAGATACCCTTGTGTTGCAGTGTCTGACAGAGTGAACATTAAAATGGTATAAAATACCACCTGGAAAGAAACAAGTGTATAATTGACAACCAGCACGGTTTCAGGGAAGGAAAATCCTGTGTCACAAACCTACTGGAGTTTTATGACAAGGTGACAGAATTAAGGCAAGAGTGAGAGAGGGGTGGATCGACTGCATTTTTTTGGACTGCAAGAAGGCCTTCGATACAGTTCCTCACAAGAGGTTACTGCAAAAGCTAGAGGATCAGGCACACATAACAGGAAAGGCACTGCAATGGATCAGAGAATACCTACCAGGGAGGCAACAACGAGTCATGGTACGTGACGAGGTGTCAGAGTGGGCGCCTGTGACAAGCAGGGTTCCACAGTGGTCAGTCCTAGGTCCTGTGCTGTTCTTGGTATATGTGAATGACATAACGGAAGGGATAGACTCAGAAGTGTCCTTGTTTGCAGATGATGTGAAGTTAATGAGAAGAATCAAATCGGATGAGGATCAGGCAGGACTACAAAGAGACCTGGACAGGCTACAAGCCTGGTCCAGCAACTGGCTCCTTGAGTTTAACCCTACCAAATGCAAAGTCATGAAGATTGGGGAAGGGCAAAGAAGACCGCAGACACAATATAGTTTAGATGGCCAAAGACTCCAAACCTCACTCAAGGAAAAAGATCTGGGGGTGAGTATAACACCGAGCATATCTCCTGAGGCGCACATCAATCAGATAACTGCTGCAGCATACGGGCGTCTGGCAAACCTACGGATAGCGCTCCGATACCTCAGTAAGGATTCGTTCAAGGCACCATTTTGGAATCCACACCTAGTCAAGCACGTCAAGAAATTAGAGAAAGTGCAAAGGTTTGCAACAAGACTAGTCCCAGAGCTAAGGGGATTGTCCTACAAAGAAAGGTTGAGGGAAATCGGCCTGACGACACTGGAGGACAGGAGGGTCAGGGGAGACATGATAACGACATATAAAATACTGCGCGGAATAGACAAGGTGGACAAAGACGGGATGTTCCAGATAAGGGACACAGACACAAGAGGTTACAATTGGAAGTTGAAGACTCAGATGAATCAATGGGATGTTAGGAAGTATTTCTTCAGTCATAGAGTAGTCAGGCCGTGGAATAGCCTAGAACGTGACGTAGTGGAGGCAGGAAACATACATAGTTTTAAGGCGAGGTATGATAAAGCTCATGGGGCAGGGAGAGAGAGGACCTACTATCAATCAGCGAAGAGGCGGGGCCAGGAGCTTTGACTCGACCCCTGCAACCACAAATAGGTGAGTACAAATAGGTGAGTACACGTATACACACAGGTATGATACAAGCAGAGGTATGATAAAGGTCCCGGTTCAGGGAGAGTGACCTAGTAGCAACCAGTGAAGAGGCGGGGCCAGGAGCTTGGAATCGACCCCTGCAGCCTCAACTAGGTGAGTACACAAACACACACACACACACACACACACACACACACACACAACACACACACACACACACACACACACACACACACACACACACACACACACACACACACACACACGTACACACTGGGCAAGCTGCAGCATAGGTCTGGCTAGTGGCTCCTAGAATTTAATCCCAGCAAATACGAAGTTATGAAAATTGAAGAAGGGCAATGACGTCCGGAAACAGTGTACTGGCTCAGAGATCAAAGGCTGCTGTCCTTCCTGAGAGTTATGAACCTGGAGGTAAGGATAGTTCCGAGCATTTTTTCTGCAGCGCACATCAACCAAGTAACCGCGGCGTCAGACGCGAGACTTGCAGATTGAAGGGCAACTTTCAGGAACATCAACAATAAAGCATTCACGATTTTACACATTGCATATGTCAGTCCCTTGTGGAGTATGCGGTGCCATTATGGAACCCACATCTGGTTAATCATGCAAAGAAGCTGTCAAAACTGCTAAGGTTTGCAACAAATTTAGTCCCTGAGATGTGGGGTATGACCTGTGAGAGACTAGAGGAACTAAACCTGGCGATACAAGAGGACACACAGACCAGAATTAACATGATTTTTACGTGCAATATGCTTAGAGGAATTGACAGGGTGGACGTGGAGAGTCTGAGTGACCAGTCTCAGGGACACGAGGTCACAGCCGGAAGTTAAAAACACATGAGTGACAGGAATGCTAAAAAAGTATTCTTTAAAGTAGTCAGGAAGTGCAACGATCTAGACAACGAAATGGTAGAGGCAGACTCCATACATATCCTCAAGAGTAGGTATGATGGGGCTCACGCAGCCAGGAGAGAGTGAAGCCAGTGGTTTCAGTGCATTAGTGTCCCAACGCAAGCTTGGTAATGGTAAATGTAAATTAATGTACATTATCCTAACCTAAGTGCAACAAATATTTAATTTTTGTAAATCAGATAGAAACTAGTGAACTGAAATGAGTACTAGATCGCTGTTTCTCACTGAAGGACATGTTAGTGAGACTGATAAACCCTAGACATGGCCAGAGAGACTCCTGTTTGGTGTTATAACAGTGAAACTGTTACTAGGTGTTGTCACTAAACCTTCCTTCTCCTCCTCCTCGTTCCTCTTCTACTGCTGCAGATGCTTCTGCTTATGCTGCTGCTGACGATATTATTCCTGCTACTGCTCATGTGGATACTGTTTCTGTTACTGGCTGTGATATGGTTTTAGATCCTGCTGTTGTGATACTGTTACTGCTGCTGGTCCTTCTGATACTGCTCCTGCTGCTGGTTCTTCTGATACTGCTCCAGCTGCTGCTGCTGGTTCTTCTGATACTGCTGCTGCTGCTGATGATGATGATGATTATACTGATTTTCCTACTCATGTTGCCCTTTCTGTTTCTGCTGTTGATAACACTGATCCTTAAACATCTAAGCATGAAAATGTTACAAATGTTCTGCTGCTGCTGATGAAGTTTTTGCTGATGTTGATAATGTTTCTCCTGTTGTTGATAATGTTTCTGCTGATGTTCTGCTGATGTTGTTAATGTTTCTCATGATGTTGATAATGCTTCTGCTGATGTTGATAATGTTTCTGTTGATGTTGATAATGTTTCTGCTGATGTTGATAATGTTTCTGCTGATGTTGATAATGTTTCTGCTGATGTTGATAACGTTTCTGCTGATGTTGATAATGTTTCTGCTGATGTTGATAATGTTTCTGCTGATGTTGATAACGTTTCTGCTGATGTTGATAATGTTTCTGCTGATGTTGATAACGTTTCTGCTGACGTTGATAACGTTTCTGCTGATGTTGATAATGTTTCTGCTGATGTTGATAACGTTTCTGCTGATGTTGATAACGTTTCTGCTGATGTTGATAATGTTTCTGCTGATGTTGATAATGTTTCTGCTGATGATGATAATGTTTCTGCTGATGATGCTAATGTTTCTGCTGATGTTGATAATGTTTCTGCTGATGTTGATAATGTTTCTGCTGATGATGATAATGTTTCTGCTGATGTGATAATGTTTCTGCTGATGTATGATAATGTTTCTGCTGATGATGATAATGTTTCTGCTGATGTTGATAATGTTTCTGCTGATGATGATAATGTTTCTGCTGATGATGATAATGTTTCTGCTGATGTTGATAATGTTTCTGCTGATGTTGATAATGTTTCTGCTGCTGCTGATGAAAGTTTATGTTGCTGATACTGTTTCTTTTACTGTTTCTTCTTATTCTGTTTCTGATGATAATAATAATAACACTATTCCTGCTACTGCTGTTCCTGACACCGTCTCTCTAACTTTTTCTGATACCCTTTCTGATGCTTCTGCTGGTTCTCATTACAATGATACTGTGGCTGCTGATTCTGCTTCTGCTTGCAGTGATACTGCTTCTGCTGCTTCTGCTTACAACAATACTGTGTCTTCTGTTTACGCCTACAATGATACTGTTTCTGCTGGTTCTGCTTATGATGATACTGTTTCTGCTGCTTCTGCTTACAATGATGCTGTTTCTGCTTACAGTGACACTGTTTCTGCTGCTTCTGCTTACGGTGACACTATTTCTGCTGCTTCTGCTTACAAAGATACAATTTCTGCTGCAATGATAATGTTTCTACTTACAGTGATACTGTTCCTGCTTACAATTATACTATTTCTACTTACAATGATACTGTTTCTGCTTCAGTGACAATGTTTCCGCGCACAGTGATGCTATTTCTGCTTACAATGACAATGTTTCTGCTTACAATGATACTGTTTCTGCTTGCAATCATACTGTTTCTGCTGGTTTTGCTTACGATAATACTGTTTCTGCTGCTTCTGCTTACAATGATGCTGTTTCTGCTTACAGTGATACTGTTTCTGCTGCTTCTGCTTACAGTGGCACTGTTTCTGCTGCTTCTGCCTACAAAGATACTGTTTCTGCTACATTGACGCTGTTTCTACTTACAGTAATACTGTTCCTGCTTGCAATTACACTGTTTCTACTTACAATGATACTGTTTCTGCTTACAATGATACTGTTTCTGCTTACAATCACAATGTTTCTGCTTACAATGATACTGTTTCTGCTTGAAATGATACTGTTTCTGCTTGAAATGATACTGTTTCTGCTTACAATGATACTGTTTTTGCTTACAATGCCAATGTTTCTGCTTACAATGACGCTGTTTCTGCTTACAATGATACTGTTTCTGCTTTCAGTGATGCTGTTTCTGCTTGCAATGATACTGTTTCTGCTTACAATGATACGGTTTCTACTTACAAAGACAATGTTTCTGCTTACAATGACAATGTTTCTGCTTGCAATGATGCTGTTTCTGCTTACAATGACAATGTTTCTGCTTGCAATGATACTGTTTCTGCTTGCAATGATACTGATTTTGCTTACAATAACAATGATTCTGCTTACAATGATACTGTTTCTGCTTACAATGACAATGTTTCTGCTGACAATGATACTTTTTCTGCGTACATTGATACAGTTTCTGCTTATAATGGCAATGTTTCTGCTTACAATGATACTGTTTATGCTGCTGCCGGTTGTAAACTGCCTGGCTCAGGACTCTCCAGTAAAGTTCCTCTTATCTTTTCCCTCTCTTCCTTCTTTTTTTGACTTCCTTTTTCACTTGGTTTCTTTTCACCTCTTCCTACTCCTTTTTTTATGAGTGACCACAACGTGAAACCTTTTATGTCAAATGCTTCCCTTACCTACCTTGGGAACTCTAACATGGATCTGCCTTGGAGGGAGGGAAGTGCAGCTAGAACCTTCTCTTACAGGTTAGAATGAGGAACCTCTAACATGAGAACTGCCTCAGAGGTTAGAGTGAGGAACCTCTAACAAGAACACTACCTTAGAGGTAAGAATGAGGAACCTCTAACAAGAGCACTGCCTCAGAAGTTAGAATGAGGGACCTCTAGCAAGAGCATTGTCTCAGAGGTCAGAATGAGGACCTCTAACAAAAGCACTGCCTTAGAGGTAAGAATGAGGAACCTCTAACAAGAGCACTGCCTCAGAAGTTAGAATGTGGGACCTCTAACAAGAGCACTGCCTCAGAAGTTAGAGCGAGGAACCTCTAACAAGAGCACTGCCTCGGAAGTTAGAGCGAGGAACCTCTAACAAGAGCACTGCCTCAGAGGTTAGATGTCTCCACCTGGCACTACTGTAATGGAGCTCTTGGCCCCCAGGAAGGACTTCAGAGTTATCTCCGACTGCTATTCCTGTCTAGGCTTCTTTGATTTCCTTTAAAATGAACCTTGCTCACGGCTGTTAGGTTTCTGGAACTAACTTTAAGGGAGCTTCACTCACAGTTGCTGCTTTCTAGGCTCCTAGGACTGCCTTAGAAATGAGTCTCGCTTACAGCTGCTACTGCCTAGGCTCTTGAGACTACTTTTAAAATGAGCATCACTCACGACTGCTACTCCCTAGGTTCTTGGAACTAGTTTAAAGGAGCCTCGCTGACGGTTGCTACTATCTGGGCTCCTGGGACTACATTAAACGGAGCCTGGCTCACATCTGCTACTACCTAGGCTCCTGGGACTAAAAGAGACTTCGCCCACCTCTCCTCTTGTGCTCCTTCCAGAAAATGCAAACATTACGAGAGTCCCACGAGACCCACGCCCGCCTGCTGCTGTTGTTGCTCCTGCTGCTGCTACTGCTGTTGTTGCTACTGTTGTTGCTCCTGCTGCTGTCGTTGCTACTGCTGTTGTTGCTCCTGCTGCTGCTGCTGTTCTTGTTGCTCCTGCTGCTGTTGCTACTGTTGTTGCTCCTGCTGCTGTTGTTGCTACTGCTGTTGTTGCTCCTTCTGCTGCTGTTGTTGTTGTTGCTGCTGTTGTTGCTCCTGCTGCTGCTATTGTTATTATTGCTGCTGCTACTGTTGTTGCTGCTGTTGTTGTTCCTTCTGCTAGTGTTGTTGCTGTTGTTGCTGCTGCTGTTTTGTTTTTGCTGTTGCTGTTGCTGTTCTTGCTGCTTCTGTTCTTTCTGTTGCTGGTCTTGTTGCTGATGCTGTTGTTGCTGCTGCTGCTATTGTTGTTGCTGCTTCTGCTGTTGTTGCTGCTTGTTGTTCTAGCTGCTGCTATTTCTGCTGCTTCCGTTGCTGCTGCTGCTCAGTTGTTGCTACTGCTGTTCTTGTTGTTGTTGCTGCTGCTGTTGTTGTTGGTGCTGCTGTTTTACTGCTGCTGCTGTTGTTGCTGCTGCCGTTGTTGCTGCTGCTGTTCTTGCTGCTGCTGTTCATGCTGCTGCTGCTGTTCTTGCTGCTGCTGTTCTTGCTGCTGCTGTTCTTGCTGCTGCTGTTGCCGCTGCCATTGTTGCTACTGCTGTTGTTGTTGCTGCTGCTGCTGATATTGGTGCTGCTGCTGTTTGTTTGTTGTACTGCTGTTTTGCTGCTGCTGCTATTACTGCTGCCGTTGTTGCTACTGCCGTTGTTGCTGCTGCCGTTGTTGCTACTGCTGTTGTTGCTGCTGCTGTTGTTGCTACTATTATTGCTCCTGCTGCTGTTGTTGCTACTGCTGTTGTTGCTCCTGCTGCTGCTCTTGTTGTTGCTGCTGCAGCTGTTGTTGCTCCTACTGCTGTTGTTGCTCCTGCTGCTGCTGTTGTTGCTCCTGCTGCTGCTGTTGCTGCTCCTGCTGCTATTTTTGTTCCTGCTGCTGTTGTTGCTGTTACTGCTGCTGATATTGGTGCTGTTTCTGTTGTTGTTCCTTCTGCTAGTGTTGTTGCTGTTGTTAATGCTGTTGTTGCTGCTGCTGCTGTTGCTTTTCCTGCTGCTGCTGATACTGCTGTTGTTGCTGCTGTTGTTGCTGTTGTTCTTGCTGCATCTGTTCTTTCTGTTGATCTTGTTGCTGATATTGCTGTTGCTGTTTCTGCTGTTGTTGCTGCAGCTGTTGTTGCTACTGCTGCTGATATTGGTGCTGCTGCTGCTGTTGTTGGAACTGCTGTTTTGCTGCTGCTGCTATTGCTGCTGCCGTTGTTACTGCTGCCGTTGTTGCTGCTGCTGTTGTTGTTGCTGCTGCTGCTGCTGCTAGTGATGATACTTTTGTTGTTGTTGCTGCTGCCGTTGTTGCTGCTGATGTTGTTGTTATAATGATAGCAATAATATCTTTATTTCTACAAGTACATGTACAAGGTATACACACCATAGCTGACATCAATGACATAATACTATATATATAGAAAACCGCGACCCACACCAGTCGACTAACTCTTAGGTGGTTTAGAAAGACACGTAAGCAAACACTATGACATATGTACATATATGCATAGTGTTTGCTTACGTGTCTTTCTAAACCAACTTGTCGGTATTTATTACCAGGGTTTATACCAACTCTTAGGTACCCATTTTACTGATGAGGAACATAGACAACCCTCACAGGGAATCGAGCCCAGACCCTCGCCGTGTGAAGCGAGAGCTTTAGCCTCCTGGCCACAACTGCAGCAGCTGTTGCTGCTGTAGTTGTTGCTACTGTTTCTGCCTGCTGCTGCTGTTGCTGCCTGTTGCTGCTGCTGTTGCTGTTGTTGCTGCTACTGCTGCTGCTATCCGCTGCTGTTCCTGAGAGTTGTTGTTGCTCTTGCTGTTGCTCCTCCTGTTTCTGCTGCACATACTGTTGCTTCTGCTGCTGTTGCTTCTGCTGTTGTTGCTGCTGCTGCTTCTGCTGTTGTTGCTACTACTGCTGTTGCTACTGCTGCTGTTACTACTCCTGTGTTACTACTCCTGTTACTACTCAGTGTTCGCATCGCTATTGGGCCGTGCGGACGTGCTGCGCAGTAGCTCCTGATTGAGTTGGCATTTGCGCAGTGTTGACGTGTACTTGGCTCTGTGAAGACCTGTTTGCGCGCTCTCTAGAATTGAAGCAAGATGCCCTCCATCGAGCAACTTTACCAACAGCTTAAGGAAGAATTGAGGTTGGCGAATTTGGAAATTAGGCGATTGACCGAGGAAAACAAGAAGATTCGTAGTCCTCCTGTTTTGAGTCCTCAGGTCAAGAAGGGAAACTGGTCAGTGGCTGGACAGCAGGGAAAGAAGTTGACGATTAAGAAGACGAATGGAAAGGTAGAAACGATGAAGAAGAAAGAGACTGCCGTGGAAACTGTTGTGGAAACATCCAATACATTCTCAGTGCTACCCGACGAATGTGAGTTGACTACTGGGAACGACACGACGAAAGACATTAAGGAAGGTAAGAATATTGTTGTTGTTGGGGATAGCCAAGTTAGGTATATGGATAGGGCGTTCTGCTTGAAGGACAGGAGTAGGAGGACAGAGAGTTTGCTTTCCTGGGGCTGGGATGGAGGTATTGTTAGCCGTCTGGATGACTCATGAGAGGTAATGGGAGCAATCCTATTATCTGTCTCAGTGCTGGAGGCAACGATGTTGGCAGACGTAGGAGTGAGGACCTGATTAGCAGGTATAGGTCAGCAATAGAATAATTAGAAGTAAGGGTGGGAACCCTCTCATATGTGGTATTTTGCCAAGGAGGGGAGTTGGAAGTGAATGGTTTGTCCAGGGCAATTGGTGTCAATTGCTGGCTGGACAAATACTGTAAGGAAAATGCGGTAACATTCATTGACAACTGGGACCTCTTCTATGGCAGAAATGACATGTATGCTAGGGATGGGGTTCACTTATCAGGTGTGGGTTGAAAGCACTGGCAACTGCAGTGGAGGGAGCAGTTAGGACTTTAAAACTAGGAATAGTTAGTGGTATGGGTTTTTGGCAGGAAAACAGTGAAGTCCCAGTGTAGTAAATATTACGAGTTCTAGGGAAACTAGTAATAATAAGAACGAGATAGATATTGAAAAGCCAGGGACCTTGGGTGATAAGGACAGTAATAGGTTTAGTAGGAAAATAGAAAATGAGCAGGAAGGGTAAAGAGAAAGGAGAGTCTTTCAATGTTTATTATGCTAATTGCCGTAGTGCTAGGAATAAGATGGACGAGTTGAGATTAGTTGCTAGTGTAGGTAACATTGATGTATTTGCCTTAACTGAGACGTGGTTTAATTCAAAAAGTCGGGACATGCCTGCGGAATGTCATATTCAGGGTTTTAAATTGTTCCAAGAAGATAGAAGTATTGGGAGGGGGGGTGGGGTGGCATTGTATGTCCGAGATCGCTTGAACTGTTGCATAAAAACGGGTATTAAGTCTGAAGTAACACATACAGAGTCTGTTTGGATAGAATTTTCAGAGGGGCATGAAAAACCGATTTTAGGAGTGATATACCGTCCCCCTAACTTAGATAGGGACCAAGGGAAACTACTATGGGAGGAAATTGTTAAGGCACAAGGCACGATAATGTAGTAATTCTAAGAGACTTTAACTTTAGTCATGTTGATTGGAATTTCTTGACTGGGAATTTAGAATCGTACGACTTCTTAGAAGTATTTCAGGATTGTTTTTTGAAGCAGTTTGTGACAGAACCTACAAGGGGAAATAACCTGCTTGACTTAGTTATGGCAAACAATGAATCCCTTGTTAATAATTTAGAATTTCAGAGGAACTGGGTGCTAGCGACCACAAGTCAATTACATTTAGCATTGAATGGAAGTACGATAGTTAGCGATAACTCAGTAACAGTCCAGATTTTCGCTTAGCAGATTACGATGGGCTTAGAGAACACTTATCATCTGTTGACTGGGGTAACGAAGAGAGCTATCAATATGACAGTTTTCTGAACACTATATACATGCTGCTCAAAGAGCGTTATATCCCATATAAAGAAATTAGATCAAATAGAAATGACCCAAAATGGATGAATAATAGGCCTCAAATATCTACTAGGCATAAGAAAGGAATTTATAGGCGTATCAAAAGAGGTGAGGGTCATCTTATGAATCAGTATATTGACATTAAGAGGGACATTAAAAAGGGGATAAGAAAAGCTAAAAGGGACTATGAAATTAAAGTTGCTAGGGATTCTAAAACTAACCCAAAAAGTTTTTCCAGGTCTATAGAACAAAAGTTAGAGATAAGATAGGTCCCCTTAAAAATAACTATGGGCACCTTACTGACAATGAGAATGAAATGTGCTTGATTTTAAATAATTATTTTCTCTCAGTTTTTACACAGGAAGACACTAACAATATTCCAGTAATTAATTTTTACAGTGGGCTAGAAGAAGATAAATTATGTAACATCACAGTCACTAGTGAGATGGTTGTGAGGCAGATAGACAGACTGAAGCAAAATAAGTCGCCGGGTCGTGATGAGGTTTTTTCAAGGGTTCTTAAGGAATGCAAAATGGAACTCTGTGAACCATTAAACTAATATTTTTAAATTTATCTCTTCAAACAGGTGTAGTGTCTGATATGTGGAAGATGGCTAATGTAACTCCTATTTTTAAAACAGGGGACAAGTCGTTACCGTCAAATTACGCCCAATAAGCCTGACCTCAATTGTAGGCAAATTACTAGAGTCAATTATAGCTGAGATTATAAGAAGCCACTCGATAAGCATAGCTTGATTAATGATACTCAGCATGGATTCACAAGAGGCCGGTCTTGTCTAACTAATTTATTAACTTTCTTCAGTAAAGCTTTTGAGGCTGTTGACCACAATAAAGAATTTGATATTATTTACTTAGATTTTAGTAAGGCTTTTTGATAGAGTTCCGCACCTAGACTGTTAAAGAAAGTGGCAGCTCATGGCATTGGGGGAAAAGTGCTCTCGTGGATCGAGTCATGGCTCACTGACAGGAAGCAGAGAGTGTCCATAAATGGGGTTAAATCCGAGTGGGATCTGTAACAAGTGGCGTTCCACAGGGATCGTCTTGGGCCCGTTGTTATTTATAATATATATCAATGATCTTGATGAGGGAATTACTAGTGATTGAGCAAATTCGCCGATGACACAAAGATAGGTAGGATAATTGATTCAAACGTAGATGTTAGGGAACTTCAGGAGGATTTAAAAACAAACTCTATTCTTGGTCAGAAAAGTGGCAGATGCAGTTCAATGTAGATAAATGCAAGGTTCTGAAGCTTGGGAGTGCCCATAACCCTAGTACTTATAAATTAAATGATGTAGAACTTAGCCATACAGATTACGAAAAGGACTTGGGGGTTATGGTGAGCAGCAACCTTAAACCAAGACAGCAATGCCTAAGCGTACGTAATAAGGCAAATAGATTACTGGGATTTATATCAAGAAGTGTAAGCAACAGAAGTCCAGAGGTCATACTGCAGCTTTATACATCATTAGTAGGCCTCACCTTGATTATGCAGCTCAGTTCTGGTCTCCGTATTACAAAATGGACATAAATTCGTTAGAAAACATTCAGCGTAGGATGACTAATATTAATACATAGCATCAGAAATCTTCCTTATGAAGAAAGATTGAAGACTCTTAAGTTACATTCACTTGTTAGACGAAGAATGAGAGGAGACCTGATCGAAGTGTATAAGTGGAAGATAGGTATTAATAAAGGGGATATTAATAAGGTCTTGAGGATGTCTCTCCAAGAGAGAACGCGCAGTAATGGATTTAAATTAGATAAGTTTAGATT
Organism: Cherax quadricarinatus; assembly: GCF_026875155.1. Classification (NCBI taxonomy): domain Eukaryota; kingdom Metazoa; phylum Arthropoda; class Malacostraca; order Decapoda; family Parastacidae; genus Cherax; species Cherax quadricarinatus. The sequence goes on from NC_069449.1 coordinate 10,978,140, forward strand.
TAGAAAGGACATCGGAAAGTATTGGTTTGGAAATAGGGTAGTTGATGAGTGGAACAGTCTACCTAGTTGGGTTATTGAGGCTGGGACTTTGGGTAGTTTCAAATCTAGGTTGGATAAGTACATGAGTGGGATGGGTTGGATTTGAGTGGGACTTTCACATCAGAGCTTATTTCTTGGGTGGCATTGAAAATTGGGTAGGGCAAATGTTTTGTTAGTGGGATGAATTGTAAAGGACCTGCCTAGTATGAGCCAGCAGGCCTCCTGCAGTGTTCCTCCTTTCTTATGTTCTTATGTTCTTATGTTGTTGTTGCTATTGGTGCCCGCTGCTGGCTGCTGTTGTTGCTGCTATTACTGCTGTTGTTACACATGCTGCTGCTGTTTTTGCTGCTCCTGCTCTTGCCCGCAGCTGCTGTTGCTGTTGCTGCTACTGCAGCTGTTATCCGCTGCTGCTGCTGTTGCTGATGTTGTTGTTTCTGCTGCTGTTGCTCCTTCTGTTTCTGATGCTCCTGCTATTGTTTCTGCTGCTTTCAGTGCTATTGTTGTTAATGTTGCTCCTATTAGGGCTTCTGCTGCTGCTGCTATTCCTTCTGCATATGCTGTTACTGCTGTTGTCGCTATTTAAGCTTTGGTTACTCTTGCAGCTTTTATTACAGCTGTTTCTTCTGCTGTTGTTGCTTTGTTTCTTTTACTTCAGTTCTTCATGCTTCTCATGTTACTGCTGTTTATGCTGTTCAGCTATCTCTGCTGTTACAATGTCTAATGCTCCTGCTGTTTATGCTGTTCAGATACCGCTCCTGTTACAATGTCTGTTGCTCCTGCTGTTTATGCTGTTCAGCTACGCTGCTGTTACACTGTTTGTTGCTCCTTCTGTTAATGCTGTTCAGCTGCGCTGTTGTTACAATGTTTCTCCTGCTATTAATGCTGTTCAGATACCGCTGCTGTTACAATGTCTGTTGCTCATGCTGTCCTCCCTCTACTGCTGTTAATGCTATTGCGTCTGCTGTCTTCAGCTGTCGCTAACGTCACTACTGCTACAGCTGTTAATAACTCTGCTATTGTTACTGCTCCTGTTACAGCTGTTAATACCTCTGCTACTGTTACTGTTCCTGCGCCTGCAACAGCCCCCCGCTACAAGCGACGGGAGCTGAGGAGCCGCCCCTCACGTGAAACCCTCCGGTCTCTCCTTTGTTGCAAGATACGACCCACTATTGCAAGCAGGTGTTGCACTTTCCCTGCGAATGGATTTCCAGTAGAAAAAGAAAGGAAGAATAATGCACGAAACAGATATTATTAAAGTGGGAACACTCCTACAGGAAGAGGTGAAATAAGATAATTCTTTACCTGGAGAAGAAGAGAAGGAAGATAATACAACATTTGAAGTTGAGATGGCGTAAAAAATACAGTACGTGAATAAGTGATGAATTAAAATAATACAATAGGTGAAGAAGAGATTAAGCAAGAAAATGGAATACTTGAAGAAGAAATTTTGATAATACAATACCCTAGGAAGTGACGAAATAAAATAATACAATACATTAAGTGATGAAATAAGATAATACAATACCCTAAGAACTGACGAAATAAAACAATGCAGTACGATAAGAAGTGACGAAATAAAATAATACAGTGCCTTAAGTGACGAAATAAAATAATACAATACTTGAAAAGATTAAGCTAGATAATACGATATTTGAAAAGGAGATTTGCGTAAGACAATACAATACGTGCGGAAGAGATTACATAAGAAAATACGTGAATAACAGAAGACATAAGGCAACAAAATCGCAGCAGAACAAATGATTTGGTCCGATTTAGACCATTTACAAAGTCACACTGTGTGACTTTGTAAATGGTTCATGTCAGACCGAAACGTCGTCGTAAGCTTCAGCCTGGCATGTGCGGGTTACATCTGTTGCTCCAGTCACGGTGTTGTGCCTCTTTGCTCTTTATATAATTTTAATGTTATAATTTACACCTAAAATCAATAAGCATCTACTTAAAAGACTCACTGAAGTTTTAATAAAAGTTTAGAACACTGATGATCAAGTTCTTCACGTTCAAATCAGTTGAAGTCAGGATAAAAGCACTATGGATGTTTCATTACGTCGTAGTAACTAAAAAAAATATATTAAAAAATGCACGGTTAATGGCCCTATGTGGAAGCTGTGAGCAGTGTGAGAGGACGACAAAGAGAAGTCGGACATATGGTGTTATTTTAACAGCATCACTATCAGGTGAGGTATTGTGTATCAGCACTAGTAAATCTACCGTTTACAATAAATAACAAAAAGGCACAATACCGTGACTGGAACGATACACAAATAACCCGCACATAAAAGAGAGAAGCTTACGACGACGTTTCGGTCCGACTTGGACCATTGACAAAGTCACACTGTGACTTTGTCAATGGTCCAAGTCGGACCGAAACGTCGTCGTAAGCTTCTCTCTTTTATGTGCGGGTTATTTGTGTACCGTTTACAATAATACGGCTAAAGATTAACTATTTACTCAACATTTCTGTCGTGAATACTTATAAACCATACCGCTGGTGGGGTTAGAACCTGCGATCAGAGAGTCACAAAACTCCAGACCGACGCGTTAGCCACTCGTGTCATTAGGATATCGTGAGTCATGAATACTTACAGTTTACGCTACTTCAAAAACAATATTTGGAATATCGTAAAAAGTGGGAAATCGATTCCATTCTTGTTTTATTCAACTTTTACTATAGCCCAAGCAAATTTATGTTTATTACATGACCGTAGCAAGTTCACTCCGATAACTTTTAAATATTTATGTTATTGGAAATCACTCAAGATAATAAATTTATTACAAAGTGGCACCTCAAAAAATAATATTTTGTTGTAGAGCCGTAATTTTTTTTCTAAAAGTTTCGTGGAATACTATTTTATTAAATATTATCAATATTATCATCATATATTTGTCCACTTAATATTCCTTCTTATCTATACATTCCTATCTGTACTAATTCACTTGAGATAATTATGTGTAATCTAAGCGGAACAATACATATAAAGTAATGGATTTTATTCTTGGGTTGTGCAATCTAAAGATGACCCATAATTAAAATTAGAAAAGCAAATATAAATCAAGCTATGAGGGAAACCTTCCCACCATGAATGTGACAGGAAACATTGCCACCATGAATGTGACACAAAACCTTGCCACCATGAATGTGACACAAAACCTTGCCACCATGAATGTGACACAAAACCTTGCCATCATGAATGTGACACAAAACCTTGCCACCATGAATGTGACACAAAACCTTGCCATCATGAATGTGACACAAAACCTTGCCATCATGAATGTGACACAAAACCTTGCCACCATGAATGTGACACAAAACCTTGCCACCATGAATGTGACACAAAACCTTGCCATCATGAATGTGACACAAAACCTTGCCACCATGAATGTGACACAAAACCTTGCCATCATGAATGTGACACAAAACCTTGCCATCATGAATGTGACACAAAACCTTGCCACCATGAATGTGACACAAAACCATGCCACCATAAATGTGACAGAAACCAGCAAAGATAGTAGAGAACCTGTGTTTTCCTCAGTGACTACATTTTAATAACCCATTTGTCTTACATATTATTTCTACAAAAAAAAAAAATGACAAGAATATTCGAATCAGTCTTTAATTTTATTGTATGAACAGACATATATTTAACTATCTAATACTCATTAATTAAATAATTGTACAGTCTCATTAATTCAGGACTCACATACTCTACATCACTCCTACATCACGACACATAGTGGTATTCTTTGGTATAAGAGACATCCGTAACTCATTCCTGGCTGGAGGTGATGGAGCAAAGAAGAGAAATGGGAAGCAGTGTAGTGACTGACTTTAGAGAGAATATCTCTTCGTTGAGTTATCTATACATTCAGAACCACCATTATGGAGGTAAGGCTATGGCAATTTTACATGATGTAGCTAAATAGTAATACTTTATGATAATATAAGTGAAATTAGAAAGCAAAATAGAAAAAAAGTTTGTGTAAATTGTGCCTGTAAAAACAACTCGTGCGAGCAACATGAACGACACAGAAAAAGATTCATAACCTCATAAATGCTTCTTGGAAAAGCATGTGAGTAGCCATCCTAGGCCTATAGGAAGTGCTTTGAATGCTATAAGTAACATATTGAGAATTATAGTGAAGAAACAGCAAAGTCATTTTGACATGATGGATATTTTATCATGAGAAATGCTGGCACGAATTTCTTTAATATTTTCTTTGAATTTAATGTTTGTTTGTGGGATATTGTTAGTGAAGGAAAAAATTACAAGCTGATTGTGCATGAAATATGTGTTTGCAGACGATCATTCGTAACTTAAATAAACAGCGAGAGTGACAGATGGATTTCACTCAGTCAAAATGATAATGTTATGGAAGTGGAATTACACCTGAGTGATACGAACATCGATGTTGAGGATGTCATAGATGAATATTCATATTGGACCTAACAGAACAGCCACCGGATTAAAAAAAAAAAAAAAGAAAAAAAAAAAAAAAAAATATATTTTTAACTGATATTTCGGGTTTTGCCTTTGCAATGATAAATTTTATATTTTAGTCTTTTTCTTAAAGGTTAGTTTCATATTTTTATGTCTCCCTTATCAAGTTCTTTCATAATCACTCATTTTGATATTTTGTTTCAAGTTTACTGCTGTTTACTGAGTGTTAAAACTTGACATCTATGAGGTCGATGTGGACTTCAATACATCACTCCAGATGGCTTCATACATGGTATAATCATGTACCAGAGTGCCTCAACTTTCGCTGCGCATGCAACCAAGTTGTCAGCTGAGAGCAGGACATGTCACCTCAAACATTTTCATTACTCTGACTACTACCAGACAAGTTTACTATTTAAGTCAATAACTTCTTTTACTAGCATCGGCCTAGTTGTACCTACAGCATAAGTATAAGTTTGATATGTAGGTACAACATGGAAAACCCGAATTAGTTATAAACGTCTACTGGATTCCAAGGACATACACGAAACCGAGATGAAAGCTGTAACACTGAGTTAATATTTCTCCTGATGGAGTCTTGGCCTGTATGTGAAAGGATGGGAAGGTAGTTGCTAAGCTGTCTACACATGCTGGCATTGAGACCACTATCAAAATTCTCAGGTACGACGCCACTGCCAAGAAAAATGTGGAGGTCTCTTACAACAATGTCCTCAGAGCCTACGAATCTATCCATCTCTACAAGAGGGCCAGAACAGGGTACATGTGACACTTTGGCTATATGGCTCCTTATACTAAAAATGCTGCATGGCTCTTTTACATGGCATCATAGCACTCAAAGAGTTTGAGATGCAGATGTCCGCAACATAACAAAAGCCAATCAAGCCATCCAGACTCTTACTGAATGAGGCTCGGTCAGGGGTTCCCCTTCTCATACCACCAGAATCCATGAGGCACATGTCAGCATACTACTGTTCAAATTCCAGGAGAGGCAGACTAACACATTTTGTTCTTCATGCAGAAGTGAGCTGCATACTCCAATATGGGGCTGACTTACCCGGTGTACAGGGTCCGGAACGAGTCCTTACTGAGATGCCGGAATGCTATTCTTAGGTTCACTAGTCGCCCATATGCTGCAGCAGTTATTTGGTTCATGTGCGCCTCAAGAGATGTGCTCGGTATTATACTCACTCCAAGACACTATGTTTGTCTATAATTCGCCTGCTCTTGCGAATTCCTTGCATTGTTAAGATCTCTAGTAAGGTTGATGCATGCAGGGAATGAGATGAAAAGCTGTAAGACTTCTCTCTGAAAGCCTTGGATCAAACGTCTAGCGCAAGGTGGACGCCAAGGTATTGGTCCAGTGTGGTGAGAATGGTAAGGCACTGCGTACCTTGTTCCAAGGTTCGTAGGTTCGAGTCTCCTTCGGCCAGAGATCAGTGTTTATATATACATATATATATATATATATATATATATATATATATATATATATATATATATATATATATATATATATATATATATATATATATATATATATATATATATATATATATATATATATATATATATATAAAGGCAAATGAAATGCAACTGCAGTAACTCACCTGCATGAAGTGCACTTCTTAATATCGAAAAAATGCATCTGAGTCGCTATGCTATTAACAGAAACCTACCTGGTGAAGCAGACAATACCAGTGTCGCAGACCTACCTGGTGAAGCAGACAATACCAGTGTCAGCAGACCTACCTGGTGAAGCAGACAATACCAATGTCAGCAGACCTACCTGGTGAAGCAGACAATACCAGTGTCAGCAGACCTACCTGGTGAAGCAGACAATATCAGTGTCAGCAGACCTACCTGGTGAAGCAGACAATACCAGTGTCAGCAGGCCTACCTGGTAAAGCAGACAATACCAGTGTCATCAGACCTACCTGGTGAAGCAGACAATACCAGTGTCAGCAGACCTACCTGGTGAAGCAGACAATACCAGTGTCAGCAGACCTACCTGGTGAAGCAGACAATACCAGAGTCAGCAGACCTACCTGGTGAAGCAGACAATGCCAGTGTCGCAGACCTACTTGGTGAAGCAGTCAATACCAGTGTCAGCAGACCTACCTGGTGAAGCAGACAATACCAGTGTCAGCAGACCTACCTGGTGATGCAGACAATACCAGTGTCAGCAAACCTACCTGGTGAAGCAGACAATACCAGAGTCAGCAGACCTACCTGGTGAAGCAGACAATGCCAGTGTCGCAGACCTACTTGGTGAAGCAGTCAATACCAGTGTCAGCAGACCTACCTGGTGAAGCAGACAATACCAGTGTCAGCAGACCTACCTGGTGAAGCAGACAATACCAGTGTCAGCAGACCTACCTGGTGAAGCAGACACTACCAGAGTCAGCAGACCTACCTGGTGAAGCAGGCAATACCAGTGTCAGCAGACCTACCTGGTGAAGCAGGCAATATCAGTGTCAGCAGATTTACCTGGTGAAGCAGACAATACCAGTGTCAGCAGACCTACCTGGTGAAGCAGACAATACCAGTGTCAGCAGATTTACCTGGTGAAGCAGACAATACCAGTGTCAGCAGACCTACCTGGTGAACCAGACAATACCAGTGTCAGCAGACTTAGCTGGTGAACCAGACAATAACAGTGTCAGCAGACTTATCTGGTGAAGCAGACAATACCAGTGTCAGCAGACCTACCTGGTGAACCAGACAATACCAGTGTCAGCAGATCCACCTGATGATCCAAACCTAATATCAGTGTCAGCTGACCCAGACATAATACCAGTGTCAGCATCACAATACTGATTAACTCTGCTAATAAAAATCACACCGTCATGTTAATAATCTCGAGAGCGAATTCGAATTTGAAAAAAAAAATCGCCTTGCGAGAATCACAACAAACGGCATTTATAGCTCAAAAGCCTATGTTAGGCCTATCCTGGAGCAAGCTCCATAACTGTTAAAGAATGTCAAGATGGGGTAGAAAATGAAGAGATTTTAAGAATAAAAGCAACTGCCAAGGGTGCTGAAGAAGGGACGAGACACAAAGAGCAAATATTACTTTAACTCTTTGTATTAAAAATCTGTTTCAGTGATCATTAACTACAACACTGATGTTATCATTACATGATTTATAGTTGTTTACGAACACTGCATATTCACGTCAACCTCTTACATTGGAAAAGCTTCATGTTAACATTCGGTGCTCATTAAATGGCATATCAAAAGAGACATTAAAACAAGTGTTTAATAACATAATTGGTCGTGTACACTAGTGTGAAAAACTGTGTGAAAAACTGTGTGAAAAACTGTGTGAAAAACTGTAAACTTGCATTCGTTATGCATTTCTTAATGAAGACAAAGCCTCCTGTATCCCCTCCCTCTATCCTTTCCTATGATGACTCGTACCCCGGAGTGCCTTCCCTCCACTACAGATTTATATACCCTTTAAGACATCTTATTGTGCTCCTCAACAACCTCTCCTCAGTTTTTTTTGGATAATACTTTTAGTAACTCCGCACCTCCTTCTAATCTCCAAACTACCAATTCTCTGCAAAATATTTACTGCACACATTGCCCTCTGTGAACGTATAATTGCCCTTTCAGCCCCTTAAAGGCCCTCAAAAGACCTTTCCTCCTTATGAAAAGATAATATAGAAAAATATATTATAACAGGTAAAAATAATCAATTTGATTAAAAGTATGCAAAAATAAAATTAATATATAAATATAAAACAATCAAATATGAAATTTTCTTAAAGGAAGCAAATAACGATAAAAAAAATACATAAATTAATGCCGTGAACTAAGCTAATATCGTATATAACATATATGTAGGTCCCAGAGAGATAGTAATCGGGTGCGCTTATGGAATGTTGCACTTAGCCGGATTCACCATATTGACTGACCAATGAAGCACGTGAATGAAGAGGTAGTCGCTGGTGGACTCATCTCTGAAGAGTCCACCTTCAGTGACCGGTGGAAGGGACGCAGAGCACTCCGCGTCCGTACCACCGGTCCACTCTGCGTCCCTACCACCTCCTACTCAGCATCATAACCACCGGTAGGGACGCAGAGTAGGTGTTTCACCGCTGGTACAGCGGGGTAAAACTGACTGCTAGCTCTATAAATGTGGCTGGAGGTGATGACAACAATGGTAATTCTAAGTGCTCTACGACACTTCTGAGGTATTCATAAGATGTGAAAGTCGATTTAGTCACAAATCTAGTGCATAGATTAAGCTGCCTGCCTTGTCTCGCCTGCCACGAGTGACCCAACAAGGCTAAAAGACGAGAAAAAAGTAAACAAGTTAAAAACGTGGAAAAGCAGTCACTCACTTGATAGGCAGAAAGGCTTTAAAAGAAATGGTGAGGACTAAGAAAAATTACGTTAAAATAAGTCAAATCAGGTGCGGTTATATTAACAAAAAAAAATCACATATAAAAAGAAACAAGAGTGGAATTCCATACTTACAGACTTGGGTGGAGCAGGAAGTCAAAGGATAGCTAACTCGCTAGGAGGGCACCATGTTAACTCCTACCGGGTGGAGAGAAGGATGGGTAGAAGTAACCGTACACCTCCCTCTTCACACAAAAACCATTCAACCATTTATACTACCTCCACCATTCATTCATTCTCCACTCTTATCTAACGAACTTTTTCCTCACTGCCTCTTACACGACTAAGCTTCCTTCTTGCTGCAATTCACAACCTATGCTTCACACCCATATAAGAATATTGGAACCACTATACTATCATACATTCCCTTTTTTCCCCACATGGATAATGTTCTTTATCTCCACAGATACCTAATTGCACCATCTACCATTTTCTCATCAGTTCTATAGTTCACCTCGTCTTTCATATACCCATTCGCGGATATGTCCACTCACAAATATATGAACACATTCACTCCCTCCATACACCCTCCCTCCAATCTGATATCCAGTTTTTCCTTATTTAACTCGTTTGATACCCTCACCAATTAATTTCAACTTTCCTCCCCGTTTGGGGTGCCAGGTGTAAATGATAATGGGAGCCCTTGATTTTACTTTGTATAGAAGGGTTTTGTTATAGGATTAATATTTTAAGAAAAAAGGATAAATTAGTATACAGATTGTGTGGGGGAAAATGGCGTTTTGTTGGATTTGTTTGGTAATAAAAGATGTTGGTAGACTTTTGGATTTTCATGTTTTTAGAGGGGCCACAGAATATAGATCACTTTCTAGTTGTAGCTACACTGGGGGTAAAGGTGAGGGAAAAAGGAGAATAGAAACAAGGGGAAAAGAGAGGTGAGGTTTATAAAAAAAGAGGAGGCAGTTAGGGTAAAATATAAACAGGTTGGAGGATAGATGGGTAAAGAGGATAGACAATGGGGTCGAAGGGTATGGGGTAGGTTTAAAAAGTGTGTTAGGTGTTCAGGAGAAAGTTTGTGGTTCAGGGGAAAATGGGTTTGGGGAGGGAAAAAAGGGAGCGATTTGGGGAAAGATGAAGTAAAGGAGTAGTAAGGAGAAAAGTTAGATTTGAGAAGTTTTTACAAAGTAGAATGATGCAAGGAGGGAAAAAGTATATGGAGAAAAAGAGAGGGTTAAAGGGTGGTGAAGCAATGTAAAAAGGAGCAAATGGAGAGTGGGTGAGTGTTTTCAAAAATTTTTTTTGAAAATAAGAAAAAAAATTTTGGGTGGATTAAAAAGTTTGAAAGCTAGAGAACAAAAGGATTTTTCAGTTAAAAATGGAGGGAGAGTTATTAAATGGAGGTTAGAGGATTGGGGAAAATTTGGGGGGAATATTTTGAGGGGAATTTTAAATGTTGATGAAAATAGGGAAGCTGTGGGTTTCGTGTTTTTAGGACAAGGGGGAAAACATCTTGTAGGATGAGGGGAAAAGACATTTTTGGTGTAGGGGGAAGTTCGTGAGGGCAGTAGGTAAAAAAAAAGGGGGGGGAAGGCGCCGGGGTTATGGGATAAAAATAAAATGTTTTAAAAACAGGTGGGGATATGTTTTGGGGTGGTTGGTGAATTTTTTAATAAATGTATAGGGGGTTGTAAGAGAAGTAAATGCGAGGGTCTTGACAAGAGGCGTGGAGTTAAAGTTAAAGAATCACACACAAAGTGGGAGTTGTCACAGCTGCTCTTTGCTGATGACACTGTGCTCTTGGGAGATTCTGAAGAGAAGTTGCAGAGATTGGTGGATGAATTGGTAGGGTGTGCAAAAGAGAAGAAATTAAGGTGAATACAGGAAAGAGAAAGGTTATGAGGATAACAAAAAGATTAGGTGATGAAAGATTGAATATCAGATTGGAGGGAGAGAGTATGGAGGAGGTGAATGTATTCAGATATTTGGGAGTGGACGTGTCAGCGGATGGGTCTATGAAAGATGAGGTGAATCATAGAATTGATGAGGGAAAAAAGAGTGAGTGTGGCACTTAGGTGTCTGTGGAGGACAAAGAACTTTGTCCTTGGAGGCAAAGAGGGGAATGTATGAGAGTATAGTTTTACCAACGCTCTTATTGGGTGTGAAGATGGGTGATGAATGTTGCAGCGAGGAGAAGGTGGAGGCAGTGGAGATGTCATGTCTGAGGGCAATGTGTGGTGTGAATATAATGCAGAGAATTCATAGTTTGGAAGTTAGGAGGAGGTGCGGGATTACCAAAAGTGTTGTCCAGAGGGATGAGGAAGGGTTGTTGAGGTGGTTCGGACATGTAGAGAGAATGGAGCGAAACAGAATGACTTCAAGAGTGTATCAGTCTGTAGTGGAAGGAAGGCGGGGTAGGGGTCGGCCTAGGAAAGGTTGGAGAGAGGGGGTAAAGGAGGTTTTGTGTGCTTGGGGCTTGGACTTCCAGCAGGTATGCGTGAGCGTGTTTGATAGGAGTGAATGGAGACAAATGGTTTTAATACTTGACGTGCTGTTGGAGTGTGAGCAAAGTAACATTTATAAAGGGGGTTCAGGGAAACCGGCAGGCCGGATTTGAGTCCTGGAGATGGGAAGTACACTGCCTGCACTCTGAAGGAGGGGTGTTAATGTTGCAGTTTAAAAACTGTAGTGTAAAGCACCCTTCTGGCAAGACAGTGATGGAGTGAATGATGGTGAAAGTTTTTCTTTTTCGGGCCACCCTGCCTTGGTGGGAATCGGCCAGTGTGATAATAAATATATATATATATATATATTTATATATATATATATATATAATATTATATTATATTATATATATATATATATATTATATATTATAATATATATATATATATGTATATATATATATATTATTTATATATATATATATTTCATTATATATATATATATATATATATATATATATATATATTATATAATATTATATATATATATATATATATATATGTATATTATATATTATATATATATATTATAATATATATATATATATATTTTATAATATATATATATATATATATATATATATATATATATATATATATATAACACACACACACAAAACAGTGAATACCACCTTCGACCAGAACTGGAGGTAAGTCTGCCCATGTTGATTCACGCGTGTCCCACATCGCTTCACAACTCTGGCGGGCTTCCTTGTGATTGGCTGGTTGAACCAAGGTGCTAGTTTAATGAGGGGGATCCCTTCTCGTTATACACTTAGCATTTGGTTCGCTGGTTGGGAGGAAATATCTGTATGGGAGAGTGACAGACACCGAATAAAATGTAACAATCTTAGCATGCTACATTCGGTATAAACAAAACAGTCCACAATGCAGTTATGGCTCATATGGGTCATAATGGAAGTAATCAAATTTGATCAGAATGTGAGTTTCGCTCCATTATCTTGGATCAAAAGCCCTTCACTATCCTCGTGTTACCTACAATTCGACACTACCGGAACACCTTTGAGCTCTGATTTTATGAATGCACAACTTTAAAACTCTCGCTGCTGTAGTCGATCATGGATATGTAGATACATTGTTCAGAGAACTAAGAAGTTGATGAATAAGACGCTTGTAGGACACTTGAGTATCTTTATTATGGAAACGCTTCGGCATCCATTGGCTCCCTCTATATTGAACTGAGGAAGTTACTGGCTGGCGACTATAGGTACCCATCTTCGCCTTCCATGATAGGAGTCAGAGCGCAACAAGGCTTCAGTTCTGTGGTTGACTTCTCACCGTCCTAACCACATTCCACTGCTCTGAGAGGACTCACAGAAGAGTGGCTGTGATTGGCCTCGCAGGGTCGTAACCGCACCTGGCCGGAACTATTCACTCGTTAACGAGCATTTAATGACACTTCTCACTGACTCTATGCAACCCAGTCGAGAAAGTCAACGAATTGGATTTTGTGAGGCTTGATGAAGGTGGGTGGGATGAGGAGGATTGGGACTGGAAGGAGAAAGGGAGAAGTAATGGGAAGAGAAAGTGTAGCTCCAGAAGCAGAAGAGGGAGAGCTGAAGAAAGGGAGGGAGAGAAAGAAAGAAGAAGAGAGAGGGGAGGAGGAAGATGGGGATGAAGAGGGGGAGCTAAGAAAGTAGGAAGAACAAGGAAGAGGAGAAGGAGGAAGGGGAAAAGGGGAGGAAGCGTGGGAGAAGAGGCGAGAGAGGAGGAGGAGAGGCCAAAGGAAATTAGATAAAGACGTTGGGAAAAAGGAGTGGAGATCGAGGGGAAGAAGATAAGAGAGGAAGTGAAGAGGAGGAGGAATGAAGGACAAAGAGAAAGAAACAGAAAATGGGGAAAAAAAAGAGTGCGAATAAATGGGAATGGTTAGGAGTGGAAAAGCTATTTTTTTTAAATTTTTAATTAATATAAAATCACGACGTATACCATCACAGTGGGACACAACCCAGCTACATTACTCTGTCAAACCATACCACGGTTTGTTTGCAATCGTGTCATTACGATTTCATGAGTTACATTACTCTGTGTTATGTTTGCCGGTGGATGGCAGCTGATCTCAGGTGATTACAGAAGACTCGTCCTCTCCTCTTGTAGTGGTTAATGAAGTGGGTTAAAGTTTTAATGTATCGAGATTGAGTGAGGTTAGGTAAGGTTTGTCAGGAAACAGGACAAGTGTTTCCTGATGCTGGTCTTAGGCATATGGTGACCCGCAGCTGGAGCTTCTGGTCATCTACCGAGGCTTTCCACTGGATTACCAGTCCAGTGAGTGAGGTTTGTACGACACCATTACCCTGGCTGCCAGGGTGAACCCTGGCGTGCGTGTGACACATGTTCACTCTGACTCTGATGTTGCGTGATTCCTGTTGACATATCTGTTTGGCCCAGCTGCCAATTATGCTCCTGGACAAGTAAATTATGATATATTATCCATAATAACATTAGTCGTAAATTAATTTATCCTTGTAAAGTAAAAGGACACAAGTGCAACTAATGTGGCATTTATTGTGGCAACGTTTCGCTCTCCAGGAGCTTTATCAAGCTCCTGGAGAGCGAAACGTTGCCACAATAAATGTCACATTAGTTGCACTTGTGTCCTTTTACTTTACATATTGTCGGTAATTCTACCAACTTTAATTTATCCTTATTTGGAGGAACTGGTGTTACTGTCTTCTATTCGGATTTTTATTGAACATTTCGAAAAATCAATATTCAATAATGCATTATCTGAATTTTATTGCCAGTTTGAATTAGTTGCTCTATTTATCTTCCTCTAATTAATGCCATAAACAAAATAATTATAGTATAGTCAGTTACGAGAGAAGAGCATCGAAAGGAATTTTCAATATATCCTCTGGGTTTTGTATTATTGTTAACCCTTTTGGGCTCAGTTCCTAGGCCTTTTTTGTATCTAATGCTCTTGCACTACTGTCCACAGGATGGGTATAGAGTGCACAATAAACTAGCCACTTCGGTGGCAAAATATAAATCTAATCTCTGCGACTGTGTTCACTGCAGCGGTGCTGGAAGTGTTAGGAAGTTGCATGTGTCATGTAGGCGTACTAATACTCTTTCAGATGCATGCAATCTAGGCAAGTATAAATAGGAAACGTGTCAGTATGGAGCCAGCAGACGGAGGACCAAGCCTTCACCACGTCTTGCGCTGAATGACCCACATGGGTTTAGCAAGAATTGTTTTTCTTCAGATGCGTGCATTAACTGAGAAGCATTAACAGTAATTTGAGAGTACGGAAAAATTGGAGTAGCTGTAGGAGGTGCAGGCAACCCGGTCTCTATGCATTAAGTCACTTCTTCACAAAAGGTTTGCAACATATTTCAAAATTAAGTTAGGTTAGGTTATGTTAGGCTAGGCTAGGTTAGGTTTGGTTAGGTTAGGTTTAGTAGCGTTGAGTTGGGTTGGATTGGGTTGGGTTAGGTAAGATAAGTAAGGTTAGGTTTGATTAAGTTAGGTCCGGTCAGGTAAGGTAAGGTCAGGTCAGGTCAGGTTATGTAAGGTTAAGCCAAGTAAGGTAAGGTAAGGTTAGGTTAGATTAGTTTGTCTTATATCCGTAAAATATTATTTATTATATCATATGACAACGAAAAAGCTTTACGACGTACACAGAAAAGGGGCACCAATTGCAATACATTCTCATAACTACTGTTTAAGACGCCTTCAAATGTCATCTATTTGACCTCTTTCACAACACCACTTTTACAAGGGCTGGCTGCAGGAACTGGTTTCGCTGGTACTTTCCCTTCAGGACGAGCAACAGTGATATCTTTCAACATGTTCTTGAAGCCGGAGATAGAACAGCACTTCATGGTTCGGTGGATAGCCAGGATATTGAGAGAAGAACGTGAACATGCTCTAACGTATTCGTCAAGCAGTGAAGAGGACAATAAGTAAAGTACAAAAACCTATCAAGAACAGTAGACACTGTATTTATTTTGTTCATTGCGCAATCCGCACAAGGTATCCCCCACACTGCACAACCTCTGCCGCCCCTACCTAAGTACGCGACAGGAATAGTGCAGGACAGATATATAACTTTAATGCAGCAAAACTTAAAAATATGTATGCGTGTTCATATTTATGCAAATTAGTATGTATATGTACATATGTACGATTTACGTATATATGCTTTCATATATATATATATATATATATATATAATATATATATATATATATATATATTAATATATATATATATATATATATATATATATATATATATATATATATATATATATTAATATAATATATAAAACATAAGTATATGGTGATGGTTGTATGTATGCACCAGTGGTTGAAAATACCAGCAGCAACAACAGGTAAATCGGTTAACAAATGATTATTATTTTATTTTCATGAAGCGCTAAATCTATGTGAGCCATTCAGTACGGTGTTTGGAGACTTGATTCCCGATCGAGTAACAGCGAAACAAAAGCTCTACTCTCGCAGCTTGGCTTCCCCGGTGAGCCTGATTGCAGGGTAGGGTGAGCACATTACAGGGTTGTGTTGGGCTTCCAGTCACACTCAACACTGTGTTGGCTGCCAGTATTGCCATGCTAGTCTTTCGTTCTCTGCCAAAACAAAATATTGCCTGACCTATACGAATTTTAACTGATGTATCGTTGGTTTAATACAAAGCCATCATATGTATTCTTCACGCAACACCTGACTGCGCGTCGAGGACTCCAATCTCCGCTTAGCATTAGACCACAACAGTACCAAGGGGGCTCTGAAACAAATACGATTTAACACAGTTATTGGATATTGGTGTGTGGCACAGCATATGTCAGGCAATGAATGAAATTAACCAAACCGTTGAGGTGAAGAGTTTGGACAGCTGATGGGTACACATGACTTGAAAAGTCGTCCAACATATTACTTTACACACACACACACACACACACACACACACACACACACACACACACACACACACACACACACACACACAACACACACACACACACACACACACACACACACACACACACACAGACACACACAACACACACACACACACACACATACACACACACACACACACACACACACACACACACACACACACACACAAAACACACACACACACACACACACACACACACACACACACACATACATACATACACACGTAGGAGGAGAAAAAAAACGATTGAAGGTATCATGAAGGTGATAGGCGAGGGAGACATGACCCAGGTGGCAAATTTTCGGAGAATCGATTGTGACTCACAAAGAGAAGGAAACGGCCTCTCAAAGTAATTTTCAAGGCAGAATCAACTCGAACCATGATCCTGCAGGAGAAAGCACGGCTGAGAGGCAAACAGGAGTTCAAAAGTGTGTACCTAGATCGAGACAGAACACAGGAGGAAAGGATGATACTGGAAGAGAGAGTGAAAAAACGAAAGGAGGAAGTGGAGGAATTGACAAAGAAGAGCAGAATAACCCAGGCACAGGTGGAAGGGCAAGCACACCCCCCAGAAACACCTGCAGAAGGACTCCAACCACAACACCCCCAATGCAACTGAACAGTCTAAACCATCACACACCGATCCCTCTGTTCCCACCCCCCGCACCACGAATCCTACCCTTACAGCAACCCCCTATGGGAGCTCTTCCTCCACCTTCTCTACAATCCCCCACAGGCCCCTACCAGGGCTCCTTCTCTCCCAACCCCAGTATACCCCCAGGACCACAGTTACAGATTATGAGGAAAGATAGAAGGGGAAGAGGGGGAGGAGGGGTTGCTCTACACGTAAAAAGCAGATGGAAATTCGAGAAAATGGGAGGCATAGACGAGACAGGAGAAAGGGACTACATAGTAGGTACACTTCAGTCTGGGGAGCAAAAGGTGGTCATTGCAGTGATGTATAATCCAGCACAGAACTGCAGGAGGCCAAGAGAGGAATATGAAGAGATCAACAGAGCAATGGTGGACACACTTGTTGAGATGGCAAGAAGAGCTCACTCCAGCAGAGCAAAGTTGCTGGTTATGGGTGATTTCAACCACAGGGAGATTGGCTGGAAAAACCTGCAGCCACATAGGGGTCCCGAAACATGGAGAGCCAAGATGTTGGATATAGTGCTGGAAAACCTCGTGCACCAACATGTTAGAGACACTACCAGAGTGAGAGGGGAAAATGAACCAGCAAGATTGGACCTTGTGTTCACCCTGGGCAGTTCAGACATTGAGGACATCACATATGAGAATCCCCTAGGAGCTAGTGACCACGTGGTTCTGTGCTTTGAATACATAGTAGAGTTGCAAGTGGAAAGAGTAACAGGAGTTGAATGGGAAAAGCCGGACTATAAAAGAGGGGACTACATAGGTTTGAGGAACATCCTGCAGGAGGTTCCGTGGGACAAAGAACTGGTAGGAAAGCCAGTAAATGAAATGATGGAATCTGTAACAACAAAATGCAAGGAGGCAGTGGAAAAGTTTATTCCCAATGGCAACAGAAACACTCGGAAGACCAGAATGAGCCCCTGGTTTACCCGACGGTGTAAGGAGGCAAAAACAAAGTGCAATAGAGAATGGAAAATGTACAGAAGGAAGAGAACACATGAAAATATGGAGATTAGTCGCAGAACCATGAACGAGTATGCACAGGTAAGGAGGGAGGCCCAACGACAGTATGAAAATAACATAACATTGAAAGTCAAGACTGACCCGAAACTGTTGTATAGCCACATCAGGAGGAAGACAACAGTCAAAGACTAGGTGATCAGACTGAGGACAGAAGGTGGAGAACTCATAAGAAATGATCAGGATGCATGTGAGGAGCTAAACAGGAGATTTAAGGAAGTTTTTACAGTAGAGACAGGAAGGGCTCTGGGAAGACAGCACAGAAGGGAACATCAAGAGGGAATATACCAACAAGTGTTGGATGACATACGAACAACCGAGGAGGAGGTACAGAAGCTGCTAAGTGACCTTGATACCTCAAAGGCGATGGGACCGGACATCTCCCCGTGGGTCCGTAGAGAAGGAGCAGAGATGCTGTGCGTGCCCTTAACCACAATCTTTAACACATCTCTTGAAACTGGAAGACAGCAAATGTAGTCCTCATATTTAAGAAAGGAAACAGAAACCAGGCACTAAACTACAGACCTGTGTCTCTGACTTGTATAGTATGCAAAGTCATGGAGAAGATTATCAGGAGAGTGGTGGAACATCTGGAATGGAACAAGATTATAAATAAAAACCAGCATGGGTTCATGGAAGGCAAATCCTGTGTCACAAACCTTCTGGAGTTTTATGACACGGTAACAGAAGTAACACACGAGAGAGAGGTGTGGGTTGATTGCATTTTCCTGGACTGCAGGAAGGCCTTTGACATAGTTCCTCACAAGAGATTAGTGCAGAAGTTGGAGGATCAGGCGCATATAACAGGGAGGGCACTGCAATGGTTCAGGGAATACCAGACAGGGAGGCATCAACGAGTCATGGTACGTGAAGAGGTATCACAGTGGGCGCCTGTGACGAGCGGGGTCCCACAGGGGTCAGTTATAGGACCAGTGCTATTTTTGATGTGTGCGACCGACATGATGGAAGGAATAGACTCTGAAGTGTCTCTATTCGCAGATGATGCGAAGCTGATGAGAAGAATTAAATCGGATGAGGATGAGGCAGGACTGCAAAGAGACCTGGACAGGCTGGACACGTGGTCCAGAAACTGGCTTCTCGAATTCAACCCTGCCAAATGCAAAGTGATGAAGATTGGGGAGGGGCAAAGAAGACCGCAGACAGAGTATAGGCTAGGTGGACAAAGACTACAGACCTCATTCAGGAAGAAAGGTCTTGGGGTGACCATAACACCGAGCACGTCACCGGAGGCACACATCAACCAAATAACTGCTGCAGCATACGGGCGCCTGGCAAACCTGAGAATAGCGTTCCGATACCTTAAAAAGGAATCGTACAAGACACTGTACACTGTGTATGTTAGGTCCATACTGGAGTATGCAGCACCAGTCTGGAACCCACACCTGATCAAGCACGTCAAGAAGTTAGAGAAAGTACAAAGATTTGCAACAAGGCTAGTTCCAGAGCTCAGGGGAATGTCGTACGAGGAAAGGTTGAGGGAAATCGGACTGACGACATTGGAGGTAGAAGGATCAGGGGAGACATGATAACGACATACAAGATACTGCGGGGAATAGACAAGGTGGACAGAGACTGGGTGTTCCAGAGAGGGGACACAGAAACAAGGGGTCACCATTGGAAGCTGAAGACTCAGACGAGTCACAGGGACGTTAGGAAGTATTTCTTCAGTCATAGAGTCGTCAGGAAGTGGAATAGCCTAGCAAGTGAAGTAGTGGATGCAGGAACCATACATAGTTTTAAGAAGAGGTATGACAAAGCTCAGGAAGCAGAGAGGGAAAGGACCTAGTAGCGATCAGTGAAGAGGCGGGGCCAGGAGCTGAGTCTCGACCCCTGCAACCACAATTAGGTGAGAAATTAGTTGAGTACACACAAAGAGGTATGATAAAGCTCACGGTTCAGGGAGAGTGACCTAGTAGAGACCAGTGAAGAGGCGGGGCCAGGAGCTAGGACTCGACACCTGCAACCTCAACTAGGTGAGTACAACTAGGTGAGTACACACACACACACACACACACACACACACACACATACTTAGTCCACAACAGGATTCAAACCCACATACTTTGCATCAAAGTACTTAGAACTTATGAAGATTCTCCATATGGGAATCTTTATTAAGATTCCTATATGTTGCATAAGTGCCTCAATCTACAACTTGCTGTGGGCTGAGAGATAATGTTTATTTGTGTGTGTATATATATATATATATATATATATTTTATTATATATATATATATATATATATATATATATATATATATATATATATATATATATATATTGTAGGTAGTAGGTTGGTAGACAGCAACCGCCCAGGGAGGTACTAATGTCCTGCCAAGTGAGTGTAAAACGAAAGCCTGTAATTGTTTTACATGATGGTAGGACTGCTGGTGTCCTTTTTTCTGTCTCATGAACATGCAAGATTTCAGGTACGTCTTGCTACTTTTACTTACACTTAAGTCACACTACACATACATGTACAAGCACATATATACACACCCCTCTGGGTTTTCTTCTATTTTCTTTCTAGTTCTTATTCTTGTTTATTTCCTCTTATCTCCATGGGGAAGTGGAACAGAATTCATCCTCCGTAAGCCATGCGTGTTGTAAGAGGCGAATAAAATGCCGGGAGCAAGGGGCTAGTAACCTCTTCTCCTGTATATATTACTAAATGTAAAAGGAGAAACTTTTGTTTTTCCTTTTGGGCTATCCCGCCTCGGTGGGATACGGCTGGTGTGTTGAATGAAAGATATATATATATATATATATATATATATATATATATATATATATATATATATATATATATATATATATATATATATATATATATATATATATATATATATATATTATATATATATTATATACATATATATATGTATATATATATATATATATATATATATATATATATATATATATATATATATATATATATCTATATATATATATATATATATATATATATATATATATTTTATATATATATATATATATATATATATGTATATATATACATATACATATATTTATATTGTGGCTAGCTGGTCTGGAGTTTTGAGACTCTTTGATCGCGGGTTCTATCCCTTGCCTTTTTTTGTTTGTTTCACTAAGTGAAACAAACAAAAAAAGGCAGATTTTCAGTGGGAAATAATAAATAAGCTTAAATTAGGTGCGACTAAGAGAACTGGATATAAAGATTGAGCAGCTGTAACACTTCTGGAAAATTTGTGGAAAAATGGAATGGAGCATAAATGTTTAAATTCAAGAAATGTGTGAAGCAAAATAGAGGTATGTGAGAAGTGGGTTAATTTTCTTTTTTTTTTTTTTTTTTTTTTTTTTTGCACATAGAGGAGAGAGTACCCGAGAAGACAGAAAAAGAGTTTGGAAAGTCTTAAACTAGTTTTGAGCCAAGTGAGAGAAAAATTGCTGTAGGAGACCCTAACGGAGAGGTCGTAGTAGGAAATACTAGTTCCTTAAGGAACATTTAATTTAATTACAGCTGAAAAGAGGTACAGTAATGGTTAATACTTGTTTGACGAAAAGGAATATAAGTGCAAAAATTATGATGTAATGAGCAATGACATCTGTATGCTAGTTCACATATTGGTGTAAAAGTTTGATAGGCTGTTTTCGACATGTTTATTTTAAAAGACGTGGCTGATATTTCGAGCAAATATCTAGTGGGAGGTACGGTAAGATTAAGAGAAAAGTGAAATACAAGGAGATTAGTGTTAATGGGTAAGACAGAGATGTAGAAGTGGTTGAACTGAAGAACTACATAGTTAATAGGAGGTATGAGAAACTGTTGAAAGAAAGGTGGGCTAGAGCAAGAGAGGTTAATAAGGAGTGAAAGGCACACACACAAGTCTGTGGCTAAAAAAGAGCAGATACTGGTAGGAAGAGGAATGTTTGCTGAAAAGATGTTAAAATAGGTAGCACGGAGAAGTTAGCATATGTAGAAAATGGAGAGTATAAAATGATGAGAGCTGAATTATAAAAAACGCACATGAATGAGCAGTAGTCTTTATCGGCAAATTTTTGTAAGAAAACAAATTTGGAGATAAATTTAGAGGTCAAGATAACCTGAGTAGCAATGTACATGGCAGTCGGGGATGAAAGAGTTGCGATATATAGGGAGATCGAAGTACTGAAAAGATGGAAAAAATGATGTGAAATGCTAATTATAAGAGGGAGGCAGTACTTTCCTGCAGTAAGCAATGAAAAATAGGATATGTTATGATGTCAAAGGTAACGATGAAGGGAGAGGTGACTCATACAGTAGAAAGGATAAAAACGTAAAGCAACTCGGGTAGGCGAGGGTTAAATTAAGCGCGGATAGAGTTTTAAGTAGTCGGCATAGTTGTTTCATTTATGTATAACAGAAGGAAAAGTGTCTCGGGATTGGCAAAAAGCATGTTTAGTTCTTTTGTTTAAAGGGACAGGGGACAATAATACATTGTAAAATTTATATGAGAATAGGTAGTGGGTTGGTAGACAGCAACCACCCAGGGAGGTACTACTGTCCTGCCAGGTGACTGTGAAACAGTTGTAGCTACAGTGAGAGTAAAACGTAGATGGGATACAAGGAAAATAGAAGCAGCAAGTAAGAGAGAGGTGAAGGTGTATAAAATACAAGAGGAGGCAGTTAGGGTAAGATATAAACAACTATTGGTTGATAGATGAGGGAGTGTTAGTGTGTTCAGCAGAAGTTTGTAGTTACAAGAAAGTGGGTGCGGGAGGGAAGAAGAGCGATTGGTGGAATGATGATGTATAGAGAGTAGTAGGGGAGAAAAGGTTAGCATATGAGAGGTTTTTACAAAGTAGAAGTGATACAAGGAGGGAAGAGTATATGGAGAGAAAAAGAGAGGTTAAGAGAGTGGTGAAGCAATGTAAAAAGAGAGCAAATGATAGAGTGGGTGAGATGTTATCAACAAATTTTGTTGAAAATAAAAAAAAGTTTGGGAGTGAGATTAATAAGTTGAGGAAGCCTAAGGAACAAATGGCTCTGACAGTTAAAAATAGGAGAGGAGAGTTATTAAATGAAGAGTTAGAGGTATTGGGAAGATGAAGGAAATATTTTGAGGAATTGTTAAATGTTGATGAAGATAGGGAAGCTGTGATTTCGTGTATAGAAGTAACATCTTGTAGGAGTGAGGAAGAGCCAGTTGTGAGTGTGGTGAAGTTCGTGAGGCAGTGGATAGAATGAAAGGGGGTAAGGTAGCTGGGATTGATGGGATGAAGATAGAAATGCTAAAAGCAGGAGGGGATATAGTTTTGGAGTGGTTGGTGATATTATTTAATAAATGTATGGAAGAGGGTAAGGTACCTAGGGATTGGCAGAGAGCATGCATAGTTCTTTTGTATAAAGACAAAGGGGATAAAAGAGAGTTCAAAAATTATAGAGGAATAAGTTTGTTGAGTATACCTGGAGAAGTGTGTGGTAGAGTTATTACTGAAAGAATTAAGAGCAACACAGAGAGTACGATAGTAGATAAACAAGGAGGCTTTAGGAAAGGTAGGGGGTGTGTAGACCAAGTGTTCACATGAAACATATAGGTGAATAATATTTAGATAAGGGTAAAGAGGTTTTTGTGGCATTTATGAATTTAGAAAATGCATATGACAGGGTGGATAGGGCAACAATGTGGCAGATGTTGCAGGTGTATGGCATAGGAGGTAGGTTACTGGAAGCAGTGAAGAGTTTTTACGAGGATAGTGAGGCTCAGATTAGAGTATGTAGGAGAGAGAGGGAGATTATTTCCCAGTAAAAGTAGGTCTTAGACAAGGATGTGTGATGTCACCGTGGTTGTTCAATATATTTATAGATGGGGTTGTAAGAGAAATGAATGCTAGGATCGTGGCAAGAGGTGTGGAGTTAAAAGATAAGGAATCAAACACAAAGTAGGAGTTGTCACAGTTGCTCTTTGCTGATGACACGGTGCTTTTGGGAGATTCTGAAGAGAAGTTCAGAGGCTGGTGGATGAATTTGGTAGGGTATGTAAAAGAAGAAAATTAAAAGTGAATATAGGAAAGAGCAAGGTGATGAGGATAACAAAAAGATTAGGATTGGTGGGAATCGGCCGATGTGTTAATAATAAAAAATAAAAATAAGTCTGTAGAACATGCAGAGTATAGTTACGTTAGAATTATTATGAATTATTATTGAAAGAGGTAAGAGTAAGATCAAGATGAAGAGTTTTGGTAAAACCCCATGTGGGGTGAGCTGGGAAGACCCCATGTAGGGTGAGCTGGGAAGACCCCATGAGGGGTGATTTGGGAAGACCCCATGTGGGGTGAGCTGGGAAGACCCCATGAGGGGTGATTTGGGAAGACCCCATGTGGGGTGAGCTGGGAAGACCCCATGAGGGGTGATTTGGGAAGACCCCATGTGGGGTAAGCTGGGAAGACCCCATGAGGAGTGATCTGGGAAGACCCCATGTGGGGTGAGCTGGGAAGACCCCATGTGAGGTGAGCTAGGAAGACCCCATGTAGGGTGAGCTAGGAAGACCCCATGTGGGGTGAGCTGGGAAGACCCCATGTGGGGTGAGCTGGGAAGATCCTATGTGGAATGAGCTTGGAAGACCCCATGTGGAATGAGCTGGAAAGATCCTATGTGAGGTGACCTAGGAAGACCCTATGTAGGTTGAGCTGGGAAGACCCCATGTGGGGTGAGCTGGGAAGACCCAGTGTAGGGTGAGCTAGGAAAGACCCCATGTGGGGTGAGCTGGGAAGATTCCATGTGGGGTCAGCTGGGAATACCCTATGTGAGGTCAGCTGGGAAGACCCCATGTGAGGTGAGCTGGGAAGACCCATGTGGGTTTAGCGGGAAGATCCAATGTGGGGTGAGCGGGAAGACCCAATGTGGGATGAGCTGGGAAGACCCCATATGGGGTCAGCTGGGAAGACTCCATGTGGGGTGAGCTGGGAAGACGCCATGTAGGGTGAGCTGGGAAGACCCCATGTGGGGTGAGCTGGGAGGACCCCATGTGGGGTGAGCTGGGAAGACTCCATGTGGGGTAAGCTGGGAAGACCCCATGTGGGGTGAGTTGGGGAGACTCCATGTGGGGTGAGCTGGGAAGACCCCATGTGGGGTGAGCTGGGAAGACCCCATGTGGGGTGAGCTGGGAAGACCCCATGTGGGGTGAGCTAGAAAGACCCCATGTGGGGTGAACTAGGAAGACCCCATGTAGGGTGAACTGGAAAGACCCCATGTGGGGTGAGCTGGGAAGATCCTATGTGGAGTGAGCTGGGAAGATCCTATGTGGGGTGAGCTGGTAAGATCCCATGTGGGGTGAGCTGGGAAGATCATATGTGGGGTGAGCTGGTAAGATCCCATGTGGGGTGAGCTGGGAAGACCCCATATAGGGTCAGATGGGAAGACCCCATGTGGGGTGAGCTGGGAAGACCCCATGTGATGTGAGCTGGGAAGACTCCATGTGGGGTGAGCTGGGAAGACCCCAAGTGGGGTGAGTTGGGAAGACTCCATGTGGGGTGAGCTGGGAAGACCCCATGTGGGGTGAGCTGGGAAGACCCATGTGGGGTCAGCTGGGAAGACCCCATGTAGGGTGAGCTGGGAAGATCCTATGTGGAGTGAGCTGGGAAGATCCTATGTGGGGTGAGCTGGTAAGATCTTATGTGGGGCGAGCTGGGAAGACTCCATGTGGAGTGAGCTGGAAAGATTCTATGTGAGGTGACCTAGGAAGACCCTATGTAGGGTGAGCTGGGAAGCCCCATGTGGGGTGAGTTAGGAAGATCCCATGTGGGGTGAGCGGGAAGACCCAATGTGGGATAAGCTGGGAAGACCCCATGTGGGGTGACCTGGGAATAGCCCATGTGGGGTGAGCTGGGAAGACCCCATATAGGGTCAGCTGGGAAGACCCCATGTGGGGTGAGCTGGGAAGACCCCATGTGATGTGAGCTGGGAAGACTCCATGTGGGGTGAGCTGGAAAGACCCCATGTGGGGTGAGCTGGGAAGACCCCATGTGGGATCAGCTGGGAAGACACCATGTAGGGTGAGCTGGGAAGACCCCATGTAGGGTGAGCTGGGAAGACCCCATGTGGGGTGAGCTGGGAAAACCCCATGTGGAGTGAACTGGGAAGACCTCATATGGGGTGAGCGGGAAGATCCCATGTGGGGTGAGCGGGAAGACCCAATGTGGGATAAGCTGGGAAGACCCCATGTGGGGTGACCTGGGAAGAGCCCATGTGGGGTGAGCTGGGAAGACCCCATATAGGGTCAGCTGGGAAGACCCCATGTGGGGTGAGCTGGGAAGACCCCATGTGATGTGAGCTGGGAAGACTCCATGTGGGGTGAGCTGGGAAGACCCCAAGTGGGGTGAGCTGGGAAGACCCCATGTGGGGTGAGTTGGGAAGACTCCATGTGGGGTGAGCTGGGAAGACCCCATGTGGGGTGAGCTGGGAAGACCCATGTGGGGTCAGCTGGGAAGACCCCATGTAGGGTGAGCTGGGAAGATCCCATGTGGGGTGAGCTGGGGAAGACACCATGTGGGGTGAGCTGGGAAGACTCCATGTGGGGTGAGCTGGGAAGACCCCATGTGGGGTGAGCTGGGAAGACCCCATGTGGGGTGAGCTGGAAAGACCTCATGTGGGGTGAGCTGGGAAGCCGGGATAGGTGAAGAATAGCGATGGAGAGAAGTGTTCGCAGTCGAAGAAAAAAGAGCCAGGGCTTAACCCAGCTGCTAGGCGCTTGTTTTACGAACTTGGAGAAAAAGTAAGGGCAAGCTGTGTATGCATCGGTCTCGTGGTAGTTGAGGTCGTGAATCTTGAGATGCTGAGAGTTTCTAGGTCGCAGGAGAGGGTAGGCAGGTAGGGATATCAGAGGGCAGCACTCAAGTGGGAGTTTTAGGAGTAATTGAGGAGGAAGGTTTGCAATGGAGTCATTTTCAAACTTTCTGAAGCTGCTTCTGGAGAGGTGATATAGTTTAGTCTTTTTAAGGAAGGTGAAACGAAGAGACTTGATGAACTCAAGAACTTGGATGAGTGTGAAGTGAAAAGGTGATTCACAGGCATACTTGACTGTTCCAGCATCGAGGCCTTTGTAGAGCTCAGTGCAGGTCATTGTGTCAGCATTCGATGGAGAAGTGTAGAAGGTAAGGTTTTTCCATTAGGGTGTACTGGAGTCGTCACTATCTTCTTCTGAAGTGGATTCGTTTGGCGAGTCTACAGTGGTGTTAGCAGGCGACTAAGGGTGGACAGGAGCATTGGAGAAGTGTAATGGTGGTGTAAAAAGCAGGTTGGGACGCGTGGGAAACGGTGGCTAAGGCAGCATGATCATCGTTGTCGGCGGTGGAAGTGGTTACAAAAGTTACAGGAGCAGTCCCTTGGGCAGGAGACAGGTCTGCAGGTGCAGTAAAGTTCACGACATTGGGAAGGATCTTGAAGATGTCGGCCGAAGGTGTGGAGTCCGGGAAATTGAAGGCAGGCATGTTGTTCAAACGGAATAGTTCGTTAATAGTGGTGTTGAAAGTACCGGGGTTTGCTGTATTTGCAAGGTGTGCATACACCATGCAGTACCTCACCTTGGAGAGAGCACCGTCGGGGAGTGGACAGAGGGAGTTGCTTTGCGAAGGTGTCTGTAGAGTGGCGTGTAGAATCTTGGTGATGTCGGCTTATAGTTTATTAATTGCTGCGTATGTCGGTGAAATGGAGGTGTTTTTCTTCAGATCTTCTTTAGTTTTCTTCGATATGATTTCTTTCCTGAGTGGGCAATTAGCTGCAAGGGTATTATGAATACCCTTGCAGTTAAGACATGTTGGAGCCGTAGTGATGATGCAGATCATTCCCACATTTTGAACAAAACCTTTTATCCTTGATGAGGCAATCCTTGGTGGTGTGATTATAGGAGTAGCAGATCCAGCAGTGGGAGACGTGTGTGAAAAGTTCTGGTTCTATATGGCTTGGGTGAATGTGGTTATATGAGAATGTCAGACCATCAGAGAGAGCTTGGGCAGCCATGGAGATGTCTGAGAATGTGATCTTTAGCTTAGATGAGGCGTTAGGGATCTTGCAGATGCTGTCTACCAAGGCCCAGGTGTTTTGTTCCTCGACAGATGTCTTCAGTCCTTCAACTGAGAGAGAGGCGACGATCTTGTCCAGTGTTTTCACAAAGACCGAACGTTTCGCCTTCAAGAATGGAGACGAGGATATGGTGAATTGTCGTGTTTGTAGGGTCTTGATTGTCGTCTGTTCAGACGACCATGAAGAGTCCTTCAGAGAGTGGATTGCCGTAAATTTGACTTGCAGGCAGGTCCTAACGGCGGTAGCTAAAGCTAGCGTCGAGGAGTCTTTGATTACTCCATTCACAGGCTTGATTTTCACAAGATGCGAGAGCATTGTGAGAAAGGAGGTGGTACCTGCAGAATATAAATTCCCCTCCCCAGTGGGGATCGAAGGGAGACTTCGTGAGCGAACTGTGTCTTGCCAGTAGCAAGGTCAGCAACAAGTCAGAAAGGTTAGAAAACAGCAAAGCAGAGGATCAACGAAAATTTAGGAAAGGAAGATAAGATATAGAAAGTGCTTGTATTAAATACCATTTGTTAACAATACTTAAAGGAGCTGGATATAGAAAAGATAAACAGAAGGGTACATAAAAGAGCAATGGTACAGGTGTTGCAAATGTATGTTCCCATAAAGAGTATGTATGAAGGTGAGAGGAGAGTAAGAGTCAAGTCAGGGCAAGAGAGAAGGAAACTATTTTCCAGTAAAAGTAGAACTTAGGATGTGTGATTTCATCATGGTTGTTTAATTTATTTATAGACGAGGTTGTGAAAGAAGTGAATGTTAAAGATTTGGGAAGAGGAGTGGGACTGACAGACAATGAATCTTCTGTGATGTAAAGTTATCACAGTTGCTCTTTGTTGATGACAGTACTTTAGTGAGACTTGGAAAAAAGTTGAAAAATTTGTTGGAGGAGTTTGGGAAGATGTGCGAAAGACGGAAATTGAAAGTGGACATAGAAAGAACAAGATGACGTGAGAAAATGTCTTGGCAATGAAAGATAAGAGGTTGAGATTCAAGGGAGTATGGGAGGAGGTTAGGTAAGGATTGTCAGGAAACAGAACAAGTGTTTCATGACGCGGGTCTTAGTCATATGATGACCCGCAGCTGGAGCTTTTGATCATCTGACCGAGACCTTCAGCTGGCTTACCCCTCCACTCCATTAAAAATTATGGTTAGAATTATATCTATTAGAAATATTATATGCATGGAAGAAGGGAATGTTTTAGATATTTAGAAGTGGATATGTTAATAGATGGGTCTTCGAAAGAAATATTGAATTATAAAATAGAAAACTAAAAAGGTAGGACGAATGGTAAGGTATTTGTGGCAAATATCAGGAGAGGCAAAAAAGAAAATCAAATTCTCTTGTATTTGAGATAAACGGTTTTGAAAACCGACAAGGTTAAGATTAAGACACTTATGCAACATATGGGAATCTTTATTGAAGAAACGTTTTGCCACACAGTGACTTCATCAGTCCAATACAAAGCAGAAAGGTGTAAGAAAAGGAGTTTGAGGTAATCAGTCCCTCAGCCTTTAATCGATGTGCTCAGTCCATCAGTCTTGTAGAATGTGCAGCAAATGGCCGGAGAAGTGGATTATATACTGGAGTCAGGTGAGTCGAAGCAGGAGGAGGCAGGATCACAGTGGAACCATCCACTAGTGTAAGTAGGTCTTCGTCCATAGATTGGACACTGCAACATCATGGGAACTTGATACAAAAAAATTCTTCAACGCTTGTCCAATCTATGGACGATGACCTACTTACACTAGTGGATGGTTCCACTGTGCCCCTGCCTCCTCCTGCTTCGACTCACCTGACTACAGTATATAATCCACTTCTCCGGCCATTTGCTGTACTTTCTACAAGACTGATGGACTAAACACATCGATTCCTTGCTGAGGGACTGATTACCTCAAACTCCTCTTCTTACACCTTTCTGCTTTGTGTCGGATTGATGAAACCACTGTGCGGCGAAACGTTTCTTCAATAAAGATTCCCATACTCTGCATAAGTGTCTCAATCTACTTTGTATTTGTGCGGGGGTATTGATCACTTAAAGTATCAACTGACTGATGTTGTACCTTCAGTTAAGCTGACATCCATGTGTTAACATAACTCTTTACTTGAAACACTTTATTATTATTATTATTATTATAATTCTTATTATTATTATTAGCATAATAATTGGCAAGCACTATACTCATATTGGTCCTAGAGCGCCTGTGGAATGGAAAATAATTAGGTTTGATTGAAGAAAAAGGCATTTTGATTCCGTACATTAGATCAAGAAGTCTTCATGTAGATACCACCGTTTACGGGACTGACTCCACAAGCAAATGAACTGAAAATCATACAAGTAAAAAACAGCTGATGATGTGTTGCAATCAACACATCATCAGGAGCTTGCAATGTTGCAGTAATGAGCAAGAGGTCCCAGCAGATTCGCTCAGATGAACCTTCATGCTACGAATGAGGATGGGAGACAGGAGACGCTCGGCGCCCCAGGGACATCAGTACCAATTGCCAGAAAGATTGAGTATTATGGAAGAGATGACAGCTAGCCCCCAAGCAAAGGGACTGGCGGACTGGAGTGATTACTTAGTTAACTTAACATTGGTGACGTGACAATTATCAAAAATTCAGTCGGGGTTCGGGACAATATAAAAAACTTTAACATTCTGAATATTGAGGAATTTCACGCGCTTTCTTGGCTACTCACATTATCAAGGAACATTGATTGTTCCTTGATAATGTGAGTAGTCACGAAAGCGCTTGGAATTCTTCTATTCTTTCACAGTGGTTGTTTTGCATATTCTGAAATCACCTGTTTACTGTGATTTTATTACATATATATAATGAAAAAATATATTTTTAAACGTATAAAGAGAAATTTCAGAAAGGACTTAATTTTAAATGAGTTCTTGCTAATTGATCAGTTTTACATATTCGGCACGAAATATAATTATATATATATATATTTATATATATATATATATATATATATATATATATATATATATATATATATATATTATATATATATAATATAAATATATATATATAATATAATATATATATTTATATATATATATATTATATATATATATATATATATATATATATATTTTTATATATATATATATATATATATATATATATATATATATATATATATATATATATATAATATATATATATATATATATATATATATATATATATATATATATATATATTACTTGCTTCTATATTGTTAATCAGGTAATAACGATAATCCGACCAACAAATCCTAATGCAACTTAACCTAGCACAACCACATAAGCTGCAATTAACTTACATTGTTATATAAGAAATCAATGGGCAACAGCAGTTGCTCGTCACGGTGGGAAGAATCGATTTGGAGGTGTTAACTGAAACAGTTATCTGATTACTGACTGAAGCCAAAGTGAACCACGTTGATAAAGTGCCGCTTTTATGCATGTCCAGCTGGATTGCGAATTGTTTAGTCTTGCAGATTATCAGCTTTGGATAAATAAAACACTGAACACCTGAGTAGTCAAATTCAGACATTCTGGGCACAAAGAGAAATCTCTGTCTTTTTTTGTGAGTGGGTCCCGCCTAGCTGGAGGCATTGTTATAGATTGCTTTATGGATGAATTAGCAGACTAAGTGCTGCTATCCTGCCTCCGCTTATATTCAGACCAGTCCTTTAACAGTTATAAAACTTCTCCAGGATACGTTTCGCAACAGTCGGTTAACAACTGCTTTAGGTGTTCATTTCCTGCTCGGTAAAAAGAAGCAGTAAGTATAAAGAAACATGCTCAATGTCTTCACCCGCATCAGGATCGAATTCGAGCAAAAGACGCTACCATTGTGTTCCGAGACTTCTAATTGTAGGAACATGGATATAGGAGTGATGCTACAGACGATACAACAGGACCGCTAACGATAACTCAAAGAGTTCCCTCAAGAGTCAGTTTCAGGATTGACACTGTTTCTGATGGGAGTCTTACAATACTATGTTAAAGGAACATGTATAACTGATGAGAAATATGCAAATTGAACATGGCAATGGAAAATTCCAAACGCCGAGCTGAACACAGGTATGTAGCTACTCGAGGTCGACCCAAATAAGAGTTATGAAACGGGGTGATGAGTAGAAAAGATAACAGATTCATTAAAATTAAGGGACTGACCACCTCAAACTGCTTCACGTCTTCCACTCTCTTCAGTATTGTTCTCCGTATTGGATTGATAAATCCACTGGTCAGCAAAACGTCTCTCACAATATATATACCCAAGTGTTGCATAGGTGTTTTATTTATTTGCATGTAGAATTTACGTAGCATTAATATATAAGGCAATATATTGCTTAAGAAGGATAATGCTCCAAGTTTCAAACTGACTAAATCATATAAGAATAAATGTTACACGGAAGCATCGAGGTCCTGTGTGTCCAGGACAGTGAATAAGGGCAAACTAGAAACCTGAATATAGTGACAAAGTACAACATATTTTGATGTGGAAGGGACTAAGAGACAGTTTCACACGCAAATAAGCCAGAGGTACAGAAGAAAGAACTTTTCATAGTAAAACAGAAAAATAAAGTAGAAGGACTTTCGAGAAATGTTTCTTCCCGGCTTCAACGCATAAGACATCATAAGACATCATAAGACATCATAAGACATCATAAGACATCATAAGACATCATAAGACATCATAAGACATCATAAAACGTATAAGAGTTAAAAGGCGGATCTACAAGTTGAAGCTCAACTCACGTAACCACAGTGGGGTCAAGAGCTATGTCACGACCCCTTGCAAACATAACTTGGTGATTACGAAAAGACGGCTGCTTAACATGAACCAAAGACAGAAAGTCAATTTTTTCCCCTAAGTCTCCTAACCAAAGGCGACAATGTAACAACACAGTCATTCATCCAGTTACTGGTTAGACCCAACAACACTTAACCTAACTGACAGGCCGATGCACCACTGTTTCGCAACAACAACCACGATCTGTTCACAACTTGTTTCATAATGCATCCCGAGCCTTCTGCCCCCAAAAAAAATATTCCATGAAAAAGTTTATAGCATAATAAAATATTTTACGTCATGCATGAGTAATTGAGGCGAGGACTGGAATATTAAAATCATAGGCAGAGCAAAACAGCTGTGAGTAGGATTATAACCCACAGTCTGGTGAGAGCCTGACCTTCCTAAGAAGAGGGACGCAAAGACAGCTTACAGGAACTTCATTAAGGAGACATGTGTAGTGTGATAAGTGAACCACTTTCCATTCACCCAAGTAATACCCACTTAACAAGCAGAAGGAGAGTATACGCCCTGCACTCACGGTCTGGGAGAGTATACGCCCTGCACTCACGGTCTGGAGAGAGTGTACGCCCTGCACTAATAGTCTGGGGAGAGTATACGTCCTACACTAATAGTCCGGGGAGAGTGTACGTCCTACACTAATAGTCCGGGGAGAGTATACGCCCTGTACTCATAGTCTGGGGAGAGTGTACGCCCTGTACTCATAGTCTGGGGAGAGTGTACGCCCTGCACTTATAGTCTGGGTAGGGTGTACGCCCTGCACTCATAGTCTGGGTAGAATGTACGCCCTGCACTCATAGTCTGGGTAGAGTGTACGCCCTGCACTCATAATCTGGGTAGAGTGTACGCCCTGCACTCATAGTCTGGGGAGAGTGAACGCACTGCGCTCACTGTCTGAGGAGAGTGTACGCCCTGGGAGATTGTTCTCCCAGCCTGCATAGAACCCGTTGGAAAAGTAGACATAAATGCAGTATAATGGGACCTTTTATTGACAACGTTTCGCCTACAGAGTGAACTATATTAAGACTAACAGATCTGTTTGTCATATAAAACAACCTTCCTGAGCAACAGTTGAGTATCTTTATTGATGGAACGTTTCGCCTGTTTCATTTCTACTGTTCTCTTTGTATTTGACTGAAGACGCCTACTGTGCAGGCGAAACGTTTCATAAAGAACATTAACTACTGCACACGTGTTTTAATCTTCGACTTGTCGGAATTTTATACCTTTCTTTCTCGCTACTTTCCGTTATTTTCACTATCTTTCCACTTTCTCGCTACTTACTCTCGTTCTCACTCACCCCCTTCCCTCCCGTCTTTCTATTTCTCTTTATTCTCGCCAATTCGTCTCATTCTCTCGACTTTTGTTTATTCTTTGCTGCCCCCCCTCATTCTCAGTATTTCCTCTCATTTTCGCAACTTAATTTCATTCTCACTACTTCTCATTCTCGTTACTTCTCATTACGTTAGTTCTCATTCACGCTAGTTCTCATTCACGCTAGTTCTCATTCACGTTACTTCTTATTCTCACTACTTTCCCTTATTGTCTTTCGTCTCACTCTCGTTAGTTCCTCTTACATTCGCTGCTTCCTCTCATTCTCATTCCCTCTAGTTCCCCACTTTCTCACCACTTAACTTCATTCTCCCCAATTCTCCTCGCCTCCCACTGTTCCTTTAGTTAACCCTCTCTCTCTCTCTCTCCTCTTCTCTCTCTCTCTCTCTCTCTCTCTCTCTCTCTCTCTCTCCTCTCTCTCTCTCTCTCTCTCTCTCTCTCTCTCTCTCTCTCTCTCTCTCTCTCTCTCTCTCATTAACTCGTAGGCCTTTTTTTTTTTTTTTAATCACTTGACGATTTGTGAAGCTTGCGATCCAAACTAACTTCCACTACGTGTTTCTGAAGTTAACACAAGTGTACAGTACTAGTACTGAACTTGTGTGGACTGTGTCCCGGGGTGTGGCTATTGTGTGACTGTTGTTGGTGTGGCTATTATGTGACTATTGTTGGTGTGGCTATTGTGTAACACCTGTTAGTGTGACCATTGTGTAACAGCTGTTGGTGTGAAGGTTGTGTAACAGCTGTTGGTGTAATTATTGTGTAACTGTTGTTGTTGTGACTATTGTGTAACAACTGTTAGTGTGACTATTGTGTAACTCTTGTTGGTATGACTTTTGTATAACAGCTGGCGTGTCAATTGTGCAACTGTTGTGCGTGTCATTATTGTGTAACTACTGATGGTGTGGCTATTGTGTAACTGTTGTTGGTGTAACTTTTGTGTGACTGCTGCTGCTGGTACCCTACCGTGTGATTATTTTTTTTTTTTGTAAGCAGTTACGTCTGTCTTCCAGTTTACTAATTACTATCACTGGCAGCCTATTCTGTAACTAGTAGTTCAGGTATTTTACTGTATAATTATTGTTTTTTGTTCCCTATTGTATAACTGCTGTTTCTGGCATCCTATTGTGTCATAGCTGTTTCTAACACGCTATTGTTTAATTCCCCTCAAGGAAGGTTCCTTGATGTTGGTGAGGGGCTCTTGATTTAGAGAATTGGATCTGTGCTCCAGTTCCCCGAATTAAGCCTGAATGCCTTCCACATCCCCCCCCCCAGGCGCTGTATAATCCTCCGGGTTTAGCGCTTCCCCTTGATTATAATAATAATAATAAATATTGTTTAATTGTTTCTAGTTGGCTATTGTGTTACTGTTATTTCCGGCAGCTGTTCCTCTGGTGCCCTACTGTAGTTGTTTCTGTCACCCTTATGTGCATGTTTGTGGCACCCTTTTGTGTGTGTTTGTAGCATTCTTCTGTGTATGTGGCACCCTTCTGAGGGTGTGTCTGTGGCACCCTTTTGTGTATGTTTGTGGCACCCCTTTTGAGTAACTGTTTCTTCTACACACACGCACACACACACACACGCACATACACACACACACACACACACACACACACACATAAACACACACACACACACACACACACACACACACACACACACACACACACACACATACATACACACACACACACACACACACACACACACACACACACACACACACACACACACACACACACACACACACACAGAACTGGCAGGGAAGCCAGTTAATGAGATGATGGAATATGTAGCAACAAAATGCAAGGAGGCTGAGGAGAGGTTTGTACCCAAGGGTAACAGGAATAATGAAAAAGCCAGGATGAGCCCATGGTTTACCAAAGGTGCAGGGAGGCAAAAACCAAGTGTGCTAGGAATGGAAGAAATATAGAAGGCAAATGACCCAGGAGAATAAGGAGAACAGTTGTAGAGCCAGAAACGAATATGCACAGATAAGAAGGGAGGCCCAAAGACAATATGAAAATGACATAGCAGCGAAAGCCAAATCTGACCCGAAACTGTTGTACAGCCACATCAGGAGGAAAACAACAGTCAAGGACCAGGTAATCAGGCTAAGGAAGGAAGGAGGAGAGACAACAGAAATGACCGTGAAGTATGTGAAAAACTCAACAAGAGATTCAAAGAAGTGTTCACAGAGGAGACAGAAGGGACTCCAGAAAGACGAAGAGGTGGGGCACACCACCAAGTGCTGGACACAGTGCACACAACCGAGGAAAAAGTGAAGAGGCTTCTGAGTGAGCTAGATACCTCACAGGCAATGGGGCCAGATAACATCTCCCCATGGGTATTGAGAGAGGGAGCAGAGGCGCTATGTGTACCCCTAACAACAATATTCAATACATCTATCGAAACAGGGAGATTGCCTGAGGCATGGAAGACAGCAAATGTAGTCCCAATCTTTAAAAAAGGAGACAGACATGAAGCATTAAACTACAGACCAGTGTCATGACATGTATAGTATGCAAAATCATGGAGAAGATTATCAGGAGAAGAGTGGTGGAACACCTAGAAAGGAACGATCTCATCAACAGCAGCCAACATGGTTTCAGGGACGGGAAATCCTGTGTCACAAACCTACTGGAGTTCTATGACATGGTGACAGCAGTAAGACAAGAGAGAGAGGGGTGGTGGATTGCATTTTCTTGGACTGCAAGAAGGCGTTTGACACAGTTCCACACAAGAGATTGGTGCAAAAACTGGAGGACCAAGCAGGGATAACAGGGAAGGCACTACAATGGATCAGGGAATACTTGTCAGGAAGACAGCAGCGAGTCATGGTACGTGTCGAGGTGTCAGAGTGGGCACCTGTGACCAGCGGGGTCCCGCAGGGGTCAGTCCTAGGACCAGTGCTGTTTCTGGTATTTGTGAACGACATGACGGAAGGAATAGACTCTGAGGTGTCCCTGTTTGCAGATGACGTGAAATTGATGAGAAGAATTCACTCGATCGAAGACCAGGCAGAACTACAAAGGGATCTGGACAGGCTGCAGACCTGGTCCAGCAATTGGCTCCTGGAGTTCAATCCCACCAAGTGCAAAGTCATGAAGATTGGGGAAGGGCAAAGAAGGCCGCAGACGGAGTACAGTCTAGGGGGTCAGAGACTACAAACCTCACTCAAGGAAAAAGATCTTGGGGTGAGTATAACACCAGGCACATCTCCTGAAGCGCACATCAACCAAATAACTACTGCAGCATATGGGCGCCTAGCAAACCTCAGAACAGCATTCCGACATCTTAATAAGGAATCATTCAGGACCCTGTACACCGTGTACGTTAGGCCCATATTGGAGTATGCGGCACCAGTTTGGAACCCACACCTAGCCAAGGACGTGAAGAAACTAGAGAAAGTGCAAAGGTTTGCAACA
The DNA here is from genome assembly GCF_026875155.1 of Cherax quadricarinatus. Lineage (NCBI taxonomy): Eukaryota > Metazoa > Arthropoda > Malacostraca > Decapoda > Parastacidae > Cherax > Cherax quadricarinatus. The sequence continues at coordinate 11,015,796 of NC_069449.1, forward strand.
AGACTAGTCCCAGAGCTAAGAGGTATGTCCTACGAGGAGAGGTTAAGGGAAATCAACCTGACGACACTGGAGGACAGGAGAGATAGGGGGGACATGATAACGACATACAAAATACTGAGAGGAATTGACAATGTTGGACAAAGACAGGATGTTCCAGAGATTGGACACAGTAACAAGGGGACACAGTTGGAAGCTGAAGACACAGATGAATCACAGGGATGTTAGGAAGTATTTCTTCAGCCACAGAGTAGTCAGTAAGTGGAATAGTTTGGGAAGCGATGTAGTGGAGGCAGGATCCATACATAGCTTTAAGCAGAGGTATGATAAAGCTCACGGCTCAGGGAGAGTGACCTAGTAGCGATCAGTGAAGAGGCGGGGCCAGGAGCTCGGACTCGACCCCCGCAACCTCAACTAGGTGAGTACACACACACACACACACACAGGGGCCAGGAGCTGAGTCTCGACCCCTGCAACCACAATTAGGTGAGTACACACACACACACACACACACACTCGACCCCTGCAACCACAAATAGGTGAGTACAAATAGGTGAGTATACACACACACACACACACTATACCTGGAGATTACCTGGAGAGAGTTTCGGGGGTCAACGCCCCCGCGGCCCGGTCTGTGACCAGGCCTCCTGGTGGATCAGCGCCTGATCAACCAATGCTATAGTGCACAAAAGTAGACTAACTCGACTGACAAATGGAACAAGCGAGTAACAAAGGCAATTTCCAACATCATAGCTCTTACAAAGACAGCTTATGGAAATTCCCAGAAAGATAGCTAGTTCTGAGGAAAGATACGAGAGAGTGTAGAATTCTGTGGTAGTACTGCTAATCGTGCACCATTTGCCTTTTATGAATTAGTAGGATAAACACAGGAGATTCAAATGACTATGTAAAAGGCGCACTACAGACTGGGAGACTGATGGAAGTGAAACACAACCCACCACTAAACAGCAGTCGATCAAAACAGGAATATAATAACAAATCGGTAGTGGCCCCATAGCAAAAGTAGGAAGAAGAGCCTATATGAACAAAGCAAAGCTACTAGTCATGGGAGAGTTTACCAACAAGGAAACAGACTGGGAGAAATAGGATCCGCACAGAAGACCAGATTAGTGGAGGGCTAAAATGATGATTGTGGTAACAGGGACGCAACTAGAGAAAGAGATAGAGAAAGAAAGAGACAGAGAGAAGGAAGGGGGAGGAAGGAATGAACCAGTAAGACAAGGAGACGTCTCATCTGGGTGCTAGTAACACCTAGGGGAGAAAAAAAACATATCAAGGAGGGGCAACAGTGAAACCAGACTTCAGAGAAGAAAATTAAAGAGGAATAATGAAATTCTTGAATTTAGCACACTGGAAAAGGCAACAGAACTGAAGGACAAAATAAGATGATCAGTATCGAGCCATCAAGTTCCAGGAGGCATACGAGAAATTCATACCAAAAAGTAGAAAAGGTAATGGTAAGAGCAGAGGGAGTTCATGGTTCCTCAGAACTAAAGAAGAAAAGCAAGAATTTAAAATAATATAAATAAGAACACACTAAAGGACGAAAATACAGTAGAAAACAGAGATGCAAACAAAAGAGCCAGAAACGAGTATACACATTACACAAATAACCCACACATAGAAGACTGGAACTTATGAAGACATTTCAGTTCGACTTGGACCATTAATTAGTTGCAGGGAGAGTGACTTGTTAATGGTTCAGGTTGAACCAAAACGGTATTGTACCTCCTACACTCTCTGAGCATACAAGGGTGAGCAAAGAGGATGACAGACTGTGTGATGGACGTAGCATTAATAGCCAAATCTGTACCAAAACTGTTACCCAGTCACATGAGGAGACGACTGTATCAAGACAATAAGAAAAACTCTCACGCAATGACCAGAAAGTTTGCAAGGGAATGAAAAAAACCGCTAAAAGCAGTTCTCTTGGTTGAAATACCTACAACAGCAGAATAAAAGAGTAAGAGTATTGCACCAACTTGCACTAGATACAATATACAAAGAATAACAAGTGAAGAAATCTCCTAGTGAGCTATATGTATACCTCAAAGGCAATGGGAATAAGCAATGTCTTTCCGTGGCTACTGAAAAAAGGAACGTAAGTGCTGTGCACAGCTAGGTAAAATCTAGAGTCAATAAACACAGTGAAAATATCTTACATGTGGATGACACGATTGTAGTCCCATTATATAAATAGGGGCACAGACTAGCAGCGTTACACTACAGGCCACTATCAAAGTAATGCATAATTAGTAAGAAAATGAACACAATCCTAGGGAGAGCAGTTTAGTACCTGGAGAGCAGCAGTTTAAAATCAACAAACAACATTGTTATAATGGTGGTAAATAATGCATTACAAACCTGGCTGTGCTCCTTGACAAAATAATAGTGAAGCATAATCTCGGACTGCAAGAAAGCAAATGAAACAGTACCACACAGAACTGAAGCAAAAGCTAGAGAAACAGACAGGAATAATATGAGAAGTCACTTCAGTCGCTCAAAGACTGCTTAACAGATAGGAGATAAAGCAATGATTGTCTGGGAAGAGACTTTAGGATAGGTAAGTGTGATATGTGGGGGTTCTACAAGGAATGATACTTGGACTTATAATATTTCTACTTTACAGAAATTGTATAACACATTTGATGTGAAATTAATGAGAATGGAAACTGGAGAGGACAAGGAAAGGCTGCAAAGGAACCTGGATAAACAGCATGATTGGTCGTGGTTATGGCATAACAATGTTATGAAAATTGAAGAAAAGGTTAGATCTTAAACTGAGTACAGAATCTGAGGGGAAGAAAAAGACTTCATATATTACTCAAAGTGGAACTCGAGGTGAACTTAGCATCCAACATATAGCCTGAGCAATACATCATCCGAAAAAAATCTCTGAACCAATTGTGTTTGGCAAATCTATGAATAGCTTTCGGGAATTTCAAGAAAAAGTCTTTCACAAGACTATATACGACATATATCAGGTCCTTCATGGAGTACGCAACACCAGTATATCAAAAATCATGAGACAATGCAGAGATATACAAAGTGATTGCCTTCAAAGTTCAAGGGATTGAATTATGAGGATAACCTGGAGGAGCTAAAGTAGATGACAGATGAAAATAGAGGGACCAGTGGAGACATGATAAAAACATACAAAATACTCAGAGAATTTGGGAGAGTGAAGAGAGATATAATGTTCGAGGGGAGGAGAACGGGTATAGGAAGGTACAGTTAGTAGTTCAGATGAGTCACAGGGAAGTTAGGAAGTATTACTTCAACCACCAGAAAACGAACAACCTATAGATAACGTCATGAATAAATGTGACAGGGCCCAAGGCGAGGGTAGGAGAGTCAACACGGCGATGGACTGTCAATAGACAATGCTGAGACCTGAAAATGGGTCCTTGCAACCACAAATAGGTGAACACACAAACACGCACACATATACACGAGAAGCCAGGAGCTGTGAATCGACCCCTGTAACTACATATACGTGAGTACACACATACACACTGATGCATGCATCAAATATCAGCTGGTGATACAGCACACCATCTTGGCTCTTGTACAACTGGTAAATAGCCGGGGAAGCCTATTGGCTCACGTGATAAGGGAACTTTGCACTTTCTCATGTGTGCAAGAAAAATAGAAAAGTAGAGAAACGCTAAAAATGAGATGAAGAGTGGAGTGATGAAAGTGGATTACATTTTAAAGATAAGATATTAGCTGGATCGAGGAGTCAACTGAAAGAGGAAAAAGAGGAAAATTTAAGTTACCTTTCGGTGGAAACACTGGAAATGTGCAAGAAAATAAGGTAAGAGGTTATAGAACAAGTAACATGTCTAATGTAGTGGAAGAAGAGCCCTAAAACTGGAAAAGGAAAGGGAAAATGAAAAAGAGATCATGAAGGAAATAAGGAAGAGGCTAGATGAGGTAGAAACAGCGACAGAAAAAATAGCTAATGGATAAGAAAAGGACAAAAAATGAAAATCAAGACCAGACATGAATCTGCTGGTATTATTATTTTTTTCCATTATGGCGATCTTAGGTGTTATGTATTATGTCTCAAGTACATGATAATAGTATTTCATATCTTTTTATATTATTATTTCTCATTATTTGTTAGCCCCTCCCCATCTCGTTAAAGACAGGGAAGCCCAAGAGTTGATAAAAGAGCAAAGGAAATGGTGAAAACAGATGTAGAAGTCTAGAGTAGAAGTAATGGAAGGAAGAAAGAGGGCGGTCACTGATGATCTATAGTATCCAGGAGGCTGCAGGGAAGCCAGGAAGTAGTAGATCGTTGGACGAGGAATGTGACCCCATATTTGTCATTAGCTGCATAGGGGGCTAATAATAATACCTGTTAGTATACAAGGCTAAGTTCGCAAGGGATTCGAAGACTAACTCAAAAAAGGTTCTTTCAGGTATACAGAAGTAAGATTAGGGACAATATTGGCCCACTTAAGAGTAACTCTGGTCAGATCACTGACAGTGATAAGGATATGTGTGAAATTTTCAATACCTACTTCCTCTCAGTTTTTACTCAGGAAAATACTAGCGAAATTCCTGAAATAATAGATTATGTAGAACAGGACGATAATAAACTATGTACGATTGCGGTAACTAGTGACATGGTCCTTAGACAAATAGAGAAATTAAAAGCTAACAAATCCCCATGCCCTGATGAACTGTTTGCAAGGGTTTCAAAGGAATGTAAAGAGGAACTTAGCATACCTTTGGCTAATCTTTTCAACATATCACTACAAACTGGCATAGTATCTGATAAGTGGAAAATGACAAATGTAATACCTATTTACAAGGCAGGTGACAGGTCCTTAGCTTCGAACTATAGACCAATAAGCCTTACCTCCATAGTGGGAAAATTTATGGAATCAATAATTGCCGAAGTAATTCGTAGTCATCTTGATAGGCATAAATTGATTAACGAATCTCAACGCGGTTTTACAAAGGGGCGTTTCTGTCTTACGAATTTACTAATATTTTTCACTAAGGTGTTTGAGGAGATAGATCATGGTAATGAATATGATATTGTGTATATGGACTTCAGTAAGGTTTTCGATAGAGTTCCACATCAGACACTATTGAGGAAACTTAAGGCACATGGAAGAGAAATTTTTTCCTGGTTAGAGGCATGGCTGACAAATAGGCAGCAGAGAGTTTGCAAAAATGGGGAGAAATCAGAATGGGGGCACGTCACAAGCGGTGTTCCGCAGGGGTCAGTGTTGGGCCCTTTGTTGTTCACAATTTACATAAACGACATAGATGAGTTATTAAATAGCGACATAAGCAAATTTGCGGATGACACCAAAATAGGCCGTCCAGTTCATTCTAATGAGGACACTAGAGCACTCCTGGATGATTTGACTAGACTGGTGCAATGGCCGGAGAAGTGGCAAATGCAGTTTAATATAGACAAATGCAAAGTTCTAAATGTTCGACAGGTAAAAAACCATGCCACATATAAACTAAATAATGCAGATCGTAATACTTCTGATTGCGAAAAAGAATTTAGGAGTTCCGGTTAGCAGTAATCTAAAACCAAAACAACAGTGCATTAGTGTTCGCAATAAAGCTAACAGAATCCTTGGCTTTATATCAAGAAGTATAAATAATAGAAGTACTCAGGTAGTTCTCCAACTCTATATATCCTTGGTTAGGCCTCATTTAGATTATGCTGCACAGTTCTGGTCACCATATTACAGAATGGATATAAATGCACTGGAAAACGTACAGAGGAAGATGACAAAGTTGATCTCACGTATCAGAAATCTTCCCTATGATGATAGACTGAGGGCCCTGAATCTGCACTCTCTAGAAAGGCGTAGAATTATGGGGGATATGATCGAGGTGTGTAAATGGAAAACGAATAAATAAAGGGGATGTAAATAGCGTGCTGAAAATTTCCGGCCAAGACAGGACTCGCAGCAATGGTTTCAAGTTGGAAAAATTCAGATTCAGGAAGGATATAGGAAAGCACTGGTTTGGTAATAGAGTTGTGGATGAGTGGAACAAACTCCCGAGTACAGTTATAGAGGCTAAAACGTTGTGTAGTTTTAAAAATAGGCTAGATAAATACATGAGTGGGTGTGGTTGGGTGTGAGTTGGACCTGACTAGCTTGTGCTACTAGGTCTGATGCCGTGCTCCTTACTTAAGTGGCTAATCCGGAGGGTGGGTCATGGACCTGCTTCGCATGGGTCAGTAGGCCTGCTATAGTGTTCCTTCTTTCTTATGTTCTTATGTTCTTAAGTACATGTACATGATATACAGGCCTAGCTGACATCAGTGACATACTACTATATAGAAATCCGCATGTTATGCAGAGAATATCGGGCAAATTAATGCAGTTTTGTCCTAGGATGCGACCCACATCAGTCGACTAACATCCAGGTACCCATTTTACCGATGGGGAACATAGACATCCGGTGTAAGGAAACACGTCCATTGTTTCTACCCTCCACCACCAGACAGATGGTATTTTTTTCAATGGACGAGGAGATTCTCCTATGGTGAACACCTGATCAAACCAACCTTCTGGTCATGTACAGCTTGGAACAGGATCCTAAGATATAAAGCACGTTTCAGGAACCCACAATGAAGAGAGAACGACCGAGTGAGCGCTTATAAATTTGTCATACATGAAGTTATTTTACATACAGTGATATCGCCTGTTTATGCATGATATCACTTGTTCATGAACAAGTGATTTATAAGAAATAACAACTGCAATGGCCGGGAATCGAACCCTCGATACTTTATTAAGCCACCCTTGTATCCTGTCAAAAATACAAGACGCCATAAAACTACTTAACCATCAATGTCACATACATCAGGTACCCAGTAGCACTGGACATGTCACTCCTGATGCGGACACATGAGTGGCTGTGGCAAACTAAGAACTAATTGCATTCTCCTCTCGTTTGGAATTCCAGTTACACAAGCAGTTTTACTAATGCTGGTAGAATTACTAACAATATATTAGGTAAAAGAACACAAGTGCAACTAATGTGACATTTTATTGTGGCAACGTTTCGCTCTCCAGGAGCGAAACAATACATGGACATAGAGGGTATATATAGGCTTCGCGTGAGGTGTAGTAGTTGTAATTCTAGTGGAGGTAGTTGTGGTGGTGAAACATGTGGTAGAAAAAGTCGACTTGTACATGAGTAAAAGGTTATTAAAGCTTGAGTAGCATATAAATTGGTTGGACAAATATTTCTGGATGGATTTGAGAAGGCTTGTTTCAGTGTTCCTCCTCTTTTATGTTCATATGTAGTAACAGCAGCAACTCGTCTGCTTATCCATGGGATTCTGGAATGAGATGAAGGGAACTGAAGTAGACGTTCTCTAACAATGGCCCAAGCGCTAATAGGTGGTCTTGCTGACTGTCCCATTGAGAATTACGCTTAGAGATCTACCTTAAAGTAATCACTAAAGAGACATAGTGTAGAACCTGCAATTTCCAGTGCTTGCGTTTTGCCAAGAGTCCCTGGTATCATACTTCGTAAAAAAGCACCTGGAATGTCCAGTGCTAGCACACAGCTGACTTAGGATTCATCCATTGTCTGGTGCCACGTAATGGAGAGATTTAACGACAGATCAGCAGCAGAGTAACGAGAGTATCAAAAATTATAAACAATGACAGATTGGACATTAGATTGAAGGGAGTTTGTAGGAAATAAATAAGTTCAGATATTTGGGAGTGGGGCTGTCTTTATATGGTTCTATGAAAGATGAAATGAACCACAGAATCTATGAAGAAAAATGGGTGGGTAGTGCAAAAACTTTATTCATAGAGGCAAAGGGGGAAATGTACCAGAATATAGTGGTACCAACATTGTTCTGAGTGTGAAGTATGGGTTTTGAATGTTGCAGCGAGGAGGAGACTGGACACAGTGGAATTGTCGTTCTTGAGAGCAACGAATGGTGTGAATATTACGTTGAGAATTAGGAGTTTGGAGATTAGAAAGTGTGGAATTACCTCAACAACCCCTCCATAGAGCGCTGAGAAGAGGTTGTTGAGATGGTGTGAACATATAGAGGGATGTGGAAAAAACAGGACGACTAAGAAGGCGTATAAATTTGTGGAAGGAAAGAGGATTAGTATCAGGGTAGGAATGGTTGGAGGGAAGGGGTAAAGGAGGCTCTAAGTGCTTGGGGCTTGGACATCCAACAAACTTGTGTAAGCGTACTAGGGGTAAGTGGAGACAAGTGGATTTGATGACTTGATGTGCTGTTGGAGTGTCGGGTCTCCCAATCACGGTGGGAAACAGCCTGAGTTATATATATATATATATATATATATATATATATATATATATATATATATATATATATATATATATATATATATATATATATATATATATATATATATATATAAATATATATATATATATATAATATATATTATATATATATATATATATAATTAAACCATTCACTGACCGTATGGGAAATACGATTAACCTACATTCAGTAGCACCGAAAAAAATGAATATATTTCCAGCCTGCCTGAGACCCTCATCAGGAGCTGTTAAATGAGCTGGAAGGAAGCCCATATATATGCGACCAGGTCAGGTGCACCCTTGAAAGATTCATGTCACTCCACTGCAGAAGTGGAGGGACGTGAGGTGTAAAGATGAGTCAGTGGAATTTCATGCATTATTGTATTCAGTCAAGTGAAGATTTTACTGAACTCAGCCAAGTACACAATCAAGTTTATTTCAGTACAATAACAATATCTTCTGCATTAATTCAGGCACATTCAAATAAGACATACACATGTACAACAGTCCTTGTTTATTACACTTGTTTATTACACTTGTGTTGAATCTAAAGTGAACGTTTTTGGTTGAGTATATTCTTAAGTAAACAAATGCAACTAATGTGACATTTATTGTGTCAATGTTTCGCTCTCCAGGAGCTTTGTCAAGCCGTTTTCTGCAGTAACGTTGACAAAACTCCTAGAGAGCGAAACGTTGCCACAATAAATTGTCACTTTAGTTGCATCTGTGTCCATTTACCTAACATTTTGTCAGTAATTCTACCATTATTACTGTTCTTAAGAAGTTAAGTACAATGACAACGGTCGAAAAACTGTTGTTTGAATGACTTGCCGAAAAATACAGGCGCTTGTTACAATGATATAGATATTACAGGTGTTTAGATGACATACTGTAAAATACAGGCGCTTGTTACAATGATATAGATATTACAGGTGTTTAGATGACATACTGTAAAATACAGGCGCTTGTTACAAGATATAGATAATTACAGTGTTTAGATGACATACTGTAAAATACAGGCGCTTATTACAATGATATAGAAATTACAATGTTTAGATGACATACTGTAAAATACAGGTCTGCATTGTTACAATGAATAGAAAATGAACAGTGTTTAGATGACAACTGTAAAATACAGGCCTTGTTACAATGAATTAAAATTACAGTGTTTAGATGACATACTGTAAAATAAGGCGCTTGTTACATGTATTATAGATTTACAGAGTTTTTAGCTGACATACTGTACAAAACAGGCGCTTGTTACAATGTACTTTAGATTGCATCGTGTTTAATGACATACAATGTAAAATTACAGTCGGCTTGTTACAATGATATAAAATATACAGGTGTTTGAATGACATACTGTAAAATACAGGCGCTTGTTACAATGATATAGATATTACAGGTGTTTAGATGACATACTGTAAAATACAGGCGCTTGTTACAATGATATAGATATGACAGGTGTTTAGATGACATACTGTAAAATACAGGCGCTTGTTACAATGATATAGATATGACAGGTGTTTAGATGACATACTGCAAAATACAGGCGCTAGTTTCAGTGATATAGACATGACAGGTGTTTAAGTGACAGTAAACTGCTGGAGCAAGTTACAATTGTGCAGACATGACAGATGTTTAGCTTATCTGTAGGTGCTGAACACCTGTAACAATGGCGATAAGATAGGTGAGCAACTGTCCTGCAACTGAACAGCCTTAACAATTTATCAGTCAAAATAGGTGTTTTAATTGTCTGCAGGTATTGATCGCCTGTAACAATGCAAAATACATGACAGGTGTTTAACTGTCTTGCAGGTGTTGAACACCCGGAACAATGAATCAGACTTGACTGGTCCTGCAGATGTTAAATACCTGTAACATTGCGTCAGACAAGACTTGTGCTGCAGGTGTTAAACACCTGTAACAATGCGTCAGAGATAACTAGCAATTAACTAACCTGTAGGTGTTGAACGCCTGTAACAATGCCTAGGATTTGACAGGTGTTTCAACTGTTCTACGGGTGTTAAACAACTGTAACAATGCGTCAAACATTACTGGTCCTGCAAGTGTTAAACACCTGTAAGAATGCATCAGACATGACTGGTCCTGCGGGTGTTAAACACCTGTAACAATGCGTCACACATGACGTAAGGTCGTGGCAATGTAAGGGGGTAAAATTCCACCCATAATAATGTTGGTATTAAAATTGTTAAAGTAGAAGTGATGGTTACAAAACCTGTGGTACCCTTCCCCTCTCTCCCCTCTCTCCCCTCTCTCCCCTCTCTCCCCTCTCTCCCCTCTCTCCCCTCTCTCCCCTCTCTCCCCTCTCCCCTCCTCACTTCTCACCTCTCTCACCTCTCCCCTCTCTCACCTCTCCCCTCTCACCCTTCCCCTCTCACTACCTCCCCCTCTCTCCCCTCTCCCCTCTCTCCCCTCTCCCCTCTCCCCCCTCTCTCCCCTCTCCCCTCTCTCCCCCTCTCCCCTCCTCTCCCCTCTCACCTCTCACCTCTCTCACCTCTCCCCTCTCTCACCTCTCCCCTCTCAACCTTCCCCTCTCTCAACCTTCCCCTCTCACCTCTCCCCTCTCTCCCCTCTCCCCTCTCTCCCTCTCTCCCCTCTCTCTCCCTCTCCCCTCTCTCCCCTCTCCCCTCTCTCCCCTCTCACCTCTCACCTCTCTCCACCTCTCCCCTCTCTCACCTCTCCCCTCTCACCCTTCCCCTCTCTCAACCTTCCCCTCTCACCTCTCCCCTCTCTCCCCTCTCTCACCTCTCCCCTCTCTCACCTCTCCCCTCTCACCGCTCCCCTCTCACCTCTCCCCTCTCTCAACCTTCCCCTCTCCCACCTCTTCCCCTCTCTCAACCTTCCCCTCACCCACCTCTCCCCTCTCTCACCTTTCCCTCTCTCAACCTTCCCCTCTCACCCTTCCCCTCTCTCACCTCTCCCCTCTCTCAACTTTCCCCTCTCACCCTTCCCCTCTCTCACCTCTCCCCTCTCTCAACCTTCTCCTCTCAACTTTTTTTTTTTTTTTTTTTTTTTTACACAGGGTTTGACAAGATTAAGGATCCCTAGCTTTATTGACAAGCTATTTACAGGTTAAGGATTCCTAACTTTATTGGCAAGCTAAGAGCTGTTACGTACATCAGCTCATTTGAAAGCATTTTTATTGTTAAGAGACATACAAGTAGGGAACAGGATGAAGCTGGAGCTATCTGTGGGCCAGCATTTCATTTGATCAACTGACTTTATCTCGTTGACATCATTATGCTGTACGAATGTGTTCCATACTCGAGTCATCCTGGGTATGTATGATCTCTCTCACCTCTCTCCTCTCTCAACCTTCCCCTCTCACCCTTCCCCTCTCTCACCTCTCCCCTCTCTCACCTCTCCCCTCTCTCACCTCTCCCCTCTCTCACCTCTCCCCTCTCTCACCTCTCCCCTCTCTCACCTCTCTCCCCTCTCTCAACCTTCCCCTCTCACCTCTCCCCTCTCTCACCTCCCCCCTTCTCTCAACCTTTCCCTCTACCTCTCCCCTCTCTCAACCTTCCCCTCTCACCCTTCCCCTCTCACCTCTCCCCCTCTCTCACCTCTCCCCTCTCTCATCTCTCCCCCTCTCTCACCTCCTCCCCTCTCTCAACCTTCCCCTCTCTCACATCTTCCCTCTCTCACCTCTCCCCTCTCTCACCTTTCCCCTCTCTCACCTCTCCCCCTCTCTCACCTCTCCCCTCTCTCAACCTTCTCCTCTCTCACCTCTCCCCTCTCTCAACCTTCCCCTCTCTCACCTCTTCCCTCTCTCACCTCTCCCCTCTCTCACCTCTCCCTCTCTCAACCTTCCCCTCTCACCTTTCCCCTCTCTCACCTCTCTCCTCTCTCAACCTTCCCCCTCACCCTTCCCCTCTCTCACCTCCCCCTCCTCAACCTTCCTCTCTCACCCTCCCCTCTCTCACCTCTCCCCTCTCCAAACCTTCTCCCCTCTACCCTTCCCCTCTCTCACCTCTCCCCTCTCTCAACCTTCCCTCCTCACCTCTCCCCCTCTCTCAATCTCCCCTCTCTCACCTCTCCCCTCTCTCAACCTTCCCCTCTCAACCCTTTCCCCCCTTCACCCCTTCCCCTCTCTCACCCCCTTCCCTCTCTCAAACCCCTTCCCTCTCTCCACTTCCCCCCCTCTCTCAACCTTCCCTTCTCACCCTTCCCCTCTCTCACCTCTCTTCTCTCTCAAACCCTTCCCCCCCTACCATTCCCTCTCTCACCCCCCCTCTTTTCAACCTTCCCCCTCTCACCCTTCCCCTCTCACCTCCCCCCCTCTCTCAACCTTGCTCTCCCCCTCCCCTCTCTCACCTCTCCCCTCCCCTCAACCTTCTCCTCTCTCACCTCCCCCTCTCTCAAACCCCCTACCCCTCTCTCAACCTCCCCCTCTCTCACCCTACCCTCTCTCACCTCTCCCCTCTTCACCTCCCCCTCCTCAACCCTCACCCCCTCACCTCTCCCCTCTTCACCCTCCCCCCCTCTCCACCTCTTCCCTCTCTCACCCCTTCCCCTCCTCACCTCTCTCCTCTCTCAACCTTCCCCTCCACCCTTCCCCTCTCTCACCTCTCCCCTCTCTCAACCTCCCCTCTCACCTTCCCCTCTCTCACCTCCCCCCTTCTCAACCTTCCTCCCCTCACCCTTCCCTTCTCACTCTCCCCTCTCAACCTTTCCCCCCCTCCCCCACCCTCCCCCCCTCTCCCCTCTCCCCTCTCTCAACCTTCCCCCTCTCACCTCTCCCCTCCTCACCTCTCCCCTCTCACCTCTCCTCTCTCAACCTTCCCTCTCTCACCTCCCCCTCCTCTTTTTCAAACCTCCCCTCTCACCCTCCCCTCTCTCCCCCCTCTCCCCTCCTTCAACCTTCCCCTCCACCTTCCCCCTCTCACCTCCCCCCTCTCTCAACCTTCCCTCTCCCCCTTCCCCTCTCCACCCCTCCCCTCTCTCAACCCTTCCACTTCACCCTTCCCCTCCTCCCTCCCCCTCTCTCAACCTTCCCTCTCACCTCTCCCCTCTCTCACCCTCCCCTCCTCAAAACCTTCCCCTCTCACCCTTCCCTCTCTCACCTCTCCCCTCCCTCATTCATCCCTCGCCCCTTCCGTCACCACTCCCCTCACTTCTTCACTGGTTCTCTATCTCACCCACCACCTCTCCCCTCCCCATCCTCTCCTCAGGCATCCATTTTCCCTCACTCAGCCAGTCTCTCCCATCCCTCACTCATCCAGTCTCGACCATCCCTCACTCATCCAATCTCTCCCATCAATCACATATCCCCTCTCCCCTCCTTCACAGTATGTTCTAACACTGTAAGTGATATCAGGTCTGGTCCCACGGTGTACTCTAGCACCGTCATCTGACGGCTTTCGGTATCTTATGACGGCATTCTATGAACATATTTTATTCGGGTCTGGTCTTGCGACTGTCATCGCAGTGTGAAACTGGATGACTATTTCCTACAGGCTGCGGACAACAGACAAGATCGTTAACGCAGTTCACTCATCAGCCAGACTCTCAGCTTCCCAGAGACTGAACAATCACGACTAGCAACTCTCTTGTTTGTACCTGAGTCTTCATTACAATACGTCCTTTATATTGTACTGTGTTCCTGAGTTGTTAATCTGTTTGGTGAGTTACAGATACGCTAAACAATGGTTCAGAGTAGCGACACTTTCTCCTAAAGAAAAGTCACGTAGATATGTATCCAACACTGATCGATACAAGCAAGATACAAGCCCAATTCCCTCTACTTCAATGCACGTAGTAGTAGTAGCAGTAAATGGCAAACATTAAATTTTATTGTAGCATAATTTACGATTAGGTAACATGTGCACATGTATAATTGCATATGTATGCAGGTGAATATGTATACTTTTTGCACATGTATGCATGTGAATATGTACATATGTAAAGAAACAGAGGAATGGACTGGAATTCGAATTGTTGCCCTGTCATGCAGCAAGCACCCCGTTGTACCGCTGAGCTCTGAATTGATAATACAGTGATTTCACACTCACCACTTCTGTGACTTGTCTGTATCAGCGTCACCAACTTTGACTCTACTGTCCCATCCTACAGCCCTGAAAGCTTTCACTCTACATCTAACCTCCACACTCCTCAAAGCCAAAAGTACATGAACTCAGTATCATTAGTAATGAACGACTATTAATGAAAAAAAAAAAAAAAAAAAAAAAAAAAAAAAAAAAATGAACCGGGATTTAAACAGTGGTCTTTACAAGTAGATGGCCCATGTTCATTATGACTCTCACTCACAACAAAATATATATATATATTTAACTGAAGAATACTGAACTGAAGGACGTGATCTCACTAGGATTCGTGGAGTCGAGCAAGTGACTGGTAGTGCAAACTTGCTATTACAGAATGTCTTACACTGATCCCTGTTTGGATTGTAGGATTACTGAGGTGAAGACCATCACCGAGCTAGAATAAATTGGATTTTGCTGGCAACGTAAGATCTGAGCAACCAGTGTCTGCCGCGTAATGGAAAAAAATTGGGGGTGTCATTTATGATGAAGCTCAAGGGGTCCATTTTTATGAGAGACTCACCTTGGTTCATAGGAAGATGCAAGCATTTACTTAACAATAGACATTTTAGTGGCTCTTGAGAAAGCAACACAGTAACTGCCTTCTGTCAAGTTGTTGCTTTTCTTTTTGCCTGATATAACGCACAAGACACATCAGCTGGGGATCGAATAAGCATAAGCACTGTCGGAAGTGCTACAAACACTAGTTACCCTATCATATCCGCTTTGCCAAAGGGCTATCAGTACGCACAAATATGCGTACAATTGCAAACATATTAATTTAAACACAGAAAACAAAACATACGCCTGAGAAAACAAGCACTACGCCTAAAAACATAGAAATAGCTAGATACGTATTCGATAAAGTTGTCAATGGATGTAAAGATTGGTTATATACGAGAAACCTTCGACGATAGAGTGAAATTTCTCCGAGTTCTCTTTTGTGAATTTCTGCGGAATCTATCAGAACTTAATACTTGTTACTCTTGGTTATTTTATGTTAGGCTAATGCATGTTAACCTATGGTTATATACAATTACCTTACAGAAAACAGTGGGTTGTTCAGCAAGTGAAAGATGGGCTGGTGTCAGAATACAGTGACACTAATGATATTATATGGAAAAGAGACTGGGTTAGTGTCAAGGAATAGCGGTACCAACGTTACTATATGAAAGTGAGGCTGGCTTAGTGCCAGAGTTCAGTAGTACCAACACTAATGACTAGGAATGAAGCATGATCTTTCAACGTTGCAGCGAGGAGATGACTAGTGGTAGTCATACCGTCGTGTCTCAGATCAGTGTGTGTGTTGGGAATATTACGCAGATAATATTGAGAAATGGAATTATAAGAGAGAGTGATGCTGCTTGGGAAAGTTCAGTCTTGTAGCAAATCTGCAACAAGATGGCTTATTTTGAGGGGAAGGTGATATAGGATGGACAAGGGCGTTCAAAATAGAACTGGAAGGAGGATGTGATGATGTTGTGAAGTAGAGTTTTGAACATTTTAGATCGGGAGAAGAAGTGAGTAGACTCTAGGATCTTAAATGATGTACGAGTGTGAACACAGTACAATCAAAGAGGCCAGGAAAACCCGTTTTCCTCACTTTACTGTAATCATACGAAGTGCTGAAAACAAAACTTCAGATTTTAGAGGTTAGAAGTGCAGAACCTGCGCATTTTATCTGTGGAAAAAGATAATATTTACAATGTGTACCAGCAACCAAATCTATGTTCATCTGTCACTGGTCAACACTCATTTTCTGGTAAGTGATATTACACTGATTTTAGGGTAAGTTTATGGTGCTGATTCCGAATATGTTCTTAGTTTTGATTGATCGGCTCTAGTTTTTGATAAATTTGGTATCCAACTGAAAAAAAAAAAAAAGATGTGAGAAAATATATTGACCATGTGGGGCTTACTTGCAAATGGCATTGAAATGATTTTTTAGATCATGCAAAAGTTAAATCACTGATTACATTCTAGCACGTCATTCTATATAATAAAAGAGTAACATAGTAATTACTGCATATGAAAACGTTGCATATGCGATTTTTTCTATGTTGGTCATCAGCACAATTTTGAGTGAGCAATTGGAAGAGATGCATTTTAGTTACTATTGTGCAACACGACACATATCAAGCTTCTAACATAACTGTTTATAACAGTTACCAATCTCATGGTCGATATTCAAGTCCCATTCGAAGAAGTAAAACTAGGTTACTGCAGTATATAGTTTCTTCATCTTGTCCGATAAGTTCTTATTTTAACTTCTTGCTGTAGAGAGTTTATTTCTTTTAGTCTGGGTGCTAAAAGTTCATATGCTTGCTTGGACGGACTGAGGTCACTGAGTTCTTCTTGGGAGAACTGCTGGGATGTTGAAATGCTTAATTCATATTCACTTCCACTAAAATCCCCTGTGCTACATCCTACACCCTGAGTTTTTTCAACATCTAACAAGGAAAAGTCAGGCAGTGTTGTAAAACACTGGTATGGTAACGTCTTCACTGTGTGGCACAGTGATTCTTGCTGACTCCAGCTCAGGATATTTCCACTGGACTTTCTTGTATCGATTGAAACCTTTCACTTTCACCATACAGAAATAACAATCGTCGTGGTGTTTTTTTTTTTAACTTTTCCTTTGTCTATTTTTCCACTGTTGTAAACATTGTACACAGGTTTTGCAAACCATGAGGGGAGACCAAGACTTGTCTTCTTCTCCAAGCGCCACTCTAAATAAGCGATATAAGCTTGTTTTACGAAATTTGTGATTTTTTTTTTTTGCAAAGAATATTCGCCACAAATGTAGCAAAATACATTCGGATTGATCAAGCAGACTCTTAGTGAAGAACTGATTTTTATCTAGTAAAATAACAAAATGAAGGTTACAGTATTGTTATGTGGGTGTTGTTGATACAACTCCTTTCGTTAAATATTAAAAGTTTCTTTTTTAATTGAGGGTAGGTATGCAATGTCTCACAAACTAGAGTCAATTTGAAAACCTACTGCCGTTTCCGAATTCCCCAACTCCAAGATACCCTAAATACCTTCAAATATCTTTGGTAACATTTTTTTTTTGTTGACAAGTAAAAGTCAAGTCTCGTCTATATTTATCACGAACTAAAATCATTATAATTATATTCATAAGATATATATATATATATATATATATTATATATATATATATATATATATATATATATTATATATATATATATATATATATATATTATATATATCAAAACCTAGTGCAACTCTGGCCTACAAACAGTCAAGTTGGGATGGCCCCACTGCTGAAAAGGCACATGCCAACATGCTCAGGGCCACAACATCCAACAGGGAGACTGCCTATCTCCAAGCTGTGAGCGCAAAACACTCTTGGACTTCCTCCAAACAGTTCGCATTTTGGTAATGGAAACGTGCCTCGACCAAGACCAACAGACCATCCGTATCACAGTGGCTCTCCACCTCACTCCTCCAAATCACACGGACTATAAATGTATTTGTGCGATGCGCAAGCCGATCAATATGGTCTACATGGTCTAAACTGCTCCAGTATCAAGGGCTGCAAACCACCCTGATGGGATTGCCATCTATCCGTGGAAGAATCGCAAGCTTTTAGCAAGACACTATACATGCATGTCGACGCTGGCTGACACATACAAGTCCTACATCCGTCACAGTGTTCGGCAATAGAGAGGTGCTGAAAAATCACAGGGAGGCGTACGAAATCATCAAGTACAAAGATAGAAGCCATCAGTATCAGTTTGTCCCAGTGGGATCGGAGACCCTGGAATCATGGGGAAAGAGTGTCACACGTTTCCTCAAGGAAGTGGGTTCCAGACTCATTGACACCACCATGGGCCCAAGGGTGACCACTTTCATGTTCCAACGCCTCAGCATGGCCCTCCAGAAGGGAAATTCTTGCTGCGTACTGGGCTCACATCCATCTTCAGAGCTGGAGGAGATTCATAAGCTTTGATATATTGTGCTAATATATTCATAAGTACTAATGTGAGAAGTCACGAAAGTGCTTGGAGTTTCACTATTTTTCAACAGCTGTTGTTCTGCAGCATATTCTGCTCGTAGGCTAGTACACCAAACAGGGATGAGAAGGAAATTAGCTTGAAAGCTCCCACACCTTCGTATGTCCACGGACCAAGAGTAACACACCTAGCTTGGCTGGGTGCTTGGTTCATGTAGGATTGGGTGGTCCTGTGGGTTAAGGCGTCATGTGTTTCTCGCTCATATTGGCGGGCCAGTGCAACATGGGTTCGAATCCTTTGCTAGTGCAGTGTTGTTATTGATCAATACCACTTGTTCGTGGTTGCATATTATATATAAACACTGATCTCTGGCTGAAGGAGACTCGAACCTTGGAACAAGGTACGCAGTGCTATACCATTCTCACCACAATGGACCAATACCTTGGCGTCCAGCTTGAGCTAGACTTTCATCCAAGGCAGCCAGCTTTCTGCTGGCTGCCTTGGATCAAAGTCTAGCGCAAGCTGGACGCCAAGGTATTGGTCCAGTGTGGTGAGAATGGTACAGCACTGCGTACCTTGTTCCAAGGTTCGTAGGTTCGAGTCTCCTTCAGCCAGAGATCAGTGTTTGTGTATATTTCGCCTACTCTTGCGAATTCCTCGCATATACATATGTATGTAACATAAAGTATTCTTGCCGGTGTTTACGTGTTAGTTGATCAACGTTCACTGATGTAGATTCGTATACCTCGGACCAAATACTTTTAAGATGTTCTTTTTTTATCAAAACCTATTTTCTTTGTTTATGGGTCCACTTGCACAGGTAGTTCTTAGCTTAGATTTTGCATATGAATAAAAATATTTTGAGTTTCTTGCAATATTCAGGATTGCCTTTCGTTTCCTTTGTGCTTATGTTTGGTACGACATCCTGAATTTTTGCTCTAAATCTGTGATCTCTGTGCTAAAACTATCTTTCCTTCGTTGTAATATATTTATATTTTTAAGCAATTCGGTAACCCGTTTTCTTCATTTGTAACATTTCCAACTCTCTCTATCTGATCTTCCTCTTCGGCTTACACAAGTACGATAAAGTTCCTAAATTACTGGGAACGGTTGAAGTCCCTTGATTTGTATTCCCTGCAGTGTAGGCAAGAGAGATACATGATAATATACCCTTGGAAAATCCTAGAGGGATTAGTACCAAACTTGCACACGAAAATCACTCCCTATGAAAGCAAAAGACTCAGCAGGAGATGCAACATTCTCCCAATGAAAAGCAGGGGCGCCACGAGTACACTGATAGACAACACAATACGTGTCAGGGGCCCAAGACTTTTCAACTGCCTCCCAGCATACATAAAGGGTATTACCAACAGACCCTTGCTGTGTTCAAGAAGGCACTGGACAGGCACCTAAAGTCAGTACCTGACCAGCCGGGCTGTGGTTCGTACGTCAGGTTGCGTGCGCCCATCAGTAAGAGCCCGGTTGATCAGACTCTGATCCACCACAAGGCCTGGTCTCAGACCGGGCCGCGTGGGCGTTGACCCCTGAAACCCTCTCCAGGTCGGACCGAAACGTCGTCGTAAGCTTCTCTCTTTTATGTGCGGGTTATTTGTGTATACTCCAGGTATACCTGGAGAGGGATTTTCCAGCCATTTAAGACAACAATCTATCTTCCTTATCTGATTTGTGAATTCCTCAGTTGTTGGCGATGGCATATTTACGAGGATAATTATGAGATTCCCATTTTCAACGTTAACATTTTGACCTTCTGCTGCATCATTCGATGAATTCAGTAATTCTGAGCAACAAAACTATCTTTCAAGTAGAATCCTACTCCTCCCTGAGACCTGTTAATTAACTCTCACATCTACACATGTTACAGTTTTATTATTATTATCTCAGTATCTGAAACATCTCATCCCTTGTATGTGTTTTTGTAACTGATCCAAACATGGCATTCGCTTCTGAGAGAAGCTCACTAATGTAACTAACTTTGTCGTTTTTTATTTTATCTCAAACCGTGAATGGTTATGTACAGTGAGTGTGGGAGTCTAGGGAATGTTCCTACCGTGTTTGTGCAATGAATTTTCTTGTTTCTTAAATGTCTGACTTGTGGGTGATAATTTTGGAGTGACATCTGGGAGCAGGTTCTACTAACCCTCATTAAGCATTAGCTACAACCAGAAGTAACTGCCATCAACCACTAACTACCAGCTGCTCTCTCTGGCTGCCACCACCATATCCCCTTACCACAACGATCATCCACCACCCACCATGACCACCCATTACTACATACATTCATTTTTCTTTCTCAACATCCACTAAGTACTACTACCACTATAATCACCATCACGATCTTCTACGTGCCTTCTTAACCCACTAATCACCAATACCACTAACAACCACAACCCAGTAACCACTATAATCACGACCCAATAAACACCAAAACCCACCATCCAATGACCAAAAAACCACTAAGCATTCCCTAAAACAAATCGCCAACCATCACCCCACCATCATCACCACCACCATCATCACCACCACCATCAACACCACCACCATCACACCACCACCATCAACACCACCACCATCATCACCACCACCATCATCACCACCACCATCATCACCACCACCATCATCACCACCACCATCATCACCACACCATCATCACCACCACCATCATCAACCACCACCATCATCACCAACACCATCTTTCACCACTCCCCACCGCCAAATATCCATACACAATATTCCCCCCCCCACCCCACAAACTCCGCCCACCCACTATCCTCACTACCAACTAACCATCACTACCCACTAATCATCACTATCCACTAACCAAACTCCACTATCCATTAATCATCACCACCGGTTATCCGTCCACCACCACCCACAGACCATTGCCCCCCCACTATCCTGTCACCAAATTATCACCACTGCCCATTAATCACAACCAACTCCCACTAACTGCACATCACTCAATAAAAGCGGCTAATTCCACTTGAACACCACAACCCCCTAACTATCTCCGCTACCCACCACCATTCCTCCATTACCCACCACCATTACCTCCATTACCCACCACCATTACCTCCAAGTATACATCAATACCCACCACCACCATTACCACCCACTAACCACCACCACCATCATTAAAACCCACTAACCATCGCCTCCACCACTACGCACCACCACCATTGCCACCCATTAACTATCACCACTACCACTACTCCCACCACCAGTACCACCCACTAACCATTATCAAATACCCACCACTACAATTACCACTCACTAACAATCGCCACCATTTCCCATATCATCATTACCACCTACTAACCATCACCACCACCCGCCACTACCCACCACCAACATTACCACCCACTAGCCATCACCACCACCATTACCCACCACCAATATTACCATCTACTAACCATCACCACCACCACTACCCACCACCAACATTACCACCCACTAGCCATCACCACCACCAATTACCCACCACCAAAATTACCATCTACTAACCATCACCACCACCACTACCCACCACCAACGTTACCACCCACTAAGCATAACCACCACCATCACTACCCACCCCCAACGTTACCACCTACTAACCATCACCACCACCACCACTACTACCTACCACCACCAACACCCACTTCAGGGAGGTGAACCTGCATGAGGGAGGCCCTGGTGCCGAGGAATGGCCTCCCTCAACTCTATTGTTATGGTAATAACCTGGGTTCGGAGCATCGCCAGAAGGCACTAGTTTGCATACCATGTAAATATGAGTCGAAGCTTTGTCCAGAGATGACTCTATTCTTTGACATGAGTTGAAAGGAGGGGTTAAAAGGAGGGTTTCAAAGGAGGGTTTCAAAGGAGGGTTTCAAGGGAGGGTTGGAAAAGGAGAATTTGAAAAGGAAGGGAGGAAAGGAGAGGCTGAAAGAAGGGGTTGAAAGGTAAAATTCAATGGAAGAATTGAAAAGGAAGGAAAGAGAGAAGCAGATGACTCTGTCTGTCTGTCTGTCAATCTGTCAATCTGTCTGCCTGTCTGTCTGTCTGTCTGTCTGTCTGGTCTGTCTGTCTGTCTGTTCTGTCTGTCTGTCTGTCTGTCTGTCTGTCTGTCTGTCTGTCTGTCTGTCTGTCTCGCCTATTCTCTCCTCTAAAAGTTTAGAAATAATTTAATTGGAAATTATAATAATTCACTTGCTTTTGCGAAATAAACTGTAAATCATTTAATTTACAAGAATATTCTATCTAATTTATCATAAATACAATAAAGACAGATAAAACCAACTGGTAATAAAGAGAAGAGAAGAGGACGAGAGAGGAGATAATTAAGAGGATTCTGGAATGGGTAAAAGTTTTGTAAGATCATTTCCAAGAGAGGAAATAAAAGGAATAAAACTGATAAAAGAGTAACAGGCGAATGATTAGGGGTAGTAAGGAGATGAGGGTTGGAAAAGGGAGATGAGAGGATAAGGGAGAGAAAAGTAGGAGAAAGGAGAGCAGGGAAGGATAAGAGGGGAGTGGTAAGGTAACAGAGAAAGACGGAGACAGAGGACAGGTTAAGAGAGGATGAGTAAGAAGGAAATAGGGGAAAATAGAGAGAGAGAGTGGAAGCAAAAGAAGACACGAATAGGAAATGAAAGCGGAAGAAAAGAAGATGAAGAGAGGAATAATAACGATGAAAGGTAGAATAACGACGAGAAGACGAGGAGGAGGAAACAAAGAGAGAGGAAAGAAGGAAAATATATAAGGAACTAGCGAAATCAAAGACAAACTGAAAACAAAATGCTGTAAGTGCACGGAGATAAGCAGAAAAGGAAACGTGAATTGAAAGAGGAAAAAGAGGAGGGAATGCGTAGTTGGAAGGTCATCGGTGTTTACACAAGTGATGGTAACATTTTGTTTGCGACGAAATAGGATTTCTTGAAGATGGTCTTGGTTGGCTGGTTTGTTATCGGGAAGATTTAAAACCTATCGCCTATTGAGGAAATTACCAGTCAACTCTCTGTTTATTATTATACTAAGGGACATGTATACTGACGGTGTATATCCTGGTTGGGTCTGTGATGATGCATGCTGACCGTTTAGTGGGGGTGACATCCACTGGTGTTATCGTGCTAGGTGTACATGCACTTCCTTTGTAAAAACAAAGGTCCGCTTCTTGTAAATACAGCATCTAAGATGGTTGCAGAAGTACTGGTAACATTTCAGGTCCGGTGATCTCTGCTGAAAACAACAAGGACCTACTCTCTTCTGGTCTCTCTCTCTCTTTTTTTTTTTTTTTTTTTTTTTTTTTTTTTTTTTTTTTCTTTTTTTTTTTTTTTTTTTTTTTTTTTTCTTTTTTTTTTTTTTTTTTTTTTTTTTTTTTTTTTCCTGGGTTTTGACACGGTTTAAGGATCCCTAGCTTTATTGACAGCATTTACAGGTTAAGGATACTAACTTTTTGCAAGCTAAGGAGCTGTTACCTACTCAGCTCATTGAAAGCAATTTTGTTATTGTATGAGACATACAAGTAGGGAACAGGATAAGTTGGGCCCATCTGTGGGCCAGCTTTTTCATTTGATCACTGACGTAATCTCGTTGACATCATTATGCTGTACGAATGTGTTCCAATATCGAGTCATCTGGGTATGTATGATCTCGATGGAGTGATGTTCTGGGAGAAGAGAAGGGTACAGCCAGAGTGAAGTTGCTGCTTTCTTGCCCGGTCTTGTGGCATAAAAGCGTGTTTCCGCTGTCCTCGAAGTGGATCCAAGTGTTGGTATGTTGACATTATTGGCCTTGTACATAACAGTAAGGCCACCCACATCCCTCCTATGTTGAAGGCTCTGGCTGAAATGACAGATCTATCCAGAGATGGGTCCAGGCGAGAGATGAGACGTCATGCTCTGTTCTCTCTCTGTCAAGCAGTCGCAGATGAAGAACGGGGTGGAGGCCAAACCAGAAAGTGAGCAATACTCAACGGTGTGAGCGTACTTGTGCCTCGTACAGGATCTTGCAACCCTACTGTCAAGCAGATTGCGAGATACGGCGAAGTGCTGTACTGCTTCCTGCGGCCTTGTTTGCAAGATTTACACATGGTTCTTCATGGTTTAGTTTGGAGTCAAATTTACCCAAGGCTAATCAACTTCTTCTCCAGGTGCATCATCGTCCATTCATCCTTACTACTGCAACCAGCATTACCATCATGGTGCCTATAGACGATATCATTTGCGTTTTCTCAGGTGCAAATGTTTACTTGCCATCTATTTCCAAGTGATACTAGCTCTCAGCTGGTGATTGATGTAGCTTAGAGCGCTGTCATTTTTTTCTTGGATAAAGTGAATGACAGTGTACAGTCGTCTGTGATATTGCATGTGATTTGGGTTGAGATGAAGAAGGTCGTTGAAGTAGGAATTCCATAAACAGTGGACCCAGCAACTTCCTGTGGGAACGCTTGCCCCAATTGGATGCCTTGCTGATTCCGTTTCCATTGAGGACTACATTAGAGATCTACCATGAAGGTATCACTGAGGTGACCATTTTTAGAGGGGGCGGGTGTAGAGGCCGCGCAATTCCCAGTGCTTGAAGTTTTGCTTAAGAGGCCCTGGTGCCACACCGGTCGAAAGGCGCCAGCAATGTCCAGGCTACCACACAGCTGACTTTGGATTCATCCAGTGACTTGGTGCCACTTAGAGGAGAGGTTTAACAAACAGATAGCAGCAGAGTAACCTTTCCTGAAGCATTTTGACGATACAAAGAGTGAGTGGTAGTCAAAAAAATTCTGTCATTTGTCTTGAGATTATTGTCCTCACGGGATCTTACCAGTGATTGAACAGGAGTGACACTGGTCTGTAGTGCTGATTTCTGCTCGCTCGTCTTTTGTTGACAGGGACTACAGTTGACTCTTTCCATGGAGTGGGCCATTTGCACTGTACTTGGCAGTGTGAAAAGATGCGAGTGTTAAGAGGTGCTGCTAGCTCGTCTGCACATCTTCTCAACAATCTTGGGCTCAATTTGTTCTGGGCCCACAGCCTTTTCATGGTCAAGTGATTTTAAGAAGGAATGCACTCCTCCTGCAATATTGTCTCCACTGACAGTTTTGACACAGTTTCTTGCAGCCTAGCCAAGGAGGGTCCCTTGCTGGATCAGGATCTTGCATTTTTGGTTGCAAAGTGTTCAGCAAAGCGGTCCGCCTGCTCTTGCTACTAGTGCCCGAGGTGGTCCCTCTGTCGATTTAGAGGTGGAATAAATTTCATTTCAGGCAGATAAACTTGTCTGCCTTGACCAGGGCCCACCAGGTTTTGGAGCCTACCCTACCTGATGCTAATTTCTTTTAGGTACACCGCCCATTTAGCATGCCCCTTTTGAAACATCACCCATATGCTACGGATTGCATGTGCAAAGTTCATGTTATAGGTGGGTAGGATTGTCTCTTATACCTTCGCCATGCTTTGTATTAGCAGTAGCAGCCTCTCTACAACGAAAGCCAAACCAAGGCTGATCTGTAGGCTTGTCACATATTGCCGGTGAGGAATGTGTTCTTGTTGCAGATTAAGGATGTTCCAGTGAAGGCTTTCACTTGGTTTGTCATACTTCCCTGTGAGAAGAGCATTCCAGTCGGGGGTGGCGAGCTCAGAGCAAAGGGCTGGCCAATTACATCTTTCCCATAGCCAGGTTGTGAGCGGGTGGACTCCTCAAACCTCGTTCTGTTGGGATTCTTATGCTGTGTATAAAAACAGGCATTGTTATGGTCAGACGACCAACGTAGCCGAGGGTGAGTTGACAAGTTGACTATGCCTTCTGAGATCACTCACTACTGGCGTCAAGGGAGGAGCCAGAGATTTGAGTAGGAAATCAACAAAAGTTTCTCATGTCAAATCTGCAGAAGGTATCAAAAGTCCCTTCTGTATAAGGTGTGGTTGAGGTCACCAACCAATTATAATATGTGGACAGTTGTGCTGTTGTGCAGAAAGGGAGTCAATATTTTCCATTATGGGAAGTTGATAGGGTCTGCAGTGCCACTGAGGTCTGTACATTGCACATGCTAGTACAGAGGTACTAGTGTTTATACAGAGCATGAAGGAACATCATTTAAGATGTGTAGGTGGTGCAACATCTAAGTGCTGGGCCCTGACCTTTTTAGAGAAAGACACACAAGAAACACCACCTCCTTGCCTTGCCTGTCTCTTTTTCATCCATGAGGTGTACTGTAGCCAGCAATTCTTGCAAAATTTTCTGGAGTCCTGTCATCCAAAAATGTCTTCAACAAACTGCTTTCATGTCTGGGCGTCGGAGTGTTCACAAAGCTTATGTGTGGAGCTCTCCAACATTAGTAATGAAACCTCTAATGTTGGCCGACGACAGGATGCTGATAGATGGATCCTCATGATTGAGTGGTCGCTTGAGGTGGTGGGTGTGTAGGGAATATAAGGTGCCTGCCCTTGAGTGAGGTAGGGGTACTGGGCAGCGCAGGGATGTAGGTCTGTGGTCTTGTATAGGCCCAATCCCAACCTGTGGGACTGGGATAGGAGTGCTAAGTGGGTGACGTGTGAGAGTGTTACCAATTCAGAGATCCTGTGGTTTGTTCTGAGAACAGGTCGCGTCTCTAAACAGGGTGGCCTGTCTGTCAAGTTTTTTTCTTCCGACATGGTCCTCCTTATGTCCTTTCTTGTAGCAGTAGTTACCCTGGTTTCTTTCGCAGGGCAGTTGTTGGCAGGAGTGCCCCTTCCGGTGATGACTGCGATGAGGACAGGCCTAGGTGCCTGGGGAGGGTGTCGACTAGGATTTGTTGCACCTCCTGTGTTTCGCAGATTTGTCCTCAGATTCTGCCGCTGGAACTGTGTTAGTGGAGGGTGAGACGGTGTAGATGTCTTCCTCCACCACGTCTCCTCCACTGTCCTTACCCCGCCCTTACAGTTCTGGACAGATGAGGTCCCTGTCTGTTCGTACTTCGGCGCAGTAGGTGAATCAGGGCAGTGATAGTTCCCTTGTCACTAACTGCACCGTTCTCTGTGTGAGAAAACCTCTGGCTCAGAAACTTGCTGTCGAAACACTACTTCCAGTTTCTAGAATAGTCTCGGCAGGTGTGTGCTGACAGGTGTTAGGATCAGAGATGGTATGTGCACTGTCAAGTAGACTGCAGTGGCTGAAGCAGAGATGTCAGGTGTAGGAGAAATTAACAGATCCAAGGCTTCCCACATTGCGGGAAGAGGATTTGTTCCCTCTGTGTGGTCAGAGGAATTGTGTTAGAATTCCCAAAGGTAGTGTTTCTTTTGAATCTGGCCAGATGCGGGACCTTAGAGATGACAGAAATTCCACCAGTCGTTACCCTGAGTTAAGCTCAGTGTGGGACTTCCAGTCTTTGTCAATAGTGTCGCCATCAGCTGAGCAGTTATGTACTTGATGCAGGCTTGCACTGTCCTTCTACAATAGCTTTTAGGTTTATCTAATGATTAGAGGAGCTCATGAAGTGCTTCCATGTGATGGATTTACCTTAGCCTGCAACTTTACAACACAGCCAAGAGGGCAGTCTTGAATCTCTTTTGGACAGGAGTACCTGAGGTTGACTTCTGAACCTATCTCCTGTAGTCCAGGCTTGTATTCCACATTTACCACAGGATTATGGATATCCTTAAATTTTCTGAAATTTTCAACTGGCTGCCAACAAAAATTTCCTTCTGGAGAGTGCAATCTGTGTGGCAGTAGTTGGAACAAGTAGGCATCCTTACAATCCAAGAAGATCTTTGTCCCTGTGTGGTATACCCAAAACTGCAGTATCTTACTGGGACCCAATAGCCAGATAGCGTAGATAATCTTGCTATTTTGCGGTGTGAAGTCATCCCAGAGGAGGCTTGTTGGTTTGAAGTTCACAGGAGAGAGAGAGGGTGGGTGGTGATGATTTGACAATGTTAGGTTAAGGATCCCTAGCTTTATTGACAGCTATTTACAGGTTAAGGATTCCTAACTTTATTGGCAAGCTAAGAGCTGTTACCTACATCAGCTCATTTGAAAGCATTTTTATTGTTATGAGACATACAAGTAGGAAACAGGATGAAGTTGGAGCCATCTGTGGGCCAGCATTTTCATTTGATCAACTGACTTTATCTCGTTGACATCATCTCTCTCTTCCTCTCTCTCTCTCCTCTCTCTCTCTCTCTCTCTCTCTCTCTCTTCTCTCTCCCTCTCTCTCTCTTCTCTCTCTCTCTCTTCCCCTCTCTCTCTTCTCTCTTTTCTCTCTCCTCTCTCTCTCTTCTCCCCCTCTCTCTCTCTCTCTCTCTCTCTCTCTCTCTCCCTCATGCTGATGTGATCGAATATAATTTATGAAGAGATTGGGAAACCTGAATAAATTTACTAAAATATGACCACTGATATTTGTACTGCTCGTGGAGGTTAGTAGTCAACGGAAGGAAACTAAAATTAGTCTCATAGCTTACCTTCCATAGATTGTTGCCAGCAATAGGAGGAAATATATCTAGTGATTACACTGGCCGCATAGTGTCATGAGCCGTGGTGGTTGGTTCAGGCGTCAGGGTCTGATCTTCTCAGGAGTCTTGCGAGAGTCCTGCCTTCGATATCCCGCCAGCCACAGCATTGTTCTTGGCTTTAAAACCAACTGTTTCCGTGGTTGCAGTTTGATGAAGCATCACAGTACAGAGGACACTTGTCGATGAATTGAGAAACCCACATGGAGACAAATACAGTACAGAAAGAGACTGTATATTTCAATCACCACCTGAGATCATCTTCTACAGGGCTTCTGTTAGCTTCCTCGCTTCAACAATAAGTGTCCAGTACGAAGCTAGTGTCAAAAATTACGGTCTTCGTAAATTAACTGTAGACAGTGATAATTACAAATAAAAACAATATTTTTATTCTTAGTTTTATGTAGTAATGAGGCTACAGAGTGTACTGGAGAACTTGATGCAGTGCTGTTGGTCGACATATTTAGTAATGAATGTGCCGGGCTCTCCGATATTTTTATTCAAGGAAGCAGATACAGTGTTTATTATTCTTATGTAGGTATTCTTTTAATGTGTAGAAAAAATAAGTTCCCTAATTTATGGTTTCATATTTGCTAAAGATTTCGAGTTTTAAATTTAACAAGTAATTATATATATACATTATATATATATATATATATATATATATTTTTTATATATATATATATATTAATATATATATTATATATATATATATATATATATATATATATTATATTATATATACATATATATATATATTACTATATATATATATATATTTTTATTTATATTAATATATATTATATATATATAATATATATATTTTATATATTATATTATATATATTATATAGGTCGTGCCGAATAGGCAGAACTTGCGATCTTGGCTTAAATAGCAACGTCATTTTGCATATAAGACAAGTAAAAATTTTTGTGTATGCAATAATTTCTCCAAAATCATTCTAAAACCTAACGAAAAAAAAATATATTTCCCCTGTGTTTGTTTAGTATTAAATTATTGTAAACAAATCTAAAATATATTTAGTTGGGTTAGGCTAAAATAAATTGCTCTTGTTATAATAAGGTAGGTAAGTTTTCTAAGATTTCTTTTAGTGCAAAATTAAAATTTTTTTACATTAACATTTAATGAAAAAAATATATCTTTTA
>NC_069449.1:11048312-11050812 GCF_026875155.1 Cherax quadricarinatus
TATCACCACGTGCTTTTAACATTTTTATCTTTATCCCGTCAATCCCGGCTGCCTTACCCCCTTTCATTTTACCTACTGCCTCACGAACTTCCCCCACACTCACAACTGGTTCTCCCTCACTCCTACAAGATGTTATTCCTCCTTTCCCTATACACGAAATCACAGCTTCCTATCTTCATAAAACATTTAAAAAATTTTCCTCAAAAATTCCCTCCATCTTCCCAATCCCTCTAACTCTCCTTTTAATAACTCTCCTCTCCTATTTTAACTGACAAATCCATTTGCTCTCTAGGCTTCCTTAACTTGTTAATCTCACTCCAAAACTTTTTCTTTTTTTTTAACAAAATTTGTTGATAACATCTCACCTACTCTCTCATTTACTCTCATTTTACATTGCTTCACCACTCTCTTAACCTCTCTCTTTTTCCCCATATACTCTTCCCTCCTTGCTCACTTCTACTTTATATATATATATATATATATATATATATATATATATATATATTTTATATATATTTTATATATAAAATATATATTATATATATATATATATTTATTATATATATATATTCGGCGCAATGGCAGTAACCCACTGAGGGTAAGGGTTTCCTAAAAAGAAAAACATTTGCATTTAGTAATTTATACAGGAGAACTCGTTACTTAAATGCACCCGGCATTTAAGTATCCTTTTACTACAAGCATAGCTTACGGAGGAGGGAGTCTTCTCCACTTTCCCATGTATACATGGATATGCTTAAAAATCTGTAAATGTAAGTAGTGCCGAGGTAATTAAGATTATTTTACTTTATGCGGAGCTTCGGTTGAAGAGCAAATTGAACACCTAAGGTGAATAGGATATAAATAAACATTCTTTTTCATTTACTCGGTTTAGGTCTTAAATCTACTGATAACCAAGTGTTAGAGCTCCTAGACTATGTTTATAAATTTGGCAAATATCTATTGAACACCAGTTGTAGCCATTATGTGTTTAGTTTATAAGGTACTTTGTTGAAAAGCATAAAGAAATGTGTTCATGATGAGATTACTGACCTGTTGAACTCCACCTGTATCGAACTAATAAAAAATAACACTCTTATAATAATAAAAAAAAAAAAACATTCGAAAAAAGTCATTAGTGTTGTGTTGAACAAGGAACACTGCAAAGTAAAGCATTTGACATTAATGATCCTGAAACTAATAACCAGCTTACTAAAAATCCTTTGAGTAACACAAGTGTGCAACTAAAAAAAAAGTTTCGGAAAATGTTGCATAAACTGTAAATGTTAAGCTGATCCTTCCATACTCTTATGGACTGATCAAAAGTTGAGGAACAGATGTTTCTCATCTTTCACAGTTTCAAAAATGACTCTGCGGATTCCTACATTATGTGTTCCTAAGATTTCATCGATAAAATCCGCAATCACTGTTTGAAAATCTAAAGGAATAAAGTTTTACCATGATTACAGAGGAGGATAACCTTGAACTTCTCAGCAGGGAATTCAAACCCTTTCAGCGCAGATTTCCATTTGGTATCTAGAAAATCATAAACCACATCAAACTTTGAATATTCTACAAAATATTCTTATTCGACGGAGAAAATTTTAAACAGAAATATTAACGTAGTGTTGACTTGTTACAATTTTCTTCTTGCGCTAAATATGTCAGTCACGCCATTATACTAATGCAAAACAGATTTCAACCTTTAAATTATATTTTGAGAAAAGTCTGGTCCAGTAAATTAAACCACCAGACATGATATGGAAACGCTGACAACAATGTCTTTTCTTTTCTGGAAACTGAGCCCATTATCAACATCTAATAAATTCCAATACTTCCTAGATTTACTAATCTAACCTGAAACACATTTCAGTATAAAGAAAACCAACCAGCAAGGCAAATTATATACATATTTTTAAGCATTCATTAAAAATATTAATATAATCAGTCTATCTTATCCAGTCTTGCAGTTATTATATTTCTGCAGCCTCTTCCTTCTGGATCAGGAGAAAGAAATCATCAGGTAACAATTTATCAAAAACGGATGCCCAGATTTAGTTTTCCAGGATGGACTCACTAAATCTAGCAAAAACTTCTTTTGAAGTTTAAACAGTACAAGTGAAGGATACACCAACAAATAATCTATAAATCTCTTCTAACCAAAAAATGAGAGAAATAAAGGCACCACAGAGGCGACCTTCTAAAGTTTTAATAAAACAGGGAATTGGATCCTTCTCAACCACAAGAAACCAGTAACCACAGATACTCCAGATACCATGTAACAATTAAGAGTTACTCAAGACTCTTGAGACAAGTCAGAATCTCACAAATAGAGTAACTGAACATTAATGATCAGATATGGATTCGTATGAAAACTCTACCGCCTTCCAAGATAACAAATTTTGTAACAACACAGTCTAATAAAAATAAGTGAAGATAACACACAAAATACAAAAATTATTCCAAGGGAAAACACAAAAAAACAGTAGTTACAAATCTAATA
>NC_069449.1:11058312-11075812 GCF_026875155.1 Cherax quadricarinatus
CAAAGGTTTCTCTGATCGGCCAAAAAAAAAGAAGAAACACTTTTATTATCATTCACTCCATCACTGTCTTGTCAGAGGCGCTCCTACACTACAGTTATCAAACTGCAACTTATTAACACCCTCTTTGATGTCTTTGAAAGATATGAATTAGATTTGGACAGTAAATATCTTAATTTACAATTTTGGTGGATATTAATTTCCATGTGACTTATGAATACCAGTGATTCCCTGCAAATCATCCAAGTTAGTATTTGACTGCATTGTCAACTACTATCGCTCTCTGCACTATTCTACTAGTGTGCATTGAGGCACACGGGGCTGGGATTATGGAATACGGGGATACCTTCCTGGGATCATTGAGGTACATGGGGCTGGGATTATAGAATACGGGTATACATTCCTGGGATCATTGAGGCATATGGGGCTGGGATTATGGAATACTTTCCTCGGATCGCGCAACACCGAAATACATCTAGTTCTCCTGGTAACTGGGAGGAGAGGAGCCAGAATGCAGTACTCTTAGTATTAGGTAGGAGAAAGGAGCCAAAGTCTAGTTCTCTTAATAGCTGGGAGGGGAGAAGCCACGGTGTAGTTTTCTTAGTGACAGGACTTAGAAGAGCCAGAATATATTTCTTAAAATGGCTGGTAGAAGAGGAGCCAGAGTGTAGTTCTCTTACAGCCAGGTTCTTTGAAGCGGCGGCAGCCGCTGCTTAAATGTTTTGATGTGGGCTCGTGTAATGTTGAAGAGAGCCACCTGACACTTCCTCCAGGACCCACATGCACATTAATTTTTCCTTTTTCAAAAATACGACTGTGGACCATAATTCTCTAAATTCTAGGTTTATAACATTCAAGTGCATAATTAAGGAGACTGAGAGAACCATGCTGCTGACAAAGTTTACACTTGGTCAGGTCTTCCTCAGCTGGTGACAAAATCTCCGTGAGGTAACAATATCAAATTTTCTTTCAAGGAAGATGCCCTGAAGGTAAGGGACTCTTCATCCAAAGAATATAAATTACATTCCCTTTCTTCAGATTAAATTAGGGAATATGCATATATGAAACAGCTTATAATCTATAATGCATAAAAAGTGTTATTCACAAATTATTAAAAAATCCTGCAAATGCATTTTACAACCATGAAAAGACAAGAAAACAATCAAGAAAATTCTGATGCTTCAGAATTACAGAATTTTTTTTTTAAATTCTTTCTCTATTTCGAGAATATTAAAATCGATGTTGTATTAGAAAAAAATTGGTATTGTGAAAACTATTTGATTGAGAATTTCCTCCAAAACTCTGATGGCTGTATCAATAAGGATCTGTAAGTATAATGAAGCTTATTTTACTCAAATAGTAAAAAACCTTGAAATAATATTACAGCAACATGAATATTAGCATAAAAACTGGTCAAGAGTCTAATGCTCTATTTATTCACGTGAAAGATTTTAATGACTTTATTGACTGTTTGAAAACCGAGAAAGTTGCAACAGGAAAATCAATGTTTGAAAAAAGATAATAGAATTTTGCTTTAAAAATGTAGTACTGATTACAGTTTGAATATAAGACCAGGAATAAATAAATTAGATTTATTCCTAAATACATAAAATTCTGATGTTGATAGATTCACCTCACTTGATATGTCATTCATAAGCTGACTAAAAGTAGAGATGTTGTGCAGAACACTTACTGTGTCAGGCTCACTGACTGAGGTAACTTACTGTGTCAGGCTCACTGACTGAGGTAACTTACTGTGTCAGGTTCACTGACTGAGGTAACTACTGTGTCAGGCTCACTGACTGAGGTAACTTACTGTGTCAGGTTCACTGACTGAGGTAACTTACTGTGTCAGGCTCACTGACTGAGGTAACTTACTGTGTCAGGTTCACTGACTGAGGTAACTTACTGTGTCAGGCTCACTGACTGAGGTAACTTACTGTGTCAGGCTCACTGACTGAGGTAACTTACTGTGTCAGGCTCACTGACTGAGGTAACTTACTGTGTCAGGCTCACTGACTGAGGTAACTTACTGTGTCAGGCTCACTGACTGAGGTAACTTACTGTGTCAGGCTCACTGACTGAGGTAACTTACTGTGTCAGGCTCACTGACTGAGGTAACTTACTGTGTCAGGTTCACTGACTGAGGTAACTTACTGTGTCAGGCTCATGACTGAGGGTAACTTACTGTGTCAGGCTCACTGACTGAGGTAACTTACTGTGTCAGGCTCACTGACTGAGGTAAACACTTCACTGACTCTTCTTGCCAGGTGACATTTCGTGTTTTATTACTTTTATTATACCTTAATAAAGTGAGAAATCAAGAAAGCACTTCGAATATTATTACTTTTCGCTTTTCAATGTATATATATATATATATATATATATATATATATATATATATATAATATTATATATATATATATATATATATTTATTAGAGAAATCACATGACGCTCTAACCCACTGGACCACTCAATCCTACAAGAATCACTCACCCAGCAGAGCTAGGTGTTTTACCGTGAATGTTCTACTTCTACCACCCTATCTTACTTTATTTTTGCAATATGGTACAGAAGATTTAAAAGATACATTGATAAAACAAAGGTGCATTATATGGATACAAGTACACAGATATGTTATTGACACTTATGTTTGTATTTAAAATGTTTCTTTCAGCAAAGATTCATTACAGGTATACATTACGACTACTCGGATGTGTATCTTTAATTACATTTATATTTCAAATACTTCATCCGGCTCCTCAGAGCAGGCACGCATAGTCAGAACAACCGTCATAATCACTCAGAACAGCAGCACTGAGACGCTGGAAAAAAATATAGGCTTCTCTGTTATCTATAATTTCCTGGAGAGTGTTTCGTATAGGTTCTTCAGGAACCTGAATGTGCTCTATTCATGTAATGATGAGCAATTTCCTCCGAGCTTTTTTTTTTAGTTGTTCGGGATTCTGTAATTCTGGCAGCTTCATCTTCTTCATACCTGTGGATGAACATGTGAAGTCCCACTCCACCTGCATGGTGTCTATCCAGGCTTGCAAGGTAATTCCATCCAGATGCTTTTGATTGACATTGGATCTGTTTAGCTGAGGCAACTTCCTTATTGAAGGACATCAGACTGTTGCAAGACTCCTCTTGATAAAGTTAGCTAATGTTTTAAAACCTTTATCAGATCTTCGGTATATAAAATAATTGATAAAACACTAATAGGATTGGTCTGTGGATTGATGCAGGTGCCTAGGTCGGAATTATAGGTAGCTAATTAAAAAAATCCTCATAAGGAACTCTCCGCCAGGAGTCGAGCTGAATCCTTCCTTGACACACACTCGAGCATTGTTGAGGTTATATTCTAAACTACTGAATCATCCTTGGGCAACTGTTTGTAGATGTTGGAAGGAACAGGCCTGGTTGAGGAGATTGTTAAAGTATCCCAGAGCCTGGCTCCATTAATGAACTTTGCGTCATGAATCCCAATATAGTCACCAAGGAGTTCACTGAGAATAGCTGCTGCAAGTTCCTTGGACGCCACACACACACACACACACACACACCACACACCACACACACACACACACACACACACACCACACACACACACACACACACACACACACACACACACATACACACACACACACACACACACATACGCATATTAAAAAGTGAAACCCAATATCAGTTCCTGCACCCGGGTCTCTGAATTCTGGGACCAGCCCCGGACTCATCAGTGGGTCACAGAGCCATAAACCTCACAGTAAGCCTCCTCGGCGAGTCATAGTGAATAGCCAATTTCAGCAGCAATGACCTGACACAGTTCTGTATCACCTCGTGTATGGCCGGGAATACAATAAGCACGAGCGCGGGGAGGAGAGAAGGACCGATAAAAGAGGGGACCGGGATAAAAACTGAGGAAGAGAGAGAGAGGAAGGGTGGAAGTGAAGAAGGGAAAGAAACGATTAACCCCTGTCCCTACCTGCTGCCCCTTCCAAGCCATCCCATCCCTTTAACATTGTTTTGACTCGTTACTGTTGAATGATCGTCTCTGTTGAATAATCGTCCCTGTTGAATGGTCGTCCCTGTTACATGATCGTCACTATTGAATGATCGTCCCTGTTGAATATTTTTAATTTATCTCTTCAAACAGGTATAGTGTCTGATATGTGGAAGATGGCTAATGTAATTCCTATTTTTAAAGCAGGGGACAAGTCGTTACCGTCAAATTACCGCCCAATAAGCCTGACCTCAATTATAAGCAAATTACTAAAGTCAATTATAGCTGAGATTATAAGAAGCCATCTCGATAAGCATAGCTTGATTAATGATACTCACCATGTCATTCACATACATAAAAAATGACACTGGTCCTAGGACTGACCCCTGTGGGACCCCGCTCGTCACAGGGGCCCACTGTGATACCTCATCCATTGCAGTGCCCTTCCTGTTATACGTGCCTGATCTTCCAGCTTCTGCACAAATCTTTTGTGAGGAACTGTGTCGAAGGCCTTCCTGCAGTTCAGGAAAATGCAATCAACCCACCCCTCTCTCTCATTTCTTACTTATGTTACCTTGTCATAAAACTCCAGACGGTTTGTGACACAGGATTAGCCTTCCTTGAATCCGTGCTGGTTGTTGTTTATAATCTTGTTTCGTTCCAGGTGCTCCACCACTCTCCTCCTGATAATCTTCTCCATGACTTTGCATACTATACATGTCAGAGATACTGGTCTGTAGTTTAGTGCCTCGTTTCTGTCTCTTTTCTTAAAAGTGGGGACTACATTTGCCGTCTTTCATACCTCAGGTAGTTGCCCAGTTTCAAGGGATGTATTGAAGATTGTGGTTAGTGGCAAGCACAGCGTCTCTGCTTCTTCTCTAAGGACCCACGGGGAGATGTTATCCGGACCCCTCGCCTTTGAGGTATCAAGGTCACTTAGCAGCTTTTGCACCTCCTCCTCCGTTGTTTGTAAGTCTTCCAGCACCTCTTGTTATGTTCCCTGTTGGTGTTCCCCTCTGTGCTGTCTTCTCGGAGTCATTCCTGTCTCTACTGTAAGGACTTCCTTAAATCTCATGTTGAGCTCTTCGCATGCCTCGTGATCGTTTCTTGTGAGTTCCCCACCTTCTTTACTCAGAATGATCGCCTGGTCTTTGACTGTTGTCTTCCTCCTGATGTAGCTGTACAGCAGTTTCGGGTCAGACTTGGCTTTGGATGCTATGTTATCTTCATACTGTTGCTGGGACTCCCTCCTTACCTGTGCATACTCGTTCTTGGTTCTTCGACTAATCTCCTTATTTTCTTGTGTTCTTCGCCTTCTGTGCTTTTTCCATTCTCTATTGCATTTGGATTTTGCCCCCCTTTCCCCGGGGGTTTTTTGTAAGGGGGCATTTTTTGTTCCCTTTGGGCCCTTTTTTGCTCCAATTTTGTTGTTACAAAATTCCAAAAATTTCATTTCGCTTTCCTCCCGTTCTTCCGGGGAATGCCCCCCTTTTTGCAGAAGTTTCCCTCCCTATGAAATACCCCCCGTTTCAGTTTTGGCTTTTACCTTTTTATTTTCCTTTTTACCCCCCACCTTGTAACCTTTTGGTTTTCGACAAAACCCACGGGGTTTTCCTTCCCCTTCGGGACTCAAATTTTTTGGTTTTTCCCCCTTTCAACCGTCGGGTGAAACATTTTCCTTTTCCCTTGGGGTTTCCTCCCCTCCTTCTTTTTTTGTACCAAAACCATCTTTTCTTTTAGATTCCCTCCATTTTTACACCAACCTTTTTTGGTGTTTAAAATTTTGTTTGGTTTACGTTTTGGTTTTTTTTTTTTTTTTTTTTTGTCGTTTTTTTTTTTTCTTTTTTTTTTTGTTTTTTTTTTTTGTTTTTTTGGGTGGTTGTTGGGCTTTTGTGTGCCTTTTTGTCGTGTGGTTCCGGCCCGGTTTGTGGTTTTTTTTTTGGTGTTTTCTGGTGTTGGGGATTTGTTTTCTGTGTGTTGTTTGTTGTGTGTGGGTGTGTGTGTGTGTGGGGAGTGTGTGTGTTGTGGGGGGTGTGTGGGGTTTTGTGGTGTGTGGGGTGGGGTGCGTGGGGTTGCGTGTGTGTGTGTGTGTGTGTTGGGTGTGTGTGTGTTTTGTGTGTGGGGGGTGGGTTGTGTGTGCGTGGGGGTGTGTGCGTGTGTGTGTGGTGTGTATTGTGGTGTGTGTTTTGTGTGTGTGTGTGTGTGTGTGTGTTGGTGTTTTGTAGGCGTGTGTGGGGTGTGTTGTGTGGTGTGGGGTGTGGGGTGTGTTTTTGGGTGTGTGTGTTTTGTGTTTGGTGTGTGTGTGGGGGTGTGTTGGGGGGTTGGGGGGGTGTTGGGGTGGGGTGTGCGTGGTGTTTTGGTTTGTTTGTGGTGTGTGGGGTGTTTGTGTGTGGGGGTGGGGGCGGGGTGGGTGTTGGGGGTGTTTTAGGGTTTTGTGTTTTTTGGGTTTTTGGGTGGTTGTGTGTGTGTTGTTTTAGTGTTTTGGGGGTTTTTGTGTGGGGTGTGTGTGTGTGCTTTGTGTGTGTGCGTGTGTTTGTGCGGGTGTGTGGGGATGTGTGTTGTTGTGTGGGGGGGTTTGTTTTTGTGTGTGTGGTGTGTGTGGGGTGTGTGTGGTGTGTTGGTGTGTGTTGGGGTGTGTGTGGTTTTTGTGGGGTTTTGGTGAGGTGTGTGGTTTTGTGTTTTGTGTGGGGTGTGTGTGTGTGTGTGTGTGGCGTGTGTTGGTGCCGGTGTGTGGGAGGGTGTGGGGTGTGTGTTGTGGTTGTGGGGTGGTGTGTGGGGGTTTGGGTGGGTGTGTTTTGTTGTGTGTGTGTGTGTGTGGGCGGGGTGTGTGGGTTTTTGGGGTTGGGGGGGGGGTTTGTGTGGGGGGTGGGTGTGTGTGGGGTGTGTGGGGGTGTGTGTGTGGTGTTGTTTGTGTGTTTTGGTGTGTGCGGGGTGGGGTGTGGTGTTTTGTGTGGGGGTGTGTGGGGTTGTGTGTGCGTGGGTGGGGGGTTTTGTGTGTGTGGGGGTTTGGTTTTGTTTTGGGGTGTGTGTTTGGGGGTTGTGTGTTGGGGGTGTGTGGTGTGTTTTTGGGTGTGTTGTGTGGGGTGTGTGGGGGTTTCTGGGTGTGTTGTGGGGTGTGGTGTGTGTGTGTGGGGTGTGTTGTGGGGTTTGTTGTGTGTGTGGGGGTGGTGGGTGTGTGTGTTTGGGGTGTTGTGGGGGTTTGTGTGTGGTGTGTGTGTGTGGGGGTGTGTATTGTGTTTTGGTGGGGGTGGGGGGGGTTGGGGGGGGTTTTTTGGGGGTGTGGGGTGTGTGTGGGTGTGGGATGTGTGGGGGGGTGGGGTGTGTGTGTGTGGGGGTTGGGTGGGGGTGGGTGTTTTTGGGGGTTTTGTGTGTGGTGTTGTGGGGGTATGTGGGTGTGTGGTGTGTGGGGTTTTGGTGGGGTGGTGTGTGTGTTGTGTGGTGTGGGTGGGGGGGGTTGGGTGTTTTTGGGGGTGTGTGGGGTGTGTGTTTTGGGGGTGTTTGTGTGGGGGTTGTGGGGGGGGGGTGTGTGTGGGGTTGGGGTGTTTTTTGGGGTGTGGGGGGGTTGTGTGGGGTGGTGTGGGGTTTGGGGGTTGTGTTGTTTTGGGTGTGTGTGTGTGTGTGGGTGTGGGGGGTGGGGGGGTTGGTGGGGGTGGGGGGGGTTTGGGGGGTGTGGGGGGGTTGGGGGTGTTGTGTGGGGGGGGTTGTTGTGTGTGTGGGGGTTGTGTGGGGGTGTGTGTGGGGGTTTTGTGGGGGGGGTGTGTTTGTGTGTGGGGGGGTGTGGGGGGGTGTGTTGTGGGGTTTTTTGGGGGTTTGGGGGTGTGGGGGGGGGTGGGGGGGGTGTGGGGGTTTTGGGTGTGGGGGGTTTTTGGGGGGGGGGTTTTGGGGTTTTTGGTGGGTGGGGGTGGGGGGTGGGGGGGGGGGGGTGGGGGGGTTGTGTGGGGGTGGGGGGGGTGGTTAGGGGGTTTTGGTGTGGGGGTGGGGGGGGTGGGGGGTTGTTTTGTGTGTGTGGGGGGGTGGGGGGTGGGGGTGGGGTGGGGGGTGTTGGGGGGGTATGGGTGGGGTTGGTGTGGTGTGGTGGGGGGGGGTGTGGGGGTTTGTGGTGGGTGGTGGGGTTTTGGGGTGTGGGGTGGGGGGTGTGGGTGGGGGGGGGTGTGGGTTGTGTGTATGTGTGTGGGGGGGGGTGGGGGGGTGTGGGGGTGTGGGGGTTTGGGGGTGGTGGGGTGTGGGGTGGTGGTGTGGGTGTGTTTTGGGGTGTGGGGGGGGGAGGGGGGGGGGGGGTGTGGGGGGGGGGGGGGGGGGGGGGGGGGGGGGGGGGGGGGGGGGGGGGGGGGTGGGGGTGGTGTGTGGGGGGGGGTGGGGGGGGGGTTGGGGTGGGGGGGGGGGGGGGGGGGGGGGTGGGGG
Source organism: Cherax quadricarinatus (assembly GCF_026875155.1). Taxonomy (NCBI): domain Eukaryota; kingdom Metazoa; phylum Arthropoda; class Malacostraca; order Decapoda; family Parastacidae; genus Cherax; species Cherax quadricarinatus. The sequence continues at coordinate 11,066,719 of NC_069449.1, forward strand.
TTTTTGTGTGTGGGGGTTGGTGTGTGTGTTGTGGGGGGTTTTGGGTTGGGGGGTTTTTGGTTGGGTGGGTTGGGTGGGGTGTTTGTGTGTGGTTTGTGTGTGGGTGGTGTGTGTGGGTGTGTTTTTTGGTGTTTTGGGGGGGGTGTTTTGTGTTGTGGTGTGTGTGGTTTGTGGTGTGTGTGTTTGTGTGGGTGTGTGGTGTGGGTGTGGTGTGGGGGTGTGTTTAGGGTGTGTGTGTGTGTGTGTGTGTGGGGTGTGGGGGGGGTTTTGGGTGGGGGGGGGGGGTTTGTGGGTGTTGTGTGGGGGTTTTTTGGGTGTGTTGTTGTGGGTGTGTGTGTTTGTGTGGGTGTGTGGTGTTTGTGTGTTTTGTGTTTTGGTTTTTGGGGTTTTGGGGTGTGTGTGTGTGTGTGTGTTTGTGGTTTTGTGTGGGGGGGTAGGTGTGGTGTGTGTTGTGTGTGGGGTGTGTGTGTGGGTGTGTGTGTGTGGGTTGTGGGGTGTGTGTGTGGGGGGTGTTGTGTGTTGTTGTTGTGGGTGTGTGTGTGTGTGTGTGTGTGTTTTGGGGGGTGTGGGGGTGTGTGGGGTGGGGGTGTGTGTGTGTGTTTTTGTGTGTGTTTTTGTGTGTGTGTGGGGGGTTGGTTGTGTGTGTGGGGTTTTGGGTGTGGGGTGTATGTTGTGTGTGTGGGGTGGGGTGTGAGTGTTGTGGGGGTTTTATGTGTGTGTGGGGGTTGGGGTTGTGTGTGTGTGGGGGTATTTTGTTTTGTGGGGGTGTGGGGTGTGTGTGTTGTGTGGGGTTGTGTGTTTTTGGGGGGTTTTAGTGGGGTGGGGATGTGTTTTGTGTTGTGTGTGGGTGTGTGGTGTTTTTGTGTGTGTGTGATGTGGTGTGGTGTGTGGTGTGTTTGTGTGGTGTGTGGTGTGGGTGTGGGGGTGTGTGTGTGTGTGTGTGTGGGGTGTTGTGGGTGGTGGGGGTGTGTGTAAGGGGGTGTGGGTTTGTGTGGTGGGAGGGGTTTTGTTAAAAAGGGCCCTTTTGGTTGAAAATGTTGGGCGGGGTGAGGTTGTTATTTGTTTGTTTGTTTTGTGTTTTTTATTTTTTTGTTTTCTCCTTTTGTGTTTGATGTTTTTAGGTGGTGTTGGTGTTGGGGTGTGAGGGGAGTTTTTTTCCCCAAGTGCCTGAAGGGGCTTCCCACCCCGTTTTTCATTTCCCCTCGATCCTTACTCCCCAAAAAGGGGGTTTGGAAAAGGGTTCCAACCCCGGGTTTGTCTCCCTCCTCCCCTCCCTTCTCTTTTTCCTCCCCAATCTCCTCCTCTTCCCCTTCCCCTTTTCCTCTCTCTTCCTCTCTCTTTTTCTCTCTCTTTTCTCTCCTCTTTCCCCCCCCACTCCAAAGTAACTTGCCGGAGGGGAAAGGGCAGGAAAAAAGGAAACAAAAAAAAACCCTGAGAAAAAAAGGGGAAAAACAAAAAGGGAAGAAGGGAAAGGGGGGTCGGGAAAAACAAAAGGGTTTTAAAAGGGGAACCCAAATAGAAACATTTTACTCACGTCCTTAAAGAAAATCGATAACAAAAAAAAAATGCCGAAGCAGGATGAAACAAAAAGTAAAAATCGTTTTAAAAAAAAAATTTAAAAAATAAATGAAAGGGGGTGAAAAAAGAAGAAAGATGACAGGAATGAATAGGGAAAAATTTTTCTCTGCTTTGTAGGGCAAAAATTGAGCTTTTTAGACAGCTAAGGGCCGGGAAATTTAAAGGGGATTGTGTGGTGGGGTTTCTGTTGGTGGTTTTTGGTGGGTGATTGTTGTGTGGGGGGTTTTTTGTGTGGTGGTTGTTGGGGTTTTGGTGGTTGCTGTGTGGGGGTTGTAGTTTGGTGGTTGTTGTTTTGGGGGTTGGTTTTGTGGGGGGTTGTTTTTGGGTGGTTGCTGTGTGGTGGTTGTAGTGTGGGGGTTGTTGTTTTGGGGGTTGTTTTTGGGGGGGGGTTGGGTTTTTGTGGTGGTTTTTGTGTGGTGGTTGTAGTTTTGGGGGTTGTTTTTTTGGGGGGGTTTTTGTTTGGGGGGGTTGTTGTTTTGTGGTTGTTGTGGGGGGTGGGGTTGTGGGGTTTTAATTTTTGTGTGGTGCTTGTTGTGTGGGAAATTGGTTTGTGGGGGTTGTTTTGTGGGGCCCTTGTTGTGTAGTGGTTGTTGTGGGTGGTTGGGTGTGTTGGGGGGTTTTTGTGTTTGGGGTTGTTGTGTGGTGGTTTTTTTTGTGGGTGGGTTTTGTGTGGTGCTTGTTGTGTGGGGGCTTTTTGTGTGGTGCCCTTTTTGTATTTCTTGGGTTTTGGGGGTGGTTGGGTGTGGTGGTTTTTTTGTGTGGTGCTTGTTTTGTGGTGCTTGTTGTGTGGTGGGTTTTTTGTGTGGTGGGTTGTTTTGTGGGGCTTTTTGTGGGTGCTTGTTTTGTGGTGGTTGTTGTTGGGGCTTGTTTGGTTTTGGGGGCTTGTTGTGTGGGGGCTTGTTGTGGGGGTTGTTGTTTGGGACTTTTTGTGGTGGTGGTTGGGGTGTGGTTTGGGTTTTTTGGGTGCTTGTTGTGTGGTGCTTGTTGTGTGGTTTTTGTTGTTGGGGCTTTTTGGGGGTGCTTGTTGGTGGTGGTTGTTGTTTTGGTATTGTTTTGTGGTGGGGGGTTGTTGGTACTTTTTGTGTGGTGCTTGTTGTGTGGACTTGTTCTTGGTCTTGTTTTGTGGTGGGTTTTTTGTGTGGTGGTTGTTTTGTTTGGGGCTCGTTGTGTGGGGGTTGGTTTGTGTGGTGCTTCGGGTTTTGTGGTGCTTGTTGTTTTGGTTTTTGTTGTGTGGGGGGTTTTTGTGGGTGCTAGTTGGGGTGGTTTTTTTTTTTTTGGTGCTTTTTGTGTGGTGCTTTTTGGGGGGGTGCTTGTTGTGTGGTGCTTCTTATGTGGTGGTTTTTTGTGTGGTGTTGTTGTGGGGGTGTTGTTTTTGTGGTGCTTGTTGTGTGGTGCGTTTTTGTGGGGTCTTTTTTTTGTGGTGCTTTTTGTTTTGGTGCTTGTTGTGTGGTGCTTGGGTGGTGTTTTTGGTGGTGCTTGTTGGGTTTGGGGCTTGTTGTTTTGGTGCTTGGTTTTGTGGGGGCTTGTTGGGGTGGTTTCTTTTCTGTGGGGGTGGTTTTTTTTGGGGGGTACTTGTTGTGTGGGTTTCCCTTTTTTGTGTGGTGGGTTGTTTTGGTTTTGGTACTTGTTGTTGTGGGGGTTTGGTGGTACTTGTTGCAAGGTATTGTTGTGTGGGGGGGCTTGTGGTGGTGGTTTTTTGGGGCGGTGGTTGTTGTGTGGTGGTTGCGGTTTGGTGGTTGTTGTGTGGTGGTTTTGTTGGGGGTTTGGTTTTGTGTGGGGACTTGTTGCGTGGGGGCTTGTTGTGTGGGCTTGTTGTGTGGTGCTTGTTGTGTGGGGCTTGTTGTGTGGTTGGTTTTTGTGTGGGGGGGTTTTTGTGTGGTGGGTTTTTGTGTGGTGCTTGTTGTGTGGTGCTTGTTTTGTGGTTTTTGTTGTTGGTTTTCTTGTTGTGTGGTGGTTGTTGGGGTGGGGGTTGTTTGTGGTGCTTGCTGTGTGGTGGGTTTTTTGTTTTGGGAATTTTGTGTGGGGACTTTTTTTGTCCCCGGGGCCTTTTTGTGTGGGACTTGTTGTGTGGTGCCCTTTTTGTGTGGTACTGGTTTTGGGTACTTGTTTTGTGGGGGTTGTTGTGTGGTTTCTTGTTTGGGGTTTGGGGCTTGTTGTGTGGGGGGTTTTTTGGTGGTGCTTGTTGTGGTGGGTTTTTGTGTGGGGCTTGTTTTTGTGTGGGGTTTTTGTGTGGTGGTGTTTTGTGGTACTTGTTGTGTGGGATTGTTTTTGTGGTTGTTGTTGTGTGGTGTTTTTTTTGTGTGGGGTTGTTGTGTGGTAGTTTGTTGTGTGGGGACTTGTTTTGTGGTGGTTGTTGTGTGGGGGTTTTTGGGGTGGGGGCTGTGGTGTGGTACTTGTGGTGGGGGTATTTGTTGTGTGGTGGGTTTTTGTGTGGTGGGTTGTTGGTGGTGCTTGGGTTTTGGGGGTGGTTTTTTTGTTGGGGCTTGTTTGTGGGGGTTGTTTTGTGTGTTTTTTTTGGTTGGGGCTTGTTTTTTGGGACTTTTTTTGTGGTACTTGTTTGTGGTGGGTTTTTTGTGGGGCTTGTTGTGTGGTGCTTGTTGTTTTGGGGTTGTTTTGGGGGGTGGTGTTGTTTTGTGGTGGTTGTTGTGTGGTGTTTTTTGTGTGGGTTTTTTGTTGTGCGGTGGTTGTTGTTGGGGTGGTTTTTGTGTAGTGCTTGGGTTTTGTTTGGGGTTGTTGTGTGGGGCTTGTTGTGTGGGTGCTTTCTGTTGGTGGTTGTTGGGGGGTAGTGTTTTGTGGTTTCTTGTTTTTGTGGGGCTTTTTTGTGTGGTACTTGTTTTTGTGTTTCTTGTTTTGTGGGACTTGTTGTGTGGTGTTGTTGTGTGGTACTTGTTTTTTTGGTACTTGTTGTTGGTGCTTGTTGTGTGGGTATTGGGTTTTTGCGGTGGGTTTTTGTGTGGTGGTTGTTTTTTGTGGTGGTTTTTTTTGGGGGTTGTTGTGTGGTGGTTGTTGTGTGGTACTTGGTTTTGGGGGTGATTGTTGTGTGGTGTTGTTGTGCGGGGGTTTATGTGTGGGGTTTTTGGGGGCGGGGTTTCTTTTGGGGGGACTTTTTTGTGTGGTACTTTTTTTTGGGGGGGCTTGGGTTTTGTGGTGCTTGTTTTTGGTTGGTTTTTTGTTTGGGGGTTGTTGTGTGAGGGTTTTTTTGTTGTGGTTGTTGTTGTTGGTGGTTTTTTGGGGTGGTGGTTGTTGGGTGGTGGTTATGTTGGGGCTTGTTTTTTGTGGGTGGTTGTTGGTGGTGCTTTTTGGTGGACTTGTTGTGTGGTGGTTTTTTTGTGTGCTATTGTTGTGTGGGGGCTTGTTGTGGGGGTTTACTGTGTGGTACTTTTGTGTTTGGAATTTTTGTGTGGTGCTTGTTGTGTGGTGGTTGTTTTTGTGGGGCCCTTTTTGGGGTGAAAGCTTGTTGTTTGGTTTGGGTTTTTTGTGGGTAAATTGTTGGGGTGGTACTTGTTTTTGGGTTCTTGGTTTTTGTGGGAAGGTGTTGTCGGTGGGGTTTTTGTGTGGGGGGGTTGTTGGTGGTGGTTGTTTTTGTGGTGGGGTTTTTGTGTGGTGGTGTTGTTTTGTGGTTTTTTGTGTGGTGGTTTTTTGTGGGGGTGGGGTTTTATGTGGTGCTTTTGTGTGGTGGGTTTTTTGGAGGGCTTGTTGTTTTGGGTTTCTTGGTTTTGTGGTGCTTGTTGTGTGGGGGTTGTTGTGGGCACTTGTTGTGGGGTCCCTTTTTGGTGATGGTTTTTGTGTTTTTGGTTTTTTGGCGGTGGTTGTTGTGTTTTGGGGGTTGTTGTTTTGGTGGTTGTTTTTGGGGGTGGGGTTTTTGTGTGGTGCTTGTTGTGTGGGACTTGTTGTGTGGGTACTTGTTGTGGGGTGCTTTTTTGTGGGGTGCTTGTTTTGTTTGGGGGTTGTTGTGTGGGGGGTTGTTGTGTGGGGGTTGTTTGGCCCGGGGGTTTTTGTGGGTGGATGTTGTGTGGTGCTTGTTGGGGTGGGGCTTGTTTGAGGTGGTTGTTTTTGTGGGACTTGTTGTTGGGGCTTGTTGGTGGTGCTTGTTTTGTGGTCTTGTTTTTGTGGGGCTTGTTTTTTCGTCCTTTTTTGTGGGGTGGTTGTTGTGTTGGGGCTTGTTGTGGGGGGTGGGTTTTTGTGTGGTGGTTGTTGTGCGGTGGTTGTTTTTGTTGTACTTGTTGTGTGGTGGTTGTTGTGTGGTGGTTTTTTGTTTCGGTGGTTGGTTTTTGCGGTTGGTTGTTGGGTTTGGGTTTTTTTTGTGTTTGGGACTTGGTTTTGGGGGGGGTTGTGTGTGGTGGTTGTTGTGTGGTGGTTTTTTTGTGGTACTTGTTGTGTTTGGGAAATTGTTGTGTGGGACCCCATTTTTGGAACTTGGGTTTTGTGGTGGTTGTTGTTTCGGTGGTTTTTTTGTGGGGTGGTTGTGTGGGGGTTGGTTTTGGGTTGTGTTGTGGGTGGTGGTTTTTGTTGGGGGACTTGTTGCGTGGTGTTGTTGGGTGGTGGTTTTTGGGTGGTCTTGTTGTGTGTTGGTTGTTGTGTGGGGGTTTTTTTGTGGACTTTTGTGTGGTACTTGTTGGTGGGGGTTTTTGGGCGGGGGTTGGTTTTGTGGTTTGGGGGTTGTGTGGGGGGGTTGTGTGGTGGTTGTTGTGTGGGGGTGGTTTGTGTGGTACTTGTTGTGTGGTGCTTTGTTGTGTGGTGCTTGTTGTTTTGGTGGTTGTTGTGTGGTACTTGTTGTGTGGTGGTTGTTGTGTGGTGCTTGTTGTGTGGTACTTGTTGTGTGGTGCTTGTTGTGTGGTGGTTGTTGTGTGGTACTTGTTGTGTGGTGCTTTTTGTGTTGTGGTGGTTGTGTGGTGGTTGTTGTGTGGTGCTTGTTGTGTGGTGCTTGTTGTGTGGTACTTGTTGTGTGGTGGTTGTTGTGTGGTGGTTGTTGTGTGGTGGTTGTTGTGTGGTGGTTGTTGTGTGGTGCTTGTTGTGTGGTGCTTGTTGTGTGGTACTTGTTGTGTGGTGGTTGTTGTGTGGTGGTTGTTGTGTGGTGGTTGTTGTGTGGTGGTTGTTGTGTGGTGGTTTTTGTGTGGTACTTGTTGTGTGGTACTTGTTGTGTGGTGGTTGTTGTGCCGTGGTTGTTGTGTAGTGGTTGTTGTGTGGTGATGGTTGTGTGGGGTGGTTGTGTGGTGGTTGTTGTGTGGTGGTTGTTGTGTGGTGGTTGTTTTGTGGTGGTTGTTGAGTGGTGGTAGTTGTGTAGCGGTTGTTGTGTGGTGGTGGCTGCGTGGTGATTATTGTGTGGTGGTTGTTGCGTGGTGGATGCTGTGTGGTGGTGGTTGTGTGGTGGTTCTTGTGTGGTGGTTGTTGGGTGGTAGTGGTTGTGTGGTGGTTCTTGTATGGTGGTTGTTGTGTGGTGGTTGTTGTGTGGTTGTTGTTGTGTGGTGGATGTTTTGTGGTTGTTGTTGTATGGTGGTTGTTGTGTGGTGGCTGTAGTGTGGTGGTTGTAGTGTGGTGGTTGTTGTTGTGTGGTAGTTGTTGTGTGGTGGTTGTAGTGTGGTTGTTGTTGTATGCTGGCTGTTGTGTGGTGGTTGTTGTGTGGTGGCTCTTGTGTGGTAGTTGATGTGTGGTTGTTGTTGTGTGGTTATGGTTGTGGTTGTGTGGTGGTGGTTGTGTGGTGGTTGGTGGGTGGTGGGTGTTGAGTAGTGAGCGCCTAACAGAGATCATTGTAAGTGGAGTGGCATGTGTCAGAACAAACAAGTGATCCCGGTGCTGAGTGGTGGGTATTGTGTGGTGGGTGTTGAGTGGTGGGTATTGTGTGGTGGGTGTTGAGTGGTGGGTGTTGAGTGGTGGGTGTTGAGTGGTGGGTATTGTGTGGTGGGTGTTGAGTGGTGGGTATTGTGTGGTGGGTGTTGAGTGGTGGGTGTTGAGTGTTGGGTATTGTGTGGTGGGTGTTGAGTGGTGGGTATTGTGTGGTGTGTGTTGAGTGGTGGGTGTTGAGTGGTGGGTGTTGAGTGGTGGGTGTTGAGTGGTGGGTATTGTGTGGTGGGTGTTGAGTGGTGGGTATTGTGTGGTGGGTGTTGAGTGGTGGGTGTTGAGTGGTGGGTTTTGAGTGGTGAGAGCTGAGTGGTGGGTGTTGAGTGGTGGGTGTTGAGTGGTGGGTGTTGAGTGGTATGTGTTGAGTGGTGGGTGTTGAGTAGTGGGTGTTGAATGTTGGGTGTTGAGTGATGGGTGTTGAGTGGTGGGTGTTGATTGGTGGGTGTAGAGTGGTGGGTGTTGAGTGGTCGGTGTTCAGTGGTGGGTGTTGAGTGGTGGATGTCCAGTGGTGGGTGTTGAGTGGTGGGTATTGAGTGATGGGTGATGGGTGGTAGGTGTTGAGTGGTGGGGGGTTGAGTTGTGGGCGTTGAGTGGTGAGTCTTGAGTGGTAGGTGTTGAGTGGTGGGTGTTGAGTGGTGAGTCTTGAGTGGTAGGTGTTGAGTGGTGGGTGTTGAGTGGTGAGCTCTTAATAGAGATCAGTGGAAGTGTAGTGGCATGTGTCAGGTAAAAGTAGTGGAGAGTTTGTGTTTCTGTTTTGCTCACGGGAGAATAACACGATTCTCTCTTCTTCTTATATACCATAAGAAACAAGTGATCCCGGTGCTGTTTCCTCCTTTCTATGAGGGTCACTCAGTGCCTGGGTAACGGAAGGTAATTAAATCTGATCCGTAGGGAGGGCTGGAACTAATTCCTATGATCTATGCACCAAGGAGACACAGTTATGATGTTTTAAGAACACATTCCCGCTGCCTTCCTTAATATTTCACATTTCTTGGTGTCTGCCTGGCAATAGTTGTGAAAATACTCGCGTCTTTGGCTCTGTGACGAAGGCGTTCAGATTAACTCCATGGTGTGTCTTTCAGAATAATGTTAGCACGGGACTAGATAGGATTAATGAAACTTTGATAACTGCAGAGATGAGAGAACAAGAGTGAGGAAGGAGTATTAGTGAATGTACTTACTATTGCATATAGACTTGTTACAAAAAGAAGAACAAATTGTAATCGATCATCCAAGAAAAAGAGGTACCAAGTCAGATTCTTATTCAGCTTTAAAGATGATGGACAGAATAAGTTTTTTAAGAACGAAAGAATTAATGGAAGGGGATTGAGTCATGTGGACAGAGCATAGAATGGAATTATTTTCTAAATTAACATTTAATGCAAATGTACTTGACCAACGTCACTGAAATTTAGTAAATAGCAGTTTGGTGTAGGTGTGGAGGGTTAAATTAGTTGACTAATTTTTATTTATTTATTTATTTATTTATTTATTTATTTATTTATTAATTTTTTAACAAATATAGATACATGTATTTTTTTTCGAAACCAGCTTAATTTATTTATTTTTATTTTATTTTTCTCTTTCAGTTCACATTTAGATTGAATATACTGATACATCTCGAACATAATTACCGTGAAGTGTTCTGTCTTTCCCTAAAAATTAAACTTTTCCCCTT
>NC_069449.1:11080812-11115812 GCF_026875155.1 Cherax quadricarinatus
CCACTAGAGCTTTTGGTCATGTGACCGACACCTTTTACTGGCTTACCAGTCTACCGGTTTAAAAATTAAAATTATTGAATACTTAATACTTAATGTGCATAAAGGCTTCCTCCGTAGACTAAGCATTCTATTACTCAACACTATTCATCTTATAACACATCATCTTTTTAAATACAATTTCCAGTAGTAACTCTACATGTATGAAAAATACATGAAACTTAAGAGAATTTTTAATCAAGAAGTGTGTCGCTTACAAAGTTTTATCAATCCAATACATGTAAAACAACACAGTTGGCTAAAACAACACAGGGGAAGATGAAGTATATGAGAGGAGGTCGAACAATACAGAGAAGGGTAAAAGAATACAGAGGAACGTACAACAGTACATTGTAGGATAAAACACTACAGACAAGATAAAGTAATAAGGAATTACGAAAAGCAATGAAGAGAAAGGTAAAGGAATATTGATTAAATTATAACAATACCGAGTGAAGAAACACAACCCAGAGTAAGATAATACACAAATAACTCGCACATAGGTGAAACAAGGAAGGTAAAGTAGAAATAAAAGAAGGAAGGATGGATGACCATCCTCGGGTAGCTACTTTTGATTCATCAAGACTGAAGACTAAACACCTCATGCCACTACTTCTTCACCTCTTTGACCGTTTCCAGAAATTATCCTTTGTATTGCGTTAATAAAGCCACTAGTTGGCGAAACGTCTTCCCAATAAAAACACCTTATTGAATATACCTTATTAGTCCACTTGTCGGTTTTGTGTAACAGTAGACAGAGGTCTAATACCTGCATTTCGAGTGTAGCCAGTGTCACCAGCACTTGATTTGTCGTAAACACTTCACTGGTTCAAGGTTCCTTCGCCACTTACCTGAAACGTAATAAAAGTATACTGTTAGCACAAAAGAAAATAATAAGAAAATAATGAATTCTTAAACTAAAATCTAAGAACCAGCAGAAGGTGACAGCGCTGACTATCAACAATCGTCTATATAAGAAGAGAAGATCCAGACAGCAGCACGTGAAGAACAACCAGACATCACAGTGGTACAGGCAAAGAACCAAAAGACCAAAGTCACTGATCATGGAAGACAATAACCAGAGGGAGACAAACAAAATGAAACTGGAACCTTTTTGTGGACCTGACAGGTGGAAGGTTAAAGTGGTGAAGGTGGTGATGTAGAGTTACGAGTGCCGACGTGTCTGGAATACGACGACGAGAGGAAATATCGGTGAGACTGGAACTAATCTTCACTTTCGAGTTATCAAATGCAGAGGAGTGAGCTTTAACCACTTTGTAAACAAGATCCTGGAAAGCAGTTCAGGAGGGAAGAGGAACAAACCACGTAAAAAAAAAAAAAATGAGCGAAACCTTTAGGTGTGCTCAGCACATAGTTTTTTTTTTTTTAATAATTTTGTCGGCAAAGTTGCCATGCAACACAAGTGAATAAAGAGGACAGCAATATAAATAAAACCTACCGAATGATATACAATAGGAAAGAGAACTGCAAGTAAAGACAACGGAAGAGATGGAGTGCTCAGCAGGAAAGTGCCAAGGAGGCAGAGGAGAAATTTACATCCCAGAGAAGAGGTGGAAAGGATAGCAAGAGAACAAGGTTCAACCACAGAATGTGATAAGGATACACAAAGAAGAGGACGGAAGAAACCAGAGAAGCACGAAGAGTCAGAAACGAATGCGCGAGGGTGAGGAATGAGGCATAGTAAGTATGTATAAATATAGACAATCTGGGTCTTCCTAACCTAAGTAACAGTAAACTAGGTTAACATAACCTAAGGTAAAGTGACCTAACTTGCCTGAAGATGAAGTAATGTAACAGCCTAAGCTATGGTTACTTAATCTAAGCTACAGTAACTTAATTCAACCTAAGATAAAGTAATGAAAACAACGTAGAAGTAACACAACTACTTTAATAAAGTAGCATAAAAAGTTAAAGTAATGCAACATTCTAAGCTAAAGTAACTTAATAGTCTAAACTTAATCGTTGCAATAGCATTAATTAATATAACTTAATTTAACCTAAGCTAAAGTAACCTAACCTAAAATAAGAGAGAAGTTAAGGAAAAGAAATCATTAATACGTTCGGCGTTTTTTTTCACGGAATACATAAAAAAATGATATATAAGGATATCCCCAACATCAACAAGAAAGTCGCCAGTTTGATGTAATCTCGCTCATCACCTGAGTATCTGTCTACAGGTTAATGTAATTTACGAAGAATTCCAACCACACACACCATGACCTTATTATCCCCATCCTTGATCTTGTTCAACTATGTGCTGGCTTAACTTACTCTCCTCTGAAGAAGTCTCGTATAGGCGGAAATTCGGGATGATAATGTGTTTCCTACTGAATGCAGCCTAACAACAACAACAATAATAATAATAATAATAATAATAATAATAATAATAATAATAATAAAATAATATTATTATATTATATTATTATTATTATTATTATTATTATTATTATTATTATTATATTATTATTATTATTATTATTATTATAATTATTATATTCTAGGGGTGTGTTGAATCTATAGCGGTTACACATTGCCTGAGGTGTTTCCTTCTTGAGATATGCTAATAACTTTTTGGTCATCATACCCAGATGCTTCAACGTCAGTAACTTGAGTGATCAAGTCTACCAAATTGAATCCTCAACTCAGCTCACTTAGAAAGAAAAGAAGTGTCTCGCAACTCTCTTTTTGGATATTCTCATCAAGATTGGCGACCTTTTGAAATCAAAGTCTATACACACCTATAACTTTAAGTTTAAATTAACTACTGGCAAGTAGCAGTGATTTCACTGTTGTAAAAATCTTTCTTCAGTGAAATGCTGTTTGGTGGATTGATGTAGACTGCATGTGCTTATTTTTTTTTATATAGATATTTTTTTTCACCCTAATAAGATTATCTTTCCTGTAACAATAACCATAATTTTTAAGAGGGTGCAGAGGTAAGCCAGTAGAAGGTCTCGGTCAGATGTTAACAAAAGCTCCATTGACTGGTCATCATATGACAAAGACCCACGTCAGGAAATACTTGTTCTGTTTACAAACTCACTAAACTATACCTAACCTAACAACCCTAACCTAATCCTACCTACCTAACTACCTAACCTAACCTAACCTAAACTAACCTAACCTAACCTAAACTAACCTAAACCTAACCTAACCTAACCTAAACTAACCTAACCTAACCTAACCTAAACTAACCTAACCTAACCTAAACTAACCTAACCTAACCTAAACTAACCTAACCTAACTCTTTTCTGTTTCAGCTTATATAAAATATTTAGCTCTATCTCTAATTTATACGAAATATTTTTTTAAGCATAACACGTTGTTTACGTTAGTTTTCAAAGAAAACGAAACTTTCATTAGTTATCGAATAAAACTAACGTCAATAACGTATTTAAAAGCGGGATTTATTTTCCACGATATCTGGTGCCGAAAAATGCAGTCCGACATCATAACTCAATTTCTTTTTAACTATTCCGCCATTTGAGTTCCGACAAATATTGTTTATTACAATGATCTTGAGGGAATAACAGAGAGTAAAGTTGCCGAAAGAGCTCATGATGTAGACTTAACTTAGAATAACAAAACAAAGGTAAATTATGTGACTCGTCCCATCGGGGGTGTGTGTATATAATGATATTAGTGTACAAATACTGCATATGAAACACCTTTGACAATCAGTGACTAACTTTTGCACACGAGTATTTACTTCTTAAATGTGAAAACGTTAGTGATCTACCAAGTATATCAGTGAGTGATCAGTCAAGAGAAACCTCCAGCATTTACCTAATAGCAAAGACTTCTTTATAAATTCAGTAAAACTTTGGGCAGGCAGTCTTTTTCATATAACCAGATCTTACATAACCTCATTATTTATGTTATATATGAGTGAGAAGGCATAGGCTTGAGGAAGATGTCCCTAGCATAGGCCGGAAGGCCTGCTGCAGTTCTCCGCTATAATATAAAAAATTATAAAAGACTGCTAATGACGTCAGCAACATTTTTAAATCGTCGATTGATCAGAAGTCACTGATAACTTTCTACAGGTGTACAATTCTCCCATGAATATAATGAGTAAAATTATTGGCTAAATCTAACCTACTATTCAACATGACACAACCTTAAATAGCCTAACCTAGCCTATAATAATTCTTAATTATATTTCTTGATAACTGATTGGGACCATATCTTTCTTTGTTTCTAGGCGGAGTTGGGTGATAAATTACAAATTACGGTAATTAGCAATAAGTGAGTTGTGGAACAGACATTTTTATTGGGGGAGAGGGGGAGGATAGAATTGTTAAAAAATATTTTTATTTTTGTATATCAATGACGTATAATGCCGACATGATGATGTAGACGTTTCACTAACCAGTGGTTTTATGAATACCATACAGAAGACTGGAGAGTTCTACAGAATAACGATACCTAGATGTTGCACATGTGTTTATTCATCATGATTATTTTTACATGATAGGTTGGGTTAGGTTAAGTTACGTTAGGTTAGGTTAAGTTATGTTAGATTAGGTAAAGTTTGGTTAGGCTAGATTGTATTAGGCTGGGTTCTAACTCGATTCAAACCAACCCAACGCAGCTGAACCCAGCGTAACCCATCTCTACCCTATCCGTACCCAGCCTAAATTATTCTAATGTAATCAAATCTCAATAGAAAAAAAACACAATCTAGCCACATAAATAATCAGGAGTGGTATTCACATTACTGACGCAGGAATCATTCCAAACTGTTGGAAATGCACTCGTCTGTTCGACATAATTTGCAACTTTTGTGAACAGGTGTAAAAACTCATAATATTAACATTCAGCAAACATTAGTGCAGTATTTGTTGTTCATGAAGTGATAATATTACTGAAGCATCGGTTCTGAACGCTAGCCGCTGATTAGACTAGCACACATTCAACTACAATATAATCTTTCTCTTGTAAAATAATTTATAGTTAACATCTAAAACAACAAGTTGCCTAGGAAATATGTATTTCTTACCTCGGAATAAATTAAAAATAGAAGTAAATAGCCTAGCTCTATCGACCATTTATTGTCATATACGCTGGTGGTATGATTAACTAAGGATATTTAAAGAGGGAGGGGGTAAAGGTGGTTTTGTGTGCGAGGGGATTGGATCTCCAGCAAGCGTGCATCTGCGTATTAGGAGCAAGTGGAGACGAATGGTTTTTAATGACTTGACGTGCTGTTGGAGTGTGAGCAAAGTAAAATTTATGAAGGGATTCAGGGAAACGGTTACCCGGACTTGAGTCCTGGAAGCGGGAAGTACAGTGCCTGCACTCAGAAGGAGGGATGTTGATATGTTGCAGGTTTTTAATTGTCGTGTTGACACGCCTCTGGCAAGACAGTGATGGAGTGAGTGATGATGAAAGTATTTCTCCTTTTTCGGGTCACACTGACTCGGTGGGAAACGGCTAACATATTGATAAAAAATGAACAATGTGTATCTTAAAATATAGCCTAACAAATAGGTGAAATTTTATCTCTGGTTAAGATAATATAGATTAATTTGTATATAATTTTGCACATGTAAAATTAATATAAATTGTATATCTGTCTTAATGTCACGTACTTATAATTTTTCCCTGTGTAATTGTTCTATATGCTTTATTGATGCTAAATAAAAAAATATATATTTATTGATTTCCTTTATTCAAATATTTTCCGCTCATACTGGCATTTTATTTAAACTATTAATTGAAAGAAAATGAATGCAGGAAAGATCAACGTGATGAATGAAGTAAAAGATTGGATATCTGATAGGGAGGAGACAGTATGAGTGATGTAATGTGTTCATATATCAGAAAGTTGGATTGTCAGTGATGGATATATGAAAGACGAGGTAAACCATAGAACTGATAATGAAAAAAAAGGTGGGTGGTGCACTGAGCATCTGTGAACATAAGTACTTTATCCATATACAAATAACCCGCACATAGTTTCGAAGATTCATGGCACCAGCGATGTTGTATAGATGTGAGGCTTGATTTGAAAACTTGCAGTTTGGGGGATCCTGATGTAGTGTTTGAGACCAACGAGGGTGTGAATTCCTATGGAGAGAATTCGTAGTTTGGAGAATAGACAGTAAGGGGTTAACAAAGGTATTATTTAGAAAGCTGAGGAGGGGTTGTTCAAGTGGTTTGCGCATTTAGGGAGGCTGGGGCAAATATAATGAATAGGAGCGTGTTTAAATAGGGGGGTGGAAAGGGAGCGGGTAGGAGACTTCATGATATGGTAGAGGGAGAAGGTCAAGGTGATTTTGAATGCTATTAACTGGGACATCCTACAGGTTTGTGTGAGCATGTTAGGAGTGGAAGCAAGGGATTTTTATGACTCGATGTGCTGTTGGAGTGAGGAAAGAAACATTTTTGGAGAAAATCGGGGAAACAGATTAATTGGACTTGATTCCTGGTGGTGGAAAGTACAGTGCCTGCACTCTGAAGGACGGGAGGGAATACTGCAGTTCGGAGTGCTGTCTGAACTGTAATGTAAGCATGCTTCTGGAAAGAGTGATTGCATGAGTTACGATGAAAGTGTTTCTTTTTCATCGGGTCACTTTACCTCGGTGGGAGATGGTCGGTGTGGGAAATATTTGTTTTATCTCCTCATTGTAATTGAAAGTCAGCTATAATAAATTTTTACAATGTTCTGTATTCCTGCCAAGTAATTATTAGCTGGGGTAATATGATAATATATTCATACGGTGATAAAAAAATCTTTTAATAGTGCTTGCAATTATTCAGTTGTTCTAAATATGTGAAAAAACATTTCGTATGTTTCCACTTATAATAACCTTTTCCACGTATATCATCTAACTTATATTTTTCATATATTGTGCAGAAAAGCGTTAGAAGGTATATAGTTGGGTTCAACTTACGATACTCCAATTTACAATCACTTACGATATTCAGTATTCAGGAACACTGCAGCAGGCCTACTGGCCTATGCGAGGCAGGTCCAATTCTCCCATCGGCTTCAGCCTCAACCTAGTCAGGTCAGTCACATTCGATTAAGGGAGGATCACGGCATGTGACTAAGTACCAGAAGCTAGTCAGGTCCAGTTCACACCCACCCAAAACCACTTATGTATTTATCCAACCTGTTTTTAAAAATACACAACGTCTTAGCTTCTATGACGGTATTCAGAGTTTGTTCCACTCATCCACAACTCTATTACCAAACCAGTTCTATCCTATATCCTTCCTGAATCTAAATTTTTCCAACTTAATACCATTGCTGCGAGTCCTGTTCATGTTAGATATTTTTAGCACACTATTTACATCCCCTTTATTAATTCCTGTTTTCCATTTATACACCTCAATCATATCCCCCCTAGTTTACGCCTTTCTAGATAGTGCAGATTCAGGGCCCTCAGTCTGTCCTCATAGAGAAGATTTCTGATACATGGGATCAACTTTGTCATCCTCCTTTGTTCGTTTTCCAGTGCATTTATTATATCCAGTCTCTAATACGGTGACTAAAACTGTGCAGGATAATCTAAATGAGGCCTAACCAAAGACATACAGAGTTGAAGAACATCCTGAGGACTTCTATTATTTATACTTCTTGATATGAAGCCAAGGATTCTGTTAACTTTATTGCGAACACTTATGCACTATTGTCTTAGTTTCATATTACTGCTAACCATTACTCCTAAATCCTGTTCACAATCCGTGGCACGGCTATTTTACTGTCCAACATTTAGAACTTTGCATTTGTCGATATTAAACTGCATTTACCACTTCTCCGACCACTGCATCAGTCTGTTAAAATTATCCTGGAGTGCTTAATGACGTCATTAGAATTAACTGGACGGCATAATTTGGTGTCATCAACAAACTTGCTTATGTCGCTATATATTCCCTCATCTATGTCGTTTATGTAAATTGTGAACAACAAGGGGCCCAACACTGACCCCTGTGGAACACCGCTCGTGACGTGCCCTCATTCTAAATTCTCCCTATTTATGAAAACTCTCTGCCTCTACGGAGGAAAAAAATTTCTCCTACTCCGTGTGCCTTAAGTTTCTTCAACAGCCTCTGATGTGGAACTCCATTGAAAGCCTTACTGAAGTCCATATACACAATATTATATTCATTACCATGATCTAACTCCTCAAACACCTTAGTGAAGAAAGTCAGTAAATTCGTAAGACAGGAACGCCCCTTTGTAAAACAGTGCTGAGATTCATTAATCAATTTATTGCTTTCAAGATGGCTATTGATTCCATAAATTTTCCAGATATGGAGATTCATTAATCAATTTATTGCTTTCAAGATGGCTATTGATTCCATAAATTTTCCAAATATGGAGGTAAAGCTTATTGGTCTATAGTTCGAAGCTAAGGCCTTGTCACCTGACTTGTAAATAGGTATTACATTTGCTATTTTCCACTTGTCTGGCACTATGCCAGTTTGTAGTGATATTTTGAAAAGATTAGCTAAAGGTATGCTAAGTTCCTCTTTACATTCCTTTAACACCCTTGCAAACAGTTCATCAAGGCCTGGGATTTGTTGAGTTTTATTTTCTCTATTTGTCTGAGGACCATGTCACTAGTTACCCTAATCCTGCATAGTTTATTATCGTCCTCTTCTACATAATTTATTATTTCTGGAATTTCACTAGTATCTTCCTGAGTATAAACTGAGTTACTCTTAAATGGGCCTATCTCGTCCCTAATCTTGCTTCTGAATACCTGAAAGAACCCTTTTGGGTTAGTCTTCGAATCCCTTACGACTTTAGTTCATAATCCATTTTTGCTTTACTTATTCTTTTTTTATATCTCTCTTTAATTGAATATATTGATTTCTTAACTGTCAGTCTCCTCTTTTCATACGCCTTTTAACCAATGAGTTGTTTTAATCTATTGTTTATCCATTTGGGATCATTTTTGTTAGATCTAATGTCCCTACTCAGAACAAAAGTTGTCTGGTCAGGTAGTACTATGTTCTGAAACATGTCATATTGGCAACCAACACCACCTACCTGACCCATAGCCAGGTCACCCCAATTTAGCCCTCCCAGGTAATTTCTCAGTCCCATGAAGTCGGCCAAGTGGAAATCTAGGACAGAGACTTGATTGCAGTTATCTGGGTACTTCCATGATATATTGAAACTAAGTGATTTGTGATCTCTTTCCCCAAGCTCATCATTAACCTCAAGAACATTATTAATAGCGATTCTTTGTTGGCAAGAATCAAGTCAAGCAGTTTGTTTTCTCTAGATGGTTCTGTCACAAACTGTTTTAAAAAGCAATCCTGAACCGTATCAAGAAAGTCACTAGACTCAAGATTTCCTGTCACATTGTTCCAATTAATTTGTCTAAAGTTAAAATCTCCCATTAACACAATATTTTCATATCTAGACTCCTTATGAATTTCGTCCCATAGCAGCATACCACACTAACTATCAAGGTTTGGGGGCCTATAAATCACACCCAAAATTAATTTTCCCCGACCTTTGAGAAACTGTATCCCAAAAGTAAATAACAAAAAAGGCACAATACCGTGACTGGAACGATACACAGATGACCCGCACATAAAAGAGAGAAGCTTACGACGACGTTTCGGTCCGACTTGGACCATTGACAAAGTGACTTTGTCAATGGTCCAAGTCGGACCGAAACGTCGTCGTAAGCTTCTCTCTTTTATGTGCGGGTTATTTGTGTATGTATCCCAAAAGATTCTGTGACCGATGTTTCTAATCTTATATCTTGTCTAACACAACAATTTAAATTATATCTGACATACATTGCCACTCCACCACCCTTCCTGTTGACCCTATCAGTGTGGAATAGTTTATAACCCTGTATGTTGCAGTCAGAGGGCATTTCTCTATCTTTAAAGTTGAACCAGGTCTCTGTTGTAGCAATAATATCTATATTACCTGCACTTACAAGTAATCTTAGCTCATCTATATTATTTCTTAGATTCCAACTATTTGTATAGTAAACCTTAAGGGAGCTAGTAACTCGTTGCCCTCTACTATCTCTATTTGTTTGTTGATCAATTGATTTGCCTTTACTAGCAACTTTTTTTTTTAATATTGTCTTTTAAACTTATCCCTGAGGTATCCTTTAATAACTGCTGTTTTCAACCCTAGTACTTCAGCCTGATTGTTTTGCACATACACCCATACCTGGATAATCTATCAGTTTAGATTCCTAGAGAAGTCATCAATGACCCCTTCAATCGAACTGGCTAATGCAACCACTCTAACCCCAGAGAGATGAACCCCATCCCTTGCATACATATCATTTTTGCCATAGAATTTGTCCCAGTTATCAATGAATGGGACTGCAAGTTCCTTGCAGTACCTGTCTAGCCAGCAATTTATACCAATTGCCCTAGATATTCATTCATTGCCCACTTCCCTTCCAGGCAAGATGCTACATATGATTGGGATCCCTCCCTTAGACCTGACTACTTCTGTGGCTGACCGGTGCTTATCCAGCAGCTCCTGTCTTCTATATGCATATTACACAATGTTTTATTTTACATTTATCCACATAGAACGTAACATTGTGAATAAGAATTCATATGGAAAAAAGTAAAATAAAATCAGATTCATGTAATTAGGGCTTAAGAATGGATTAGTCTATTATATATAGTTTCTTATGGGAGAAAATTGAAAGTTCCCTTAACGATAAACTTTCGTGAGTTCATTTAAGTTAGAAGTTGGGGTCCTACTATTTTTGGAAGCTAAGCAAGTTGGACTGGAAGGTATCCCTGAATTAGAATATTTGAAGCAAGAAAAGTTTGTAAAAGATAAGTAGATGACCTATTTGTAAATTAGATGACATTTCTAAACTCGGTTTATGGAATAAGTGAGATCTGAACCCGTTACAATCTACTTGTTACTCTTTGAATGACCTTTGATAATGCTGTGCAAGATTCAAGTACAATTTGATATATAATAATGTATTATTTTTTGCATATTTAGCTAGAATTAATTTTTAAGAATGGAATTATTAATACAAAAACAGATACATAATAATTTCAAAAGATTAAAGAACCTAATAAGATGCAATAGCCGCTGCTCCTCAGTACATATTGCTGACTGACTCACGAAATCGTAATGACACGATTGCAAACAAACTATACCACTGGCGGGATAGAACCCGCGATCAAAGAATCTCAAAACTCCAGACCGTCGTGTTAGCCACTGGGCCAGCTGGCCATAATATTGTGGCTAGCTAGCCCAGTGGCTAACGCTGTGGTTAGCTGGCCCAGTGGCTAACGCTGTGGCTAGCTGGCCCAGTGGCTAATGCGACGGTCTAGAGTTTTGAGACTCTCTGATCGCGGGTTCTATCCCCGCCCGTGGTATGTTTTTTTTTTTTATATTGCTGACAACAAGACATAATATCGCTATAAGAAAATTGGCAAATGCTTCAATTATTATTAGCAATTGCAAGTATATAATATCACTATTTCCTGCAATCAGCTCGTAAAATATCTTCCCATTCACATACAGTAAAACCTTGATACAGAGATTAAACGAAGCAGAAAGGGTGTCCGATTAAGCAGATTGAAAGGTAAATTCCGAAGAGAATAATTTGCTGTGATTTTAAGAATAACGAACAATTCTGTAAGCAACTCTCTGTGTCCGCTGAGTGCGAAATAAATTTCCCGAGCTGATCAGACAGTAATGATCAACTCTGTGACCAATGAATCAGTTTTCCCAGCATATAACAATGCTTTCTTTTTTTTTCTAACTCGGACACTTTAACCGTTGATTTTTACATTAATATATCCAGTGAATGCTAGTTTTTTCAGAGGTCTACGCAATCGAGGTCCATTAAATCGAGGAGTATTACATCGAGGTCCATTAAATCGAGGAGTATTAAGTAAAGAACCATTAAACGGACAACCGTTAAATGCATGTCCCTTAAATGGAGGTCCATTAAACCGAGGTTTTATTATAATTCACTGGACTACCTTGCAGTGTTTGATGATGATGATGTAATGTGTATTTAATGACTGTAATTTTATATACTACAGAAAGTGATGAATTAGCCACGCGCAACACTTGGTCAACTTTAACATGAGGACGTTCTCGCCAGTCAATGGCTTGATTAATTCAGTGCACAAGTTATTTAAGAACATAAGAACATAAGAAAGAAGGAACACTGCAACAGTCCTACTGACCCATGCGGAGCAGGTCCATGTCCCCCCCGGATTAGCCCAATGACCCACCCCTCCGGATAAGCCCAATGGCCCACCCAGTCTGGTCACCTCCACTCAAGGATGGAGCACGGGGCCAGACCCAGCAGCACAAGCTAGTCAGGTCCAGCTCACACCCACCCACACCCACTCATGTATTTATCTAACCTATTTTTAAAACTACACAACGTTTTAGCCTCTATAACTATACTCGGAAGTTTGTTCCACTCATCCACAACTCTATTACCAAACCATTGCTTTCCTATATCCTTCCTGAATCTGAATTTTTCCAACTTGAAACCATTGCTACGAGTCCTGTCTTGGCTGGAAATTTTCAGCACGCTAGTTACATCCCCTTTATTTATTTCTGTTTTCCATTTATACACCTCGATCATATCCCCCATAATTCTACGCCTTTCGAGAGAGTGCAGATTCAAGGCCCTCAGTCTATCCTTATGTGGAAGATTTCTAATACATGGGATCATTTTTGTCATCCTCCTCTGTACGTTTTCCAGAGCATTTATATCCATTCTGTAATACAGTGACCAGAACTGAGCAGCATAGTCTAAATGAGGTCTATCCAAGGATATATAGAGTTGAAGAACAACCTGAGGACTTCTATTATTTATACTTCTAGATATGAAGCCAAGGATTCCGTTAGCTTTATTGCGAACACTAATGCACTGTTGTCTTGGTTTTAGATTACTGCTAACCAGAACTCCTAAATCCTTTTCGCAATCAGTAGTATTAAGATTTGCATTATTTAGTTTATATGTGGCATGGTTATTTTCCTGTCCAACATTTAGAACTTTGCATTTGTCAATAATAAACTGCATCTGCCACTTCTCCGACCATTGCATCAGTCTATTCAAATCATCCAGGAGTGCTCTAGTGTCCTCATTAGAATGAATTGGACGACCTATTTTGGTGTCATCAGCAAATTTGCTTATGTCACTATTTATTCCCTCATCTATATCGTTTATATAAATTGTGAACAACAACGGGCCCAGCACTTACCCCTGAGGAACACCGCTTGTGACGTGTCCCCATTCTGGTTTCTCCCCATTTATGCAAACTCTCTGCTGCCTATTTGTCTGCCATGCCTCTACCCAGGAAAAAAATTCTCCTCCTATTCCGTGTGCCTTAAGTTTCCTCAATAGCCTCTGATGTGGAACTCTATCGAAAGCCTAACTGAAGTCCATATACACAATATCATATTCATTACCATGATCTACCTCCTCAAACACCTTAGTGAAAAAAAGTTAGTAAATTCGTAAGACAGGAACGCCCCTTTGTAAAACCGTGTTAAGATTGATTAATCAATCTGTGCCTGTCAAGATGGCTACGAATTGCTTCGGCAATTATTGATTCCATAAATTTTCCCACTATGGAGGTAAGGCTTATTGATATATAGTTCGAAGCCAAGGACCTGTCACCTGCCTTGTAAATATGTATTACATTTGCCATTTTCCACTTATTAGGCACTAGGGCAGTTTGTAGTGATATGTTAAAAAGATTAGCCAAAGGTATGCTAAGTTCCTCTTTACATTCCTTTAACACCCTTGCAAACAGTTCATCAGGGCCTGGAGATTTGTTAGGTTTTAGTTTCTCTATTTGTCTGAGGACCATGTCACTAGTTACTGCAATCGTACATAATTTATTATCATCCTGTTCTACGTAATCTATTATTTCAGGAATATCGCTAGTATTTTCCTGAGTGAAAACTGAGATGAAGTAGGTATTGAGAATTTCACACATATCCTTATCACTGTCAGTGATCTGACCAGCGTTACTCTTAAGTGGGCCAATCTTGTCCCTAATCTTACTCCTGTATACCTGAAAGAACCCTTTTGGGTTAGTGTTTGAATCCCTTGCGACCTTAGCCTCGTAATCCTTTTTTGCTTTTCTTATTTCTTTCTTTATTTCTCTCTTTAATTGAATATATTGATTTCTTAAGACATGAAGACATTGATACAGGAGACAGTGGAAGACGAGGTAATCAGTCCTTCAGCCTAGATGAAGGTGTTTACCACCGTAGTCTTAATGAATCTGAAGCACAGGCTGTTGTTGTTGTAGGTTAGCCGGTACTTCCGGCCCGGGTCTTCTCCAGATGGCGACCCGGCGGTGGGTGACTTCTTCTGTCTTGCGGTGACTCCCCAAGTGGGAAGTGTCCTCTCGTTTAGCATCTTCAGCATCATAGGAGGGCGGAGGCAGCAACTACAGGGTTCATTTTGGAGCCACACCCCAGCTTTAGCAGGTAGCAAAGTGCTGGGGAAACTTGTCTTCACGGTGATTGATCACTGACAGTCCTGCTAGGTGAGGGTACCGTCTTCGGCAGCCCCATTCTGGAGAGTCCTGAATTTCTTCCTTGTGGTGTAGTCGAGTGCCACAAAGCGGTGACTTTTTGAGAGTAGGTTGATCAGGGATTCAGTGGTGAATGATCGAGTTGAGTCGCAAGTGAACTTGACTGTCCCGTTGTGGAGGCGTTGAATAATTTCTGGAGTGTACATTTCGTTCTCATTCTGGATGGTTGTGTAGAAGTATACACCAGGAAAGAACTGGACTTCTTGCGAAGGAGTGGCGGTAGTACGTAGGGATGCATCCCAAGGCTTTTGTGTTTTAACCTTCTTGGCTGGTGGCTGAGACGACTGAGGTGAGGCGTCTGATTGGTCCGTTGTGACGGAGGTGGAAGCAGGTGCTGGTGGAAGCAGGTGCTGGTGGAAGCAGGTGCTGGTGGTGGAATCGGTCGGCGTCTCAGTGGTCTCTGATTGGTCCATCTCTGTGTCGGGAGGAAGGTGTGGTAACGGTGGAGAAGCGGTAATGTTGGCAACATTTGCAGTGGATTTTATGATCTCTGTGGAATGTGGAGATGCAGGGAATGTGAAACCAGGCATGTTGTTGAGCTTGAAGAGTTCGTTGATGGTGGTGTTGAAGGAACCAGGTTCAGCTACATTCTGCACATGAGCATACATGATGCAGTAAAGAATCTTGGTGGAGTCGCCAGCAAGAGCTGGCGAAGAAGTGCTAGATGCAGCTTGCGTGGCTTGAAGAATCTTGGTAGTATCTGCTTGAAGCTTGGTAATAGCAGCATATGTAGTCGCTTATGCAGTGGTTTTTTTTGTTGTTGTTGATTCTTAAGTATATCTCGTCTGGTTGGGCACTTGGCAGCAAGAGTATGGTGATCATTCTTGCAGTTCAAGCATTTAGGTGGAGAGGCAGTAGTGCACGTCTTGAAGTCATGACCTTCTTGGCCGCAGGTGGAGCAAAACTTCTTATTCTTGGCAGGGCAGTCTTTGGTGGTATGTAGGTATGAGTAACAGTTGGAACACTGGAATTTGATGGAATTTTTCTGCTTCGATGAAGGCTGGATTGATGTGGAAGTAATGAATAGCCAGTCCCTCAGCGAGAGCTCTGGCTGCTATGTTGACGTCACTGAAGGTGACCTTCAGCATGGAGGAGGCATTGGGTATTTTCGTAAAGAATTCCACCTTGGCCCAAGAGTTCTGTGCTTCAATGGACGACTTGATTTCTTCGGTAGCCTGGGCAGTGATGAGCCTGTCGAGTCTCTTGAGGAACACAGTTCTCCTGGCCCTCAGAGCTGGGGAAGTCAAGACAATAAATCCCTGATCTCGTAGAGTGGTTGTAGCAGTGGTGATAATGAGTTTTGCAGCCTCGGTGTCGTCAGTACAGACGACAACGAAGGCCTCTTTGAGCGACAGAATCGCATTAAACTTGACATGCAGTCTGCACTTACGACAGCTGCAAGTGCTAGCTTGGACGAGTCATTGACTGTAACACTCTCTGGTTTGATCTTTATCCTGTTCAAGAAGTGCATCGTGAAGCGTGGTCGTGAAGCACAGGTAAGAAGATGGTCGCTTATGTATGAGTAAGATGAGGTGTAGGAGTAGAAGACATCGTTATCGTTGGTGGGGTCTACTAGTGGAACTAGGTCATGTCTACGGTATCCTACACTATGACTGACCACGCCTGTGTAACACTGCAACACCATGGAATCTTGGTACAAATGATACCTTCTGCAGCCTGTTTGCTAACCTCTGGTCGGTCCCGCCCACTGTGACGATATCTTCAATTGCTATACTTCAGCCCGCAAACAATACAGAGGAAAAAGAACTCATTAGCAGTATGTACAAGTTATACCCACAAACCACCAACTATACCCATAAACAGCACCCATAAACCCAATACAGTATCCACAAACCACAAGCAGTACCCACATACAGCACCTCAAACTACCCATAAAAAAGACGCATAAGCAGTATCAACAAACTATATTCACAAACACTGTCCACAAAATATACCCACAAACAGTGTTTACAAAATATACTCACAAACAGTACCCACAAACAATATCAGCAAAAAGCACCCCCAAGCAGAAGCTACAAACACCCACAAATTGCACCAACTAAGAATATCCACAAATAGAACCCAAAGACAGCACCCACGAACAGTGCCCAGACACAGCACTAACACACAGTACCCAAAAACATCACCAACAAACAGCACTAACAAACAGTAATCACACAGTCAAGTTAGCTAAAAATCTCATATAATTAACTCCATAAGTTAACAACAATTTTAACCACGAATGTCTCACGAGATCAAAATACTTCCCTGGAATGAAGCTTGGTAAACAGTCAAGGCGCTGCCTCCAGTCTTTCTCTTCCCAGCATGAAGCTTGGTAAACAGACAAGGTGCTGCCTCCAGTGTTTCTTTCCCCAGCATAAGACTTGGTAAACAGTAAGGTGCTGCCTCCAGTCTTTCCCTCCCCAGCATGAAGCTTGGTAAACAGTCAAGGTGCTGTCTCCAGTCTTTCTCTCCCCAGCATGAAGCTTGGTAAACAGTCAAGGTGCTGCCTCCAGTGTTTCTTTCCCCAGCATAAGACTTGGTAAACACTCAAGGTGCTGCCTCCAGTCTTTCCCTCCCCAGCATGAAGCTTGGTAAACAGTCAATTTGCTTGCTGCCTCCAGTGTTTCTTTCCTCAGCATAAGACTTGGTAAACAGTCAAGGTGCTGCCTCCAGTCTTTCTCTCCCCAGCATGAAGCTTCGTAAAGAGTCAAGGTGCTGCCTCCAGTCTTTCTCTCCCCGACATGAAGCTTGGTAAACAGTGTAGGTTCTGCCTCCAGTCTTTCTTCTGGAGTGAAACTTGGTAAAACTGCAAGGTGCCAGCTCCAACCTTTCTTATGCAAATATTTAAAGAAAGATACCGTGTTTGGACTAGGTTTTTCGTGTACGTACGAATGACTTCTTAAGTGGGTGATTTATTAAGGAAACTGTTTCTTGTTGTAGCCATTATTTTCATTGAGTTGTTTATGTGTATTGTAAACGATACTTTTTTTTTTCATTTACAGACTGTTAGGAAGAGGATTCAGTATATGAGATCATTACTTTGACTCGACTCCCAGGACAACCATCTGGACTCTATCCCAGGATCACCACCATGACTTGACACCAGGACCACCACCAGGACTCGACCACCAGCATCACTACCAGGACTCAACACCGAGATCACCACCGTAACTCGATACCAACATCGCCACCAGGATTCGACCCCTAGGATCACCACAAGGACTCGACCCCTAGGATCACCACCATAACTCGACACCTAACATCACCACCAGGATTCGACTCCTAGGATCACCACAAGGACTCGACCCCCTAGGATCACCACCAGGACTCGAATTCAGGATCACACCTGCTAGCTCTGTTCACCTAGTAGTAAGCAGCTACCTGCTGCCCCGACCTCCTTACGGTGCTGTTTACTATAAAAACATTAAGAAAGGTTAAATTCGTATAAAGATTTGAAACGATCAGTTAATATCTTACCACATAAAAGTGCCAGTGGAAGAGAAATGTGTTTCTATCTCAAGAAAATCACATCCGTATCCCAAATTAAAGTTATACAAAATTGTGTTCTCCTGAATAATAATAATAATAACAACAATAATAATAATAATAATAATAATAATAATAATAATAATAATAATAATAATAATAATAATAATAATAATAATAATAATAATAATAATAATAATAATAATAATATTATAATATAATAATAATAATAATAATAAATAATAATAATAATAATAATAATAATATAATAATAATAATAATATAATATTATTATTATTATTATTATTATTATTATTATTATTATTATTATTATACTTATTATTATCACTATTAATGTCAGTGTAATTATAATACTTATATGAAGCACCTAACCGTTGTGTGTCATTCAGTGAAAAGACTCGTGGAAGCTAGCTTCTCCGAGAGAACCGCCACTCTCACAGCCAGACTTACTCTCGGGTACGCAAGACAAGTAGATATAAAATGACCAGATACCTGACCTAAGTTAGGTGCAGCAAGAGAGTCTTCAGGGCAAGAGAAGATATAGCATCCTGTCAGAAGATGAAAGTGGGTCGTTATGTAAGCGCAGTTGACTCGGGGATCAGGCGCGGAAGCCTTCAATTTTGTTTATATATAATGGTATTTTTCTTCTCCAAGTTAACAGGTTACGGTCCATAGTATACTGTAATATTTTTTTAATTATTCTGTGTATTTATCAATAATTAAATATAATAGACTTTACTACTAACGTAGTGTGGTAAGGCCATTCATCTTTTCCTCCTCCTCCTCCTCCTCCTCCTCCTCCTTGTTACTCACATCCTTCTATCATTCTTTCCTTTTTACTTGCTTCTTACCCCTACGTCTCCCCCCTGTCTCTGTCATTACTCTTTTGATGACGAACTAAAACAAAAAACTTACATATTTTCAGAGATATTTTACTACCATTTTGTTCTATGTAGCACTACTTGAAGATCTCACAATGGAATTTTTACGTCAACTTCCTTAAGGAAACGATGGGGATAGTTTTATAGCAGCTGCGTACATGAAATTCTTCCAAGAACCGCACCTATTGACGCTCTCAGTCACAAGATGGGAAGTGGAACCAAGAACCTGCGCCCATTGACGCTCTCAGTCACAAGATGGAAAGTGGAACTTAGAATCGCACCAAAGACGTCAGTCCAATGAATGGAACAAGACCTGCGCCCATTGACGCTCTCAGTCACAAGATAGAAAGTGGAATAGGAGACGAAGCGAGAAGTGGAGACAAGATTGTTGTGATGGAAAAGGCAAGATGATGAATGAAAGTGGCAGTAGTAGAGTCGGAGGAGAAGGAAAGGGAGCGAAGAATGGGAGGGGGGGATGAGAAGGGAGGCAGAGCAAAAAATGAAAGAAACGGGAGAGTACAGAAGAGTCTCTCAACTTCGCTAACATTGAAACATGGACACAAGCAACACTGAAACATGGACACAAGCAACACTGAAACATGGACACAATCAACACTGAAACATGGACACAAGCAACACTGAAACATGGACACAAGCAACACTGAAACATGGACACAAGCAACACTGAAACATGGACACAAGCAACACTGAAACATGGACACAAGCAACACTGAAACATGGACACAAGCAACACTGAAACAAGGACGCAAGCAACACTGAAACATGGACACAAGCAACACTGATACAGGAACACAAACAACACTTGAACAGGCACACAAACAACCACATTACGTAAAGGGCGGACATCAGGAGGAGGAGGAGGAGGAGGATGAGGAAGAGGAGGAGGAGGAGAGAGAATGAAGAAGAAGAATAAAGAAGAAGAATGAAGAAGAAGAAAAGAAAACCTTGGACGCAAAGCAAATAATAATCAAAAGCTGTTGCGGGACAGCATACGCGACAGCAGCAGTAGCATTAACTACAACAAAAGTAAAAACATGACCAAAACAATAGCAAACAAATATTATAAGCAGCAGGGACAACAGGAGGTTTCATAACAGAAGCAGACGAGCACAGAAGCGACGCGGACAACAAAATTTCTCAAAACAGTAGCAGACAAACAGATGAGGCAGCAGGTACAACATGATCTAACACAACAGTAAGAGACATGCAGGAAAAGCAACAGGGACAACAGGATCTCTAAAAAGTGGAGCAGACAAACAGGAGAGACAGCCATATGATTACCATCTCTCCCTCGTCATTAGAATTTATGTGCATCCTTCTCCCATTCCGTGTCTCTCAGAAAGACTTCCTTGTCTCTCAATGAGACTACTCCGACGAGGTATCTCAAAGTCAAACTTTTCTAGGGTCAGAGTCTCTCAGTGAGACTTGCCTGAGTATCGAACCTTAAAAAAATTCCCCTCCACCAAACCTAACCTCACCTCCACCAAACTTAACCTCACCTCCACCAAACATAACCTCACCTCCACCAAACTTAACTTCACCTGCACCAAACTTAACCTCACCTCACCAAAACATAACCTCACCTCCACCAAACTTAACTTCACCTGCACCAAACTAACCCACCTCACCAAACATAACCTCACCTCCACCAAA
Source organism: Cherax quadricarinatus (assembly GCF_026875155.1). Classification (NCBI taxonomy): domain Eukaryota; kingdom Metazoa; phylum Arthropoda; class Malacostraca; order Decapoda; family Parastacidae; genus Cherax; species Cherax quadricarinatus. Next base: position 11,101,482 of record NC_069449.1, read on the forward strand.
CTTAACTTCACCTCACCAAACTTAACCTCACCTGCACCAAACATAACTCACCTCCACCAAACCTTACCTCACCTATCACCAAACATAACCTCACCTTCCACCAAACTTAACTTCACTTCCACCAAACTTAAACTTCACCCCTCCAAACTTAACTTCACCTCCACCAAACTTAACTTCACCTCCACCAAACTTAAACCCTCACCTCCACAAAACTTAACTCACCTCCACCAAACCTAACCTCACCTCCACCAAACTTAACTTCACCTCCACCAAACTTAACTTCACCTCCACCAAACTTAACCTCACCTCCACCAAACTTAACTCACCTCCACCAAACCTAACCTCACCTCCGCCAAACTTAACTTCACCTCCACCAAACTTAACTTCACCTCCACCAAACTTAACTTCACCTCCACCAAACCTAACCTCACCTCCACCAAACTTAACTTCACCTCCACCAAACTAACTTCACCTCCACCAAACTAACACCTCCAAAACTCCTCCACCAAACTTAACTTCACCTCCACCAAACTTAACTTCACCTCCACCAAACTTAACTTCACTTCCACCACAACCTAAACCTCACTTCCCACCAAACTTAACCTTCACCTCCACCAAACTTAACTTCACCTCCACCAAACCTAACCTCACCTCCACCAAACTTAACTTCACCTCCACCAAACCTAACCTCACCTCCACCAAACTTAACTTCACCTCCACCAAACCTAACCTCACTTCCACCAAACCTAACCTCACCTCCACCAAACTTAACTTCACCTCCACCAAACCTAACCCCTCACCATCCACTACCAAACTAACCTCAACATCTCCCGCCAAGCTTCTTCACCTCCACCAAACCAAACCTCACCTCCACCAAACTTAACTTCACCTCCACCAAACCTAACTTCACCTCCACCAAACTTAACTTCATCTCCGCCAAACTTTATTTCACCTTACCATACGTAACTTACGAACACAGGTACACAACATATAACATGTTGTACCTGGTCGTAAGTCATGAACAACACAAGGATATAAGAGCAAATGCCAACAGAAGCGGGTAATATTTTTAGTTTCCATATCTTCCCGTCACCAAGATATTTACTGTAAGTATTAAGTAGATGAGAGAGTAAAGAGCCGCTCACTACAGTTAGTTTTATACCTCAGAATGACATATGACAATTGTATATAATACCGACAAGTATATAAGACTCATTTGCATCATTTAAGTATCTTTATTACTAAACTTTCGTCTACACAGTTTACCTGGAGAGGGTTTCGGGGGTCAACGCCCCCACGGCCCTGTCTGTGACAAGTCCTCGCGGTGGATCAGGGCCTGATCAACCAGGCTTTTACTGCTGGCCGCACGCAAACTGACGTATGAATCACAGCCAGGTTTATCAGGTTCTGACGTTAGGTGCCTGTCCAGCGCCATTTTGAAGACAGCCAGGAGTCTATGGGTACGCCTCCTTATGAATGCTGGGAGGCAGTTGAACAATCTTGAGCCCCTGATATTTATTGTCAGGGGCGTACTCGTGAAGCCCCTGTTCTTTACTAGGGGGATGTTGCACAGCCTACACAATCTTTCGCTTTCATAGGGACTAATTTTCGTATTCAAATTTGGTACTAATCCCTCTAGGATTTTCCAAGTGTATATTATCATGTGTCTTTCTCGCCTGCATTCCAGTGAATACAAGTCAAGGAACTTTAGCTGTTCCCAGTGATTTAGGTGTTTATCGTATTTATGTGTGTTGTGAAGGTTCTCTGTACATTCTCCTGGTCAGTAATTTCACCTGCTTTGAAAGGCGCTGTTAATGTACAGCAACATTCCAGCCTAGAGAGAAAAAGTGCTTTAAAGAGAATCATCATTGGCTTGGCATCCCTAGTTTTGTTGAAGGTTCTTATTACATATCCTATCATTTTTCTAGCAGATGTTGTGTTTGTTGCAGATTGTTGTGATCACTGGAAGTCAGGTCCTGTAGTATCATCACTCCCAGGTCCTTCGCAATAGTTTTTAGCTCCATTGTGTGGTTGGAATCTGTTTTATACTCCTATAAAGTTTTAATGTCTTCAAGTTTTCCATGCCGAAGTAATTGAAATTTCTCTTCATTGAACTTCATATTGTTTTCTACAGCCCATTTAAAGATTCGGTTGATGTCCTCCTGGAGTCTTGCTGTGTCTTCGATGGAGGACACTGTCATGCAGACTCGGGTGTCATCCGCAAAGGAATACACGAAGCTATGGATTACATAATACATACATCAGTGGTGACCTGTACTTAACTCAGTGGTGACCTGTACTTAATTCAGTGGTGACCTGTACTTAACTCTGTGAAGAAGTAACTTGTGTGCTCTCCGTAGACTGAACGAAGATGCCCTCTATCGAGCAACTTTACCAGCAGCTTAAGGAAGAAATGAGAGTAGCGAAGATTGAGATACGGCGATTGACTGAGGAAAACAAGAGGATTCGTAGTAGTCCTCCTGTTTTGAGTCCTCAGGTCAAGAAGGGAACGTGGTCAGTGGCTGGACAGCATGGAACGAAGCTGACGATCAAGAAGAATGGAAATCAGAAACGATGAAGAAGAAAGAGACTGCTGTGGAAACATCTAATGCATTCTCCGTGCTACCCGACGAGTGTGAGTCGATTACTGGGAACGTCACGACGAACGACGCCATTGAAGGTAAGAATATTGTTGTTGTTGGGGATAGCCAGGTTAGGTACATGGATAGGGCGTTCTGCTTGAAGGACAGGAGTAGGAGACAGAGGGTTTGCTTTCCTGGGGCTGGGATGGAGGACATTGTTAGCCGGCTTGACATCATGAACGGTAATGGGATCAACCCTATTATTTGCCTCAGTGCTGGAGGCAATGATGTAGGCAAGCGTAGAAGTGAGGATTTAGTTAGAAAGTTCAGGACAGCTATAGACATAATTAGGAAGAAGGGGGGGCGCCCTGTTATATGTGGCATTTTGCCAAGAAGAGGTGTTGGTAATGAATGATTGTCCAGAGCAATTGGTATTAATTGTTGGCTGGATAAACACTGTAAGGATAATGCAGTACCATTCATTGACAACTGGGACAACTTCTATGGGCCGAAATGACATGTATGCCAGGGATGGGGTTCACTTATCCAGGGCAGGTGTGGGTTTTCTTGCTAGCTCAGTTGAGGGGGTTGTTAGGACTTTAAACTAGGATTAGTTAGAGGTATGGGTTTAGAAATGATTAATAATGAGTATGGATATATTGACTTATGCTCTGATATTAAGAATCTTAATGGTAACTGTCATGGAGTAACTCTGGGTAATGATAATTTCAGAAATTGTGTAAAAACAAAGATGAATAGGAAAAATGTGCAGAAGAAAAAACATATGATGGTATTTTATGCTAACAGTCGAAGTGCAAGAAATAAAATTAATGAACTACGTTTGGTAGCATGTGCTGGGAATTTTGATACCATTGCATTAACTGAAACTTGGTATGATTTAAAGAGTCGGGATATGATTGCTGAGTGGAATATTCAAGGGTTTAAGTTGTTCCATGTGGATAGATGTAATGGGAAGGGGGGAGGAGTTGCATTATATGTTCGAGAAAATATTAATTGTTGCATAAAAACAGGTATAAAAATAGATGGAACAGTAACAAAATCTGTTTGGGTAGAGTTTGTAGAGGGTCAAGAAAAACTAATTTTAGGTGTAATATACCGACCTCCTGGCTTGGATCAAGATAGAGGGAGACTTCTTTGGGACGAAATTGTTAGGGCTTCTAGACACAGTAACATAGTCATAGTAGGGGACTTTAATTTTAGCCAAATTGACTGGAATTCTTTGACAGGTAATCTAGAGTCCAGTGACTTTATGGAAACAGTTCAGGACTGTTTTCTGAAGGAGTGCGTAACAGAGCCTACCAGGGGTAAGAATTTGCTAGACCTAGTCTTGTCAAATAAGGAAACACTCGTAAATAATCTGGAGATCACTGAGGAGCTTGGCGCAAGTGATCACAAATCCATCACTTTTAGCATTAACTGGGAATACAAGAATAATGATAATACAGTAAAAATCCCTGATTTTCGTTCTGCCGATTATAATGGACTTAGGGAACACCTGTCTAATCTTGATTGGGGTTATCTAGCAAATGATTTTATTGACGATGATCATACTTATGATTATGAAGGATCAGCTTTTATGATTGTTTTCTTAATAATGTACACCGTGTCCAGAGTATATACATTCCCCAGAGACAAATTAAGTCTAATAATAGCGATCCCAAATAGGTTAACAGGAGGCTAAAGCACCTATTAGGGGAGAAAAGGGGAATTTATAGGCGCATCAGAAGAGAAGAGGTTAACCTTACTGACCAATATGTTCAGCTTAAAAAGGCTAAACGTGACTATGAAATTAGAGTTGTTAATGAATCAAAGACTAATCCAAAGGGATTCTTTCAAGTGTATAGGACGAAGGTGAAGGAAAAAGTAGAACCTCTGAAAATTGGGAATGAACAGCTGACGGATAATGAAGTGGAAATGTGTTCCTTATTTAATGACTATTTTTTTCAGTTTTTACACAGGAAGATGTAAATGAGATTCCAGTAATTAACAATTATTTAGTTCCCGATGAATTTAAATTAACTAATATTACTGTCACGAGGGACATGGTTATTAAACAGATAGACAAACTGAAGCAAAATAAGTCCCCGGGACCAGATGAGCTGTTTTCCAGGGTACTTAAGGAATGCAAGATGGAGCTTAGTCAGCCATTAACGAGTGTGTTTAATGCGTCCATCCTTACCGGTGTTGTGCCAGAGTTGTGGAAGATGGCTAATGTGGTTCCTATATTCAAATCAGGGGATAAGTCCGTTCCTTCAAATTACCGTCTAATAAGCCTGATATCTATAGTGGACAAGTTATTAGAATCAATTACAGCTGACATTATTAGGTCAGTAGTAGGTTGGTAGAATAGGTAGTAGGTTGGTAGACAGCAACCACCCAGGGAAGTACTACCGTCCTGCCAGATGACTGTGAAACAAAAACCTGTAACTGTTTTGCATGATGGTAGGATTGCTGGTTTCTTTTTTCTGTCTCATAAACACGCTAGATAACAGGGATATCTTGCTACTCCAACTTACACTTTGGTCACACTTCACAGACACGCACATGCATATATATATATACATACATCTAGGTTTTTCTCCTTTTTCTAAATAGCTCTTGTCCCCTTTTTATTTCTTCTATTGTCCATGGGGAAGTGGAAAAGAATCTTTCCTCCGTAAGCCATGCGTGTCGTATGAGGCGACTAAAATGCCGGGAGCAATGGGCTAGTAACCCCTTCTCCTGTATACATTTACTAAAAAAGAGAAGAAGAAAAACTTTATAAAACTGGGTTGCTTAAATGTGCGTGGATGTAGTGCGGATGACAAGAAACAGATGATTGCTGAGGTTATGAATGAAAAGAAGTTGGATGTCCTGGCTCTAAGCGAAACAAAGCTGAAGGGGGTAGGAGAGTTTCAGTGGGGGGGAAATAAATGGGATTAAATCTGGGGTATCTGAGAGAGTTAGAGCAAAGGAAGGGGTAGCAGTAATGTTAAATGATCAGTTATGGAAGGAGAAAAGAGAATATGAATGTGTAAATTCAAGAATTATGTGGATTAAAGTAAAGGTTGGATGCGAGAAGTGGGTCATAATAAGCGTGTATGCACCTGGAGAAGAGAGGAATGCAGAGGAGAGAGAGAGATTTTGGGAGATGTTAAGTGAATGTATAGGAGCCTTTGAATCAAGTGAGAGAGTAATTGTGGTAGGGGACCTGAATGCTAAAGTAGGAGAAACTTTTAGAGAGGGTGAGGTAGGTAAGTTTGGGGTGCCAGGTGTAAATGATAATGGGAGCCCTTTGATTAAACTTTGTATAGAAAGGGGTTTAGTTATAGGTAATACATATTTTAAGAAAAAGAGGATAAATAAGTATACAAGATATGATGTGGGGCGAAATGACAGTAGTTTGTTGGATTATGTATTGGTAGATAAAAGACTGCTGAGTAGACTTCAGGATGTAAATGTTTATAGAGAGGCCACAGATATATCAGATCACTTTCTAGTTGTAGCTACACTGAGAGTAAAAGGTAGATGGGATACAAGGAGAATAGAAGCATCAGGGAAGAGAGAGGTGAAGGTTTATAAACTAAAAGAGGAGGCAGTTAGGGTAAGATATAAACAGCTATTGGAGGATAGATGGGCAAATGAGAGCATAGGCAATGGGGTCGAAGAGGTATGGGGTAGGTTTAAAATGTAGTGTTAGAGTGTTCAGCAGAAGTTTGTGGTTACAGGAAAGTGGGGTGCAGGAGGGAAGAGGAGCGATTGGTGGAATGATGATGTAAAGAGAGTAGTAAGGGAGAAAAAGTTAGCATATGAGAGTTTTTTACAAAGTAGAAGTGATGCAAGGAGGGAAGAGTATATGGAGAAAAAAGAGAAGGTTAAGAGAGTGGTGAAGCAATGTAAAAAGAGAGCAAATGAGAGAGTGGGTGAGATGTTATCAACAAATTTTGTTGAAAATAAGAAAAAGTTTTGGAGTGAGATTAACAAGTTAAGAAAGCCTAGAGAACAAATGGATTTGTCAGTTAAAAATAGGAGAGGAGAGTTATTAAATGGAGAGTTAGAGGTATTGGGAAGATGGAGGGAATATTTTGAGGAATTGTTAAATGTTGATGAAGATAGGGAAGCTGTGATTTCGTGTATAGGGCAAGGAGGAATAACATCTTGTAGGAGTGAGGAAGAGCCAGTTGTGAGTGTGGGGGAAGTTCGTGAGGCAGTAGTAAAATGAAAGGGGGTAAGGCAGCCGGGATTGATGGGATAAAGATAGAAATGTTAAAAGCAGGTGGGGATATAGTTTTGGAGTGGTTGGTGCAATTATTAATAAATGTATGGAAGAGGGTAAGGTACCTAGGGATTGCAGAGAGCATGCATAGTTCCTTTGTATAAAAGCAAAGGGGATAAAAGAGAGTGCAAAAATTATAGGGGGATAAGTCTGTTGAGTGTACCTGGTAAAGTGTATGGTAGAGTTATAATTGAAAGAATTAAGAGTAAGACGGAGAATAGGATAGCAGATGAACAAGGAGGCTTTAGGAAAGGTAGGGGGTGTGTGGACCAGGTGTTTACAGTGAAACATATAAGTGAACAGTATTTAGATAAGGCTAAAGAGGTCTTTTTTGCATTTATGGATTTGGAAAAGGCGTATGACAGGGTGGATAGGGGGGCAATGTGGCAGATGTTGCAAGTGTATGGTGTGGGAGGTAGGTTACTGAAAGCAGTGAAGAGTTTTTACGAGGATAGTGAGGCTCAAGTTAGAGTATGTAGGAAAGAGGGAAATTTTTTCCCAGTAAAAGTAGGCCTTAGACAAGGATGTGTGATGTCACCGTGGTTGTTTATATATTTATAGAAGGGGTTGTAAGAGAAGTAAATGCGAGGGTCTTGGCAAGAGGCGTGGAGTTAAAAGATAAAGAATCACACACAAAGTGGGAGTTGTCACAGCTGCTCTTTGCTGATGACACTGTGCTCTTGGGAGATTCTGAAGAGAAGTTGCAGAGATTGGTGGATGAATTTGGTAGGGTGGGGCAAAAGAAGAAAATTAAAGGTGAATACAGGAAATAGTAAGGTTATGAGGATAACAAAAAGATTAGGTGATGAAAGATTGAATATCAGATTGGAGGGAGAGAGTATGGAGGAGGTGAAACGTATTCAGATATTTGGGAGTGGACGTGTCAGCGGATGGGTCTATGAAAGATGAGGTGAATCATAGAATTGATGAGGGAAAAAGAGTGAGTGGTGCACTTAGGAGTCTGTGGAGACAAAGAACTTTGTCCTTGGAGGCAAATAGGGGAATGTATGAGAGTATAGTTTTACCAACGCTCTTATATGGGTGTGAAGCGTGGGTGATGAATGTTGCAGCGAGGAGAAGGCTGGAGGCAGTGGAGATGTCATGTCTGAGGGCAATGTGTGGTGTGAATATAATGCAGAGAATTCGTAGTTTGGAAGTTAGGAGGAGGTGCGGGATTACCAAAACTGTTGTCCAGAGGGCTGAGGAAGGGTTGTTGAGGTGGTTCGGACATGTAGAGAGAATGGAGCGAAATAGAATGACTTCAAGAGTGTATCAGTCTGTAGTGGAAGGAAGGCGGGGTAGGGGTCGGCCTAGGAAAGGTTGGAGGGAGGGGGTAAAGGAGGTTTTGTGTGCGAGGGGCTTGGACTTCAGCAGGCATGCATGAGCGTGTTTGATAGGACGTGATGGAGACAAGATGGTTTTTAATACTTGACGTGTGTGAAGAGTGGAGCAAAGTAACATTTATGAAGGGATTCAGGGAAACCGGCAGGCCGGACTTGAGTCCTGGAGATGGGAAGTACAGTGCCTGCACTCTGAAGGAGGGGTGTTAATGTTGCAGTTTAAAAACTGTAGTGTAAAGCACCCTTCTGGCAAGACAGTGATGGAGTGAATGATGGTGAAAGTTTTTCTTTTTCGGGCCACCCTGCCTTGGTGGGAATCGGCCAGTGTGATAATAAAAAAAAAATAATAATTATTAGAAGTCACCTTGAAGAGCATAACTTGATAAATGAATCTCAGCATGGATTCACGAGAGGTCGTTCCTGCCTGACAAACTTACTGACGTTCTTCAGTAGAACATTTGAGGCAGTTGAGAGTGATAAGGAATATGATATTGTTTATTTGGATTTTAGTAAAGCCTTCGATAGAGTACCTCACAAGAGACTCTTAAGAAAACTGGCAGCTCATGGTATAGGAGTTAAAGTTCTAGCATGGATAGAGACATGGCTTACCAATAGAAAGCAGAGTTACCATTAATGGAGTGAAATCTGAATGGGGATTAGTCACTAGTGTCATTCCACGAAGATCAGTTTTAGGCCCTCTCTTGTTTCGTAATTTACATTAATGACTTTGATGAAGGGATTACGAGTGACATGAGTAAGTTTGCTGATGATACAAAGATAGGCCGTATAATTCACTCTGAGGAGGATAGCAATGAACTCCAGGAGGATTTGGACAAATTAATGTCCTGGTCTGAAAAATGGCAGATGAAGTTCAATGTGGATAAGTGTAAGGTACTTGCCCTTGGTAATGAAAATAACCCTCGAAGCTATAATCTAGGTGAAGTAGAGCTTGATCATACAGAATGTGAAAAAGACTTGGGAGTCATGGTAAGCAGAAATCTAAAGCCAAGACAGCAGTGCCTTAGTGTGCGCAACAAGGCCAACAGATTACTTGGATTTATCTCAAGAAGTATAAGTAACAGAAGTCCAAAAGTTATTTTACAGCTTTATACATCACTAGTGAGGCCTCATTTAGATTATGCTGCTCAGTTTTGGTCCTCTTACTATAGGATGGATATAGACTCATTAGAGAACATACAGAGAAGAATGACTAAAATGATTTACTGTGTAAGGAACCTCCAGTATGAAGATAGACTTAAAGCCTTAAATCTCCACTCTCTGGAGAGGCGTAGAACGAGGGGAGATATCACTGAAGTGTATAAGTGGATGACGGGCATAAACAAGGGAGACATTAATAAAGTACTGAGGGTGTCAAACCAGGTAAGAACCAGAAATAATGGATTTAAGTTGGCTAAATTTAGATTTAGAAAGGACATAGGTAAGTACTGGTTTTTTAACAGAGTGGTAGATGCGTGGAACAGTCTTCCCAGTGGGGTGATAGAGGCTAGGACCTTGTGTAGCTTTAAGAAGAGATTGGACAAGTACATTAGTGGGAGGGGCTGGGTTTGATTGGTGTCATTGGGTGCGGGAGTTATTTCTTGGGTAACTTTAGGTAGAGGTCGTTTTGATATGGACCTGTCTCGCATGGGCCAGTAGGCCTTCTGCAGTGTTCCTCCATTCTTATGTTCTGATAACTGTCTATGTCAGATATGAGGATGAGGAACAGAATGGGGGCGAGTACTGTGCCTTGTGGAACAGAGCGTTTCACTTTAGCCGCCTCAGACTTTACTCTCTTTAATATTAGTCTTTGCATTCTATTTGTTAGGAAGCTATAGATCCATCTACCAACTTTTCCCGTTATTTTCTCATGCACTTTGTGTGCTATTACAACATGGTAGCACTTGTCGAGGGCTTTCAAAAAGTCTGTGTAGACTACATCTGATTTTGTTCGCCCTCTAGAGCATCCAAGACCTTGTCATAGTGATCCAGTAGGTGGCACAGGCAGGAGAGGATTGCTATAATCCTATGTTGCCCTGGGTTGTGCAACTAATGGGTATCTAGATGGGTAGTGATCTGGCTTCTGAGAACCCTTCAAAGATTTTTATATGGGACATTAGCGCTATCGGTCTGTAATTCTTTGCTATTGCTTTACTGCCCCCTTTGTGAAGTGGGGCTATGTCTTTTGTTTTAAGGGACTGTGGGATGACCCCTGTGTCCATGGTCCCTCTGCATAGAATGCTAAAGGCATGTGAAAGGGACTTCTTGCAGTTCTTGATGAACACGGAGTTCCACGAATCTGGGCCTGGGGCAGAGTGCATAGGCATGTCATTTTGCCTTTTTCGAAGGCACTTGGTGTTAGGATAATATAAGAGATGTTTGAATTGACCAAATTCTGAGTCTCGGTCATTAAAAAAAATCATTTAGGTTGTCAACGCTTAGTTTGGTTAGCAGCTCACTAAATACCAAGTCATACTATGACTTTAGTATCTCATTCATTTCTTTACTGTCATCTGTGTAAGTCCCATCTTGTCTAACCAGGGGTTCAATACTGGATGTTGTTCTCGCCTTAGACTTTTCATAGGAAAAGAAATATTTTGGGTTTCTTTCAATTTCACTCATGGCTTTTAGCCCTTCCTGAGTGTCTTGTCTCTTGTATGATTCCCCTTTCAGCAGTTCTGTGATTCTTCGCCTTCGTCTATATAGGGAACATCTCTCTCTTTCTGCTCTACATCTCTTCCTTTTTCTTAAATATAACTTTTATGTTTATTGTATGATATTTTTATGTGTATTAATAGTATGCCTTTGTTTTTTCCAGGTATATAGAACAAAAGTCAGAGATAAGATAGATCCCCTTAAAAATAACTATGGGCATCTTAGTGACAAAGAGAATGAAATGTGCTCGATTTTAAATAATTATTTTCTCTCGGTTTTTACGCAGGAAGACACTAATAACATTCCAGTAATTAATTTCTATAGTGGGCCAGAAGAAGATAAATTATGTAACATCACAGTCTCTAGTGAAATGGTTGTGAAGCAGATAGACCGACTGAAGCAAAATAAGTCACCGGGTCCTGATGAGGTTTTTTCAAGGGTTCTTAAGAAATGCAAAATGGAACTCTGTGAACCATTAACTAATATTTTTAATTTATCTCTTCAAACAGGTGTAGTGTCTGATATGTGGAAGATGGCTAATTTAATTCCTATTTTTAAAACAGGGGACAAGTCGTTACCGTCAAATTACCGCCCAATAAGCCTGACCTCAATTGTAGGCAAATTACTAGAGTCAATTATAGCTGAGATTATAAGAAGCCATCTCGATAAGCATAGCTTGATTAATGATACTCAGCATGGATTCACAAGAGGCCGGTCTTGTCTAACTAATTTATTAACTTTCTTCAGTAAAGCTTTTGAGGCTGTTGACCACGATAAAGAATTTGATATTATTTACTTAGATTTTAGTAAGGCTTTTGATAGAGTTCCGCACCAAAGACTGTTAAAGAAAGTGGCAGCTCATGGCATTGGGGGAAAAGTGCTCTCGTGGGTCGAGTCATGGCTCACAGACAGGAAGCAGAGAGTGTCCATAAATGGGGTTAAATCCGAGTGGGGATCTGTAACAAGTGGCGTTCCACAGAGATCAGTCTTGGGCCCGTTGTTGTTTATAATATATATCAATGATCTTGATGAGGGTGTTACTAGTGATATGAGCAAATTCGCCGATGACACAAAGATAGGTAGGATAATTGATTCAAACGTAGATGTTAGGGAACTTCAGGAGGATTTAGACAAACTACTCTTGGTCAGAAAAGTGGCAGATGCAGTTCAATGTAGATAAATGCAAGGTTCTGAAGCTCGGGAGTGTCCATAACCCTAGCACTTATAAGTTAAATAATGTAGAACTTAGTCATACAGATTGCGAAAAGGACTTGGGGGTTATGGTGAGCAGCAACCTTAAACCAAGACAGCTATGCCTAAGCGTACGTAATAAGGCAAATAGATTACTGGGGTTTATATCAAGAAGTGTAAGCAACAGAAGTCCAGAGGTTATACTGCAGCTTTATACATCATTAGTAAGGCCTCACCTAGATTATGCAGCTCAATTCTGGTCTCCATATTACAGAATGGACATAAATTCGTTAGAAAACATTCAGCGTAGGATGACTAAATTAATACATAGCATTAGAAATCTTCCTTATGAAGAAAGATTGAAGACTCTTAAGTTACATTCACTTGTTAGACGAAGAATGAGGGGAGACCTGATTGAAGTGTATAAGTGGAAGATAGGTATTAATAAAGGGGATATTAACAAGGTAGAATCTGAGGCAGAGGGTTACAGCCGAGCTTCGTCGGTTCAAACCGGGGCCACGTGACTTAAGTCTTGGCCAGGGACCCTGTCTATAAATGTTGCTAGGAAATTTATACTACAAAAGTAATACCGATGACAGAGAGAGAGAAGGGAGGATTTTGTAAGGTATTCAACGAATGCTCAGATAGTTTCTAACCTAGTGACAGGATAATTATTCTGAACACATCGACTCCAGGCTGAGGGACTGATTACCTCAAACTCCTCCTTTCCTTACACCTTTCTGCTTTGTACTGGACTGATGAGGCCACTGTGTGGTGAAACGTTTCCTCACTTAAGATACCCATATGTTGCATAAGTGTTTCAGAATAATTATTGCTGGGAATTCAAATGCTCATGTGGGAGAAACTGTTATTAGAGAACACAGTAAGGAAATTTGAGGTGTCATGGGTAAATAATAATGTGGGTTTCTAATTATGTCTGGTAATGGACAATAAATATCTTAGGATAGAAAAGGATAAATTAGTACTCCAAAAATGTCAACTATTCTCGTTTTAATTATGTATAACAGTGGCATTCAACACTGACAAGATAATTACACATATACAACATCTGGGTATCTTTACTTGTCGACGTTTCGCCATCCAGTGACTTTATAAATACAATACATGGACAAAATAGAAATATATACAGTAAATAGTGGAAGATGAGGTAACCAGTCCCTCAGCCTAGCATCAAATAATCAGCACCGTGGTCTTAAAGAATCTGAAGCACAGGCAAGAAGACTGGTGCTTATATACTGGCATCTGAGGATGTGTAGCAGACGAAGGTATTGTCATTGGTAGGCGGGACACTCCAGATGTTGCACATGGGCCTGATTTATTATATTTCAATTATATTAGTTGCTATATAGAAAAAAATGTTAGTATTATTATTATATGGAGCATAATGACAAAAGTATCAGAGGATATGCATGATTCTAGATACGAGGCAAATATATCAGATCAGTATTCAGTAGTAGCTAAATTGGATATAAGAGGTAGGTGGGGTACAAAGAGAATGCTATCAGTGGGTAAGAGGAAGATAAATTAAAGAGTGTAAAGGTAAGATATAAGCAAATATTAGGAAAAATGCAGTGTCAGAGTGTGCAGCAGAAGTTTGAGGTACAGCATGGTGGGTGTAGACGATGGAATAAGGACTTAAAGAGGGTGGTAAGGGAGAAATAGTTAGCAAATGAGAGAGTCTTATAATACAGAAGGGATATAAGAGGGCGGAGTATATGGAGAGTAAAAGAGAGATTTACAGAGCGTTAAAGAAGTGTAAAATGAAAACCAGTGAGCGAGTGTGTAAGGCTTTATCAATAAATTTTGCTGAGAATAACAAACCGTTTTGGACGGAAATTAATAACCTAAAACCTAAGAAAGAAAATAATTTAGCAGTTAATAACCAAAGAAGGAAGATTTTAATTGGGGACGTGAAGGTGGTGGAAAGACGGAGGTAATATTTTGAAGAAAAAAAGGCAATGACTTCATATACTGGGCAAGGAGGTATAAATCTTATAGGGGTCAAGATGAGTCAGGTTTATGAATCTAGGGGAGATATTTGAAGCAGTGGCTAGAATAAATGGAATTAAAACACAAAAGTTGAAAACAGATGGAGATATAGATTTGCTGTGGTAGGAGTATTTGCTAAATATGTGCATGAAAGAAACAAAGGCACCTAAGGATAGGAAGAGAGCATACGTAGTTTGTTTAAGGGAAAAGGGGGCAAGAGTGAGTGTAAGAACTATTGGGGAATAAGCCTGATAAGAATACCAGGTAAAGTGTATTAGAG
>NC_069449.1:11120812-11131088 GCF_026875155.1 Cherax quadricarinatus
ACAGAGGTTAAAAAGACAGTGTATACATAGGGGAGAATGAGGTGCGACACATAGTGATCTGAAGAATGTCGAATCGGGATGAAGACAGAGATCATGTGACTCCTGTGTTGTTAGGTAGCTGGTCTTTTACCTGGTTTAGTATCACATATGTTAATACTTTTCAAATTTTGTATTTCCAGTATTATAGAACATAATAAATATGTTCTAGTGTTTGCTCAAGTGTGTGAATGTGTGTGTGTGTTTGTTCTTTCTCTCTCTCTCTCTCTCTCTCTCTCTCTCTCTCTCTCCACCAGGCCCGGTGGCCTGGTGGCTAAAGCTCCCGCTTCACACACGGAGGGCCCGGGTTCGATTCCCGGCGGGTGGAAACATTTCGACACGTTTCCTTACACCTGTTGTCCTGTTCACCTAGCAGCAAATAGGTACCTGGGTGTTAGTCGACTGGTGTGGGTCGCATCCTGGGGGACAAGATTAAGGACCCCAATGGAAATAAGTTAGACAGTCCTCGATGACGCACTGACTTTCTTGGGTTATCCTGGGTGGCTAACCCTCCAGGGTTAAAAATCCGAACGAAATCTTATCTCTTATCTTATCTCTCTCTCTCTCTCTCTATCTCTCTCCTCTCTCTCCTCTCTCTCTTCTCTCTTTTCTCTCTCTCTCTCTCTCCTCTCTCTCTCTCTCTCTCTCTCTCTTTCTTTCTCTCTCCCTCTTCGCCCTCTCTCCTCTCTCTCCCTTCCTCTCTCCTCCTCCCTCCCTCTCATTAAAGTTCTCGCTGGAGAAAATATGTTTTGACCCCAGTAAAAGAAGTCACCACAGAGAGTATACTCAAGGAGTTTGCTCAGCTAAAACATTGAAAGAAGAACCTACGTAAAACAGAGCATATTTTAGGAGGGTATACCTCAAGAAGCTGGGGATTCCTTCAAGGCTTCCTTAGTAGAAAACTTGGCTATAGAAGCCTAGGTACGAGACTAGCGGCTGTGTACTCACCTAATTGTGGTTGAACGGGTCGATTCATAGCTCCCGTCGCAGCCTCTTCGCTGGTCGCTACTAGGTCCATTCTCTCCCTGTTCCATCAGCTTCATCATACGTCTTCTTAAAGCTATGTATGGATCCTGCCTCCACTACATCACTTCCCAGACTATTCCACTTCCTGAAAATTCTGTGACTAACGAAATACTTCCTAATATCCCTGTTTCAATGTTGCAGTTTTATAACTGTAGTGTTAGCATGTCTGTGGCAAGACAGTGATGGAGTGAATGAAGATGAAATTTTTCCTTTTTCGGGCCACCCAGCCTTGGTGGGAAACGGCCGGAGTGTTAATAAAAAAAATAAATAAAGAAATCCCTGTGATTCATCTGATTCTTCAACTTCCAACTGTGATCCCATGTTGCTGTGTCCCATCTCTGGACCATCCTCTCTTTCTCCACCTTGTCGATTCCTCTCAATATGTTATATGTGGTTATCATATCCCCCTATCTCTCCTGTCATCCAGTGTCGTCAAGTCGATTTCACCTAACCTCTCCTCGTATGACATACCCCTTAGCTCCGGGACTAGTCTTATTGCAAACCTTTGTACTTTCTCTAGTTTCCTTACGTACTTGGCTAGGTGTGAGTTCCAAACTGGTGCTGTATACTCCAATATATGCCTAACGTACACGTTGTAGTGTCCTGAATGATTCCTTATTAAGATGCCGGAATGCTTTTCTTAGGTTTGCTAGGCGCCCGTATGCTGCAGCAGTTATTTGGTTGATGTGTGCCTCAGGTGATGTGCCTGGTGTTATACTCACCCCAAGATCCTTTTCCTTGAGTGAGGTTTGTAGTCTCTGACACCATAGACTGTACTCTGTCTGCGGTCTTCTTTGCCTGTCCCCAATCTTCATGACTTTGCACTTGGTGGGGTTGAACTTCAAGAATCAGTTCCTGGACCAGGCCTGCAGCCTGTCCAGATCACTTTGTAGTTCTGCCTGGTCCTCGTCCGACTGAATTCTTCTCATCAACTTCACATCATCTGCAAACAGGGACACCTCTGAATCTATTCCTTCCGTCATGTCATTCAGAACCCCACTCCTCACAGGCGCCCACTCTGACACCTCGACACGTACTATGAGTCGCTGTTGTCTTCCTAACAGGTATTCCCTGATCCATTGCAGTGCCTTCCCTGTTATCCCTGCCTGGTCCTCAGCTTTTGCACTAATCTCTTGTGTGGGACTGTGTCATACGCCTTCTTACAGTCCATGAAAATATAATCTACCCACCCCTCTCTCTCTCTTGTCTTACTGCTGTCACTCTGTCATAGAACTCCAGTAGGTTTGTGACACAGGATTTCCCGTCCCTGAAACCATGATAGCTGTCGTTGATAAGCTCTTTCCTTTCCAGGTGCTCCACCACTCTCCCCCTGATGTTTTCCATGACTTTGCATAATATACATGTCAGTGATAATAGTCTGTAGTTTAACGTTTCTTGTCTGTCTCTTTTTTTTTAAAAATTAGGACTACATTTGGTGTCTTCCATACCTCAGGTAGTCGCCCTGTTTCGATAGATGTGTTGAAGATTGTTGTTAGTGTACACAGAGCGCCTCTGCTCCCACTCTCAGGACCTATGGGGAGTTGTTATCCAGCCCCATTACCTTCCTCGGTTGCATGTATTGTCTCTACACTTGATGGTGTACCCTGCCTCTCTGTCTTTCTGGAGTCTCTTGTGTCTTCTCTGTGAACACTTCTTTGAATCTCATGTTTAGCTCCTCATTTCTTATGAGCTCCCCTCCTTCCTTCGTCAGCCTGATCACCTGGTCCTTGACTGTTGTTTTCCTCCTGACATGACTGTACAACAGCTTTGGGTCATATATGGTTTTTGCTGTTGCGTCATTTTCGTATTATTGTTGGGCCTCCCTTCACATTCATTTCTGGCTCTACGACTGCTCTCCTTATTCTCTTGAGTCCTTTGCCTTCTATAATTCTTCCATTCTCTAGCACACTTGGTTTTGGCCTCCTACACCTTTGGGTAAACCAAGGCCTCATTCTGGCTTTCTCGTTATTTCTGTTACCCTTGGGTACAAACCTCTCCTCAGCTTCCTTGCATATTGTTGTCACATATCCCATCATCTCGTTTACTGACTTCCCCGCCAGTTCTCTGTCCCACTGATCCCTGTGCAGGAAATTCTTCATGCCTGCATAGTCCTCTTTCTTGTAGTTTGACTTCATTCGTCCTGCCTTTCCTGCTTCCCTCTCCACTTGTAACTCTACTATATATTTGAAGTTCAGAGCCATGTGATCACTGGCACCGCGGGGTCTTTCATATGAGATGTTCTAAATATCTGCACTACTCAAGGTGAATACTAGGTCAAGTCTCGCTGGTTCATCCTCTCCACTCTCTCCGGCAGTGTCCCTAACGTGTTGGCTCAGGAGGTTTTCCAGTACCACCTCCATCATCTTAGCCCTCCACGTTTCCGGGCCCCCATGTGGCTCCAGGTTCTCCCAGTCGATTTCCTTGTGGTTGAAGTCACCCATAATCAGCAGCTTTGCCCTGCTCACATGAGCCTTTCTGGCCACTTCAGCCAGTGTGTCAACTATCGCTCTAATAATGCAATCTACCCACCCCCCTCTCTCTCTCGTCTTAATAATGCAATCTACTGACCCCTCTCTCTCTCTTGTCTTACTGCTGTCACCCTGTCATAGAACTCCAGTAAGTTTGTGACACAGGATTTCCCGTCCCGGCTGTCGTTAATAAGCACACTCCTTTCAAGGTGTTCCACCACTCTTCTGATAATCTTTGCATACTATATGTGTCACTGACATGGTCTGTAGTTTAATGCTTCGAGTGTGTCTCCTTTTTTAAAAATTGGGACTATATATGTTTGTGGCATAAGCTGATTCAGTTGTGCCTTGTACCTATTCCTAAGTGAATTAGTCCTTTTTCTTAAAATTTTGTGAATCCTCAATTCACTTTTTCTGTGTGTGTGTGTGTGTGTGTGTGTGTGTGTGTGTGTGTGTGTGTGTGTTGGTGTTACAGGCGTTCAGTTTCCGCTCTTCAATTAGTTTTCAGTTAGCCACTACTGGCTTCAACTCCTACTGCCTTAGTGACCTCTATCACACCTCTTCTTAAAGCTCTGTATATACCTCCTGTCCTGTCAGAGGCTGAAAGAAAGTTTCCTAACATTCCTCCGCTTTTAAACCTCCAGCTGTGCCCTCGCTTACCTATTTCCTGTTTGTCGTCTCCATCAGTTCATATTTGCATTTTGTACGTCTATGTCATGTCTCTTTTTTTTTTTTTGTTTCCTAATGTCATCTGGTTGACTTTCTTAGTCTCTCTTCATAGCTTAATCTCTTTATCTCTTGTACTATTCAAATTGTGAACCATTGCACATTTTTCTTTTAGAGAGAGAGAGAGAGAGAGAGAGAGAGAGAGAGAGAGAGAGAGAGAGAGAGAGAGAGAGAGAGAGAAGAGAGAGAGAGAGAGAGAGAGAGAGAGAGAGAGAAGATACGTAAAATTGAGGAGGAAAGGAGGAAGGGAAATAATAATAGAGGGAAAGAGAGTAGGATAGATAATAGGAAATAGGGAGAGTGAGAGAGAGATATATATAAATAGAGTAGAAGAGAGAGGGCGAGTGATAGGATAGACGGAGAGAAAAGGCGACAGGATAGAGGGGGAGTATGTGTAAGGTGTGTGGAAAATAGAGAGCATGTACAGTAAAGTGGAAGGTTCTGCAGAAAATGGAAAATTGTCCCGGTTCATGAAAGGAGTCCTAGTCCATAGTAGTCCATTCACGCATACCGGTTCTCAGTCCCCGGTTCAGAAATGGTTGATGTCCATCGGCCCACAGAACCCGGTCCTCGTAAGAACTCCCGGATCTCACCCAGTAAGTAGCCAAGCGCATCTCTACACATTTTATCGCATCTTATAAATGAGAAGCATTCAGAGCAGTCGCCTTCCTTACATTCCTTAAGTAGTGCGCGCACAGCTGCACCAGAGAAATTCACATATCTCAAGAAAGCAAGAAAATTTAATGAGGATTCACTAGACCATATGGAACAAGGATTCATTAGACCATAAGAAAGTGACACGAGGATTTATTAGACCATAAGAAAGTGAGACGAGGATTCACAAGACCATAAGAAAGTGAAAAGAGGCTTCACTAATTTTTAAGAAAGTGGTCGGAGAATTCACTAGACCTAGAAAAGTGGAACGAGGATGCACAAGATTTTAAGAAAGAGGACTAATTCACTTAGACATAGGTACAAGGCGCCAATGAATCAGCCTATGCCAGCAGGACTACCTAATGCTCAAAGTCGGACCGAAACGTTATCAAACGTTTCTTTCTCCTTTGTGCGAGTTATTTGAGCAAGATGTAGTGGTAGTTACTTACGTTTTCATGCTTGACATAACATTTAAACAGTAAATACACAAATAACCCGCACATAGAAGAAACTACGTTTTGGTTCGACTTGGATCACTAATTTTCTTAGAGATGACTACTTCATCCGTCTCCTCCATCAATGCTGAAAGCGCTCAGGCAGACTAAATAAAAGGATGGAGAGGATGAAAATAAATTCTTGGGTGAGCCAACACAAGTGGCGAGACAAACACAGTTGGCCACTCAGAATAATTAATATCCAATTGGTCAGACAATTAAAATATTATTATTATTATTATTATTATTATTATTATTATTATTATTATTATTATTATTATAATTATTATTTTTATTATTATTTTCATTATTATTATTATTATTATTATTATTATTATTATTATTATTATTATTATTATTATTATTATTATTATTATTATATTTTTATCATTGTCTATGGAGAGGCGCTTTACCTGCTTAACCGATGAGGTAAACTGCGATTGACGTTACATCATAGCAATCACGAGGTCAGTTTTTCATCTGTTGCATATATCTTGCTCTGAGGTCATGGCCGAGAAATTCAATAAAATAAAAATATAATGCTGGTTAAAAGGGCCCCAATATATTCACAATTAAATATCTAAATTCGGCAAGTACCTCACACTATACAAGTAAAGTGTCGCAGCTCTATCCTACAAAGATCATCTTTCTACTATAAAAGGAGAATATTGTAGAAGCCCTCTACTCGTAAATCATGTAACGGTGGCACCGTAGTTGGGAATGCAGAATCTCTGCTAGAGGACATCAGTAAAATGTAAGACATGCGAAATAATATTAGGCTATCCGTAACCCATCCAGATGTGAAGTAGTTTCATTCAACGAACAAATCATTGACCACATCATTGCCACCTTGCCAGAAGTACAACATATTGGTCTAGCGAACCGTCTTCTCCTTGGTGCTACTCACGGTAGCAACGCTGTCCACCTGATTCTAGAGAGGAGCATCTCCGACCTCGGGAATGGAAACACTGTTGCATGTGATGTCTTCCACTCACCAGTGTCTGTCTCTTCCAAAGCTCACCTACGTTGCACGATGCTCCCTAGCAATCAGCACTAACAACCTATGGAAATATGACACCATCCTAAAGTTCACGTCAGAAAATTATCTAAATCTCCCTTAACGACAAACATTTGTTGAAAGCCTCATTTCCGGAGTCGTGTGGTATCCATTAAAGCAATAAGATCACAGTAAACAGGTGATACCACAATATGCAAATCAGGTGTGTTTCACAGAGTCGGGTGTTGTTACGCGACTGTGAGGTGTAGTCTTGTTGTGGTGACGTGATTGTGAGGTGCAGTTTTGCCCTTTCATATTTCTTCCTATTGATTTTTTTATAGTTCCTTCATAATGTTTGAAGTCACGAAAGCGGTTGGAATTTCGCTATTTTTCTCACAGTGGTTGTTTTGCGTATTATGATATCACCTGTTTACTGTGATCTTATTACATTAATGGATACCACACAACTCTTCAGAATGTTCTCGGTAATCTTTCCTAATCGTGTTTCTTTTGTTTCCCAGTTTTCTTCTACACTGATCAAGTCACACAAGCTTAAACTTTGGCTTAATTTTTAAAAAAAACATTTGAATGAACAAGTTTTGCACAGATCCCTTTTACCAAATGAAGTCCTTGACATAAGAAATTATTCTTCAGAAACATTGAAATTATTAAAATACAGAAGAAGAAAGCATTCAAAATATCGAGAAACAAAAAATACTTATCAATTGAAATATTAGATATAAATGAATAATCTCTTAGATGATACTGAAACCTATTCAAAACCTAGAAAGAATCCATTAGAAACTGTTAACAGCAATTTCAATAAAACAATAAAACATCTACTGAAAGGCAAAGATGAATAAATTAAAAAAATTACTTCCACTAATCCATCTTTACTCTGTATGTATGGATTAATAAAAACGCACAAACCAGGTAATCCAGGTTTTTATAAAATATCTAAATGACTTGTTGATATTTTGACCCTAATTGTTGGAAAAGTTTCTTATCTGTAGAACTTGTTAATTACGACTGCCATTAAACTTATTAAACTTTGTACTGTTGATTGGAAATTTGTATTTAATAATGAGTTTTACACGCAGAAGTTTGGTATGGCAATGGGAAATTCTCTTTCACCTGTTCTTAGTAATTTATACTTGGAATTTTTTTCACAAAATTGCTTAACACAATCCTTCATAATAGAGCTAAGTGGTATAGATATGTTAAAGATATCTTTTGTCATATGCCTAAGAATGTAGATATAAACCATTTCCTTGTTAAATCAAATAGCTTAGCTCCTTCTATAAATTTTGCTGTAGAGTTCGAAGTAAATAACTCATTGCATTTCCTAGAAGTTTTAATTATTAAGAGTAAGTTTATTCAGGTATACACAAATACAATTACATAGATTATCATACATAGCAGCATATGTGTAGAGTAACAATGATTTTAAATTTTAAATTTACAGAAAACCTACAAATAACTGTTCCTATGTACACTATTATTCTTCACATCAAAATAGAGTTAAACTGTTGGGTTTCTCATCAATGTTTTTGATACCTTTGCGTATTTGTAGTCCGGAGTTCATAGATGAAGAAATCTCCAAAATTTATGAAATAGTAAATAATATAAAATACCCAAGAAACGTAATTGATAAATCTTTTAAAATTGCTAGAAATACATTTTACAATCCAAAAACAGACAACCAACCTTATTCAAATAAAAATATATCGGTTCTCCTTTACCATGAAAACTTGGTTGATATGCCTTCTCCTCCTAAGACTTTTAATATCAAAATTGTATTTAAAAATCTTGATACAGTAAAAAACAACTTCTGATAAAAAAATCCCCCCAAAATACTGACGGATGTGTCTATAAGATTCCTTGTAAGATTTGCGATAAAGTTTATTTCGGTCAAACTGGTAAAAGTCTCGAACTAAGATTAAAACAACATATATATAGCAATAGAACTCGACGAGAGTCTAATGCTCTGTTTATTCATGTGAGAGATTTTAATCATTTAATTGATTTTCAAAAGCCTGAGAAAACTGTATCAAGCAAGTGCCATGGTCGACAGAAATATAACACGCAACATATGGGAATCTTTATTTAGGAAACTTTTCGCCACACAGTGGCTTCATCAGTCCAATACAAAGCAGAAAGGTGTAAGGAGAGGAGGAGTTTGAGGTAATCAGTCCCTAGGCCTGGAGTCGATGTGTTCAGTCCATCAGTCTTGTAGAATGTACAGCATGGGGCCGTAGACGTGGCTTATATACTGTAGTCAGGTGAGGTGAAGCAGGAGGAGGCTGGGTCATAGTGGTACCATCCACTAGTCGAAGTAGGTCTTATAGGCACATCCGTTAGCATTTTGGGGGGAATTCTTTATCAAAAGTTTTTTACTGTAT
The DNA here is from genome assembly GCF_026875155.1 of Cherax quadricarinatus. Classification (NCBI taxonomy): domain Eukaryota; kingdom Metazoa; phylum Arthropoda; class Malacostraca; order Decapoda; family Parastacidae; genus Cherax; species Cherax quadricarinatus. Next base: position 11,129,616 of record NC_069449.1, read on the forward strand.
CAAGATTTTTAAATACAAAATCTTGATACAGTAAAAAAAAACTTTTGATAAAGAATTCCCCCCAAAACGCTGACGGATGTGTCTATAAGATTCCTTGTAAAATTTGCAATAAAGTTTATGACGGTCAAACTGGTAAAAGTCTCGAACTAAGATTAAAACAACATAAATATAACATTGGAACTGGACAAGATTCCAGAGCTCTATTTATTCATGTGAGAGATTTTAACCATCCAATTGGTTTTCAAAAAGTTGAGAAAGTTGTATGAAGCAAGTTCATGGTCGACAGGAATATAATTGAATCTCCTTTCATAAAAAACAGTTTTGACAATAATATGAATATTTCCTTTGGTTTATATAAATCAGATCCATTTATAATTAATAGAATTTGGGAAGACTTTAATAATACAGTGGACATATAAATTTTAAAATTCTTAATTCTTGGGTAGAATAGTTTGTTGGTGGGTTGTGTGAAGGACCTGTCTAGTTGGACCAGCGGGCCTGCTGCGGTGTTCCCTTTCTTATGAGTACGCGCGTCAGGTGTTGCTTTGTTGTGGGATGAGATAGTGAGGTGTGGGATAGACCCTTTATATGCCTTCCTTTGATGCATTACTTTCATTGTTCCTTGATAATGTGAGCAGTCACGAAAGCGCGTGGAATTTCTCTATTCTTTCACAGTGGTTGCTTTGCATATTCTGAAATCACATGTTTACTGTGATCTTATTGCATTATATATATATATATATATATATATATATATAATATATATATATAATATATATATATATAATATATATATATATATATATATATATATATAATATATATATATATATATATGCACTGAGACAGATATGTATGTGTGAGAAAGAGAGAAGAGAGAGAGAGAGAGAGAGAGAGAGAGAGAGAGAGAGAGAGAGAGAGAGAGAGAGAGAGAGAGAGAGAGAGAGAGAGAGAGAGAGAGAGAGAGAGAGAGATAGAGAGAGAGAGAGAGAGGAGGGGAAAGACGAGGGAAGTTCACAGCAGCTGGAGCAGGTGGTCAGAACAGAGAGCATCAGGGAAAGCTGTGTTTGGATGGATGAAGCAACTGGCTGTCTCACACTTGTGCTCCTATTTCTCAGCCTGAGTACTCACTTCCTCCCTCCCCTTAGTATTCTGTCTCTCAACCTAAGTATTCATCCTCCTCAATACAGTCTCTCAGCGGTAGTCTCGAACCCTCTTAATCCCATTAACTCTCAGTTAGAGATTCATATCCCTTATCTCTAACTCAAACCCTCACTATCTCTCACTCAAACCTTTACTATCACTCACTCAAGGGCTGAAACTTTCTCAGGGAAATCTCTCACAGTCAGATGCATTTCACTATCTCTCTGCAACAAACTCATACTTCTTCAATCTACTGTCTCTCATTGAGGGAGGGAAACTTCCTCAAACTCACTATCATTGATCTGGGGAAATTTAAATCTCTCAAATGTC
>NC_069449.1:11131588-11151588 GCF_026875155.1 Cherax quadricarinatus
TAAAGGGTGCTATTGGGTGTGGGTGAGGGTGCTGCTGGATGTGTGGGTGAGGGTGCTATGGGTGTGTGGGTGAGGGTGCTACTGGGTGTGTGGGTGAGGGTGCTACTGGGTGTGTGGGTGAGGGTGCTACTGGGTGTGTGGGTGAGGGTGCTACTGGGTGTGTGGGTGAGGGTGCTATGGGTGCATGCGTGAGGGTGCTACTGGATGTGTGGGAGAGGGTGCTATTAGGTGTGGGGGGTGAGGGTGCTACTGGCTGTGTGGGTGAGGGTGCTGCTGGGTGTGTGTATGTGAGGGTGCTACTGGGTGGGTGGGTGAGGGCGCTATTCGTGTGTAGGTGAGGATACTACTGGGTGTGTGCGTGAGGCTAGTTCTGGGTGTGTAAGTTAGGGTGCTACTGGGAGTGTGGGTGAGGATGCTTCTGGGTGTGTGGGTGAGGGTTGCTGCTGGGTGTGTGGGTGAGGGTGCTATTGAGCGCGTGGGTGAGGGTTTGCTACTGGGTGTGGGGGTGAGTTTGCTATTGGGTATGGGAGTGAGGGTGCTACTGGGTGTGGGGGTGAGGGTGCAACAGGGTGTGGGGGTGAAGGTGCTACAGGGTGTACCGGTGAGAGTGCTACTGAGTATTGGAGAGAGGATACTACTGGGTGTTGGGCTGAGGGTGCTACTGGGTGTGGGGGTGAGGGTGCTACAGGGTGTGGGATGAAGGTGCTACAGGGTGTGGGGGTGAGAGTGCTACTGGGTGTTGGAGAGAGGATACTACTGGGTGTGGGGCTGAGGGTGCTGCTTGTTGTGGGGGTGAGGTTACTACGGGTGAGGTGGTGAGAGTGCTACTGGGTTGTGGGGGAAAGTGTGCTACTGGGTGTGAGTGAGAGGGTACTTCTAGGTGTGGGGGTGAGGGTTCTACTAGGTGTGGGGGTGAGGGTGCTGCTAGGTGTTGGGGTGAGGGTGCTACTGGGTGTTGGGGTGAGGGTGCTACTGCGTATGGGGGTGCGGGTGCTGCTGGGTGTAGGGTGAAGGTGCTACAGGGGTGTAGGGGGTGAGGGTGCTACAGGGTGTCGGGGTGAGGGTGCTACTGGGTGTTGGGGTGAGTGTGCTTCTGGGTGTGGGAGGTGAGGGTGTTACTGGGTGTGGGGGTGAGGGTGCTGCTGGGTGTGGGGGGTGAGGGTGCTACTGGGTGTTGGGGTGAGGGTGCTTCTGGGTGTGAGGGTGAGGGTTGCTGCTGGGTGTTGGGGTGAGGGTGCTACTGGGTGTTGGGGTGAGGGTGCTATTGGGTTTGGGGGTGAGGGTGCTACTGGATGATGGGGTGAGGGTGCATCTGGTTGTGGGGGTGTGGGTGCTATTGGGTGTGTTGGTGAGGGTGCTACTGGGTGTTGGGGTGAGGGTGCTACTGGGTGTTGGGGTGAGGGTGCTTCTGGGTGTGGGGGTGAGGGTGCTACTGGGTGTGTGGGTGAGAGTGCTACTGGGAGTAGGGGGTAAGGGTGCTGCTGGGTGTTGTGGTGAGGGTGCTACTGAGTGTACGGGGTGAGAGTGCTACTGGGTGTGGGAGTGAGGATACTACTATGTGTAGGGGTGAGGGTGCTGCTGGGTGTAGGGGTGAGGGGGCTGTTGGGTGTTGGGGTGAGGGTGCTACTGGGTGTAGGGGGTGAGGGTGCTACTGGGTGTTGGGTTGAGGGTGCTACTGGGTGTGGAGATGAGGGTGCTGTAGGGTGTGGGGGTGAGGATGCTGCTGGGTGTTGGGGTGAGGGTGCTACTGGGAGTAGGGGGTTAGGGTGCTACTGGGAGTGGGGATGAGGATGCTGCAGGGTGTATGGGTGAGGGTGCTACTGGGTGTTGGGGTGAGGGTGCTACTGGGTGTTGGAGTGAGGGTGCTACTGGGTGTAGGGTGTGAAGGTGCTTCTGGGTGTGGGGGTGAGGATGCTACTGGGTGTGGGAGTGAGGGTGCTACTGGTTTTAGGTGGTGAGGGTGCTGCTGGGTGTAGTGGGTGAGACTGTGCTACTGGGTGTCAGGGTGGGGTTTTCCTGGGTGTGTGGGTGAGGGTGCTACTTGGTGTTGGGGAGAGTGTACTACTGGGTGTGGTGGTGAGAGTGCTACTGGGTGTGGGGTGAGGGTGCTACTGGGTGTGGGGGAGAGGGTACTACTGGGTGTGAGGGTGAGGGTGCTACTGGGTGTGGGGGTGAGGGTGCTACTGGGTGTAGGAGGTGAGGGGGTATGGGGTGTTGGGGTGAGGATGCTATTTAGTGTGGGGGTGAGGGTGCTGCTCGGTGTTTAGGAAAGAGTACTACTGGGTGTGGTGGTGAGAGTGCTATTGGGTGTTCGGGAGAGGTGTGCTACTGGGTGTGTGGGTAAGGGTGCTACTGGGTGTGTGTTTGATGGTGGTACTGGGTGTGTGGGTGAGGGTGCTACTGTGTCTGTGAGTGAGGGTGCTACTGGGTGTGTGGGTGAGGGTGCTACTGGGTGTGTGGGTGAGAGTGCTACTGGGTGTGTGGGTGAGTGTGCTACTGTGTGTGTGGGTGAGGGTACTATTGTTTGTGTTGGTGAGTGTGCTACTGAGTGTGAGGGCGAGGGTGCTACTGGGTGTGTGGGTGAGGGTGCTATTGGGTGTGTGGGTGAGCGTGCTACTGGGTGTGTGAGTGAGAGTGCTAATGGTTGTTTGGGTGAGGGTGCTACTGGTTGTGAGGGTGAAGGTGCTACTGGGTGTGTGGGTGAGGGTGCTATTGGGTGTGTTGGGTGAGTGTGCTACTGGGTGTGTGGGTGAGGGTAATACTGACTGTGTGGGTAAGGGTGTACTGGGTGTATGGGTGAGGGTGCTACTGGATGTGTGGGTGAGTGTGCTACTGGGTGTGTGGGTAGGGGTGCTACTGGGTTTGTGGGTGAGGGTGCTACTGGGTGTGTGGGTGAGTGTGCTACTGGGTGTGTGGGTGAGGGTGCTACTGGGTGTGTGGGTGAGGGTGCTACTGGGTGTGTGGGTGAGGGTGCTACTGGCTGTGTGAGTAAGGGTAATACTGGGTGCATGGGTGAGGGTGCTACTGGATGTGTGGGTGAGGGTGCTATTGGGTGTAGGGGGAGAGGGTGCTACTGGGTGTGTGGGTGAGGATGCTACTGGCTATGTGGGTGAGGGTGCTACTGGGTGTGTTAGTGAGGGTGCTACTGGGTGTGCGGGTGAGGGTGCTACTGGATGTGTGGGTGAGTGTGCTGCTGGTTGTGTGGGTGAGAGTGCTACTGGGTGTGTGGGTGAGGGTGCTACTGGGAGTGTAAGTGAGGGTGCTACTGGGTGTATGGGTGAAGATGCTTCTGAATATTTGGGTGAGGGTGCTATTTGGTGTATGGGGGTGAGGGTGCTACTGGGTATGTGGGTGAGGATGCTACTGGGTGTGTGGGTGAGTGTGCTACTGGGTGTGTGGGTGAGGGTGCTACTGGCTGCGTGGGAAAGGGTGCTATTGGGTGTATGGGTGAGGGTGCTGCTGGATGTGTGGGTGAGGGTGCTACTGGGTGTGTGGGTGAGGGTGCTACTGGGTGTGTGGGTGAGGGTGCTACTGGGTGTGTGGGTGAGAGTGCTACTCGGTGTGTGGGTGAGGGTGCTACTGGGTGTGTGGGTGAGGGTGCTACTTGGTGCATGCGTGAGGGTGCTACTGGATGTGTGGGAGAGGGTGCTATTAGGTGTAGGGGGGTGAGGGTGCTACTGGCTGTGTGGGTGAGGGTGCTGCTGGGTGTGTGTATGTGAGGGTGCTACTGGGTGGGTGGGTGAGGGCGCTATTCGTGTGTAGGTGAGGATACTACTGGGTGTGTGCGTGAGGCTAGTTCTGGGTGTGTAAGTTAGGGTGCTACTGGGAGTGTGGGTGAGGATGCTTCTGGGTGTGTGGGTGAGGGTGCTGCTGGGTGTGTGGGTGAGGGTGCTATTGAGCGCGTGGGTGAGGGTGCTACTGGGTGTGGGGGTGAGTTTGCTATTGGGTATGGGGAGTGAGGGTGCTACTGGGTGTGGGGGTGAGGGTGCAACAGGGTGTGGGGGTGAAGGTGCTACAGGGTGTACCGGTGAGAGTGCTACTGAGTATTGGAGAGAGGATACTACTGGGTGTTGGGCTGAGGGTGTACTGGGTGTGGGGGGTGAGGGTGCTACAGGGTGTGGGATGAAGGTGCTACAGGGTTGTGGGGGGTGAGAGTGCTACTGGGTGTTGGAGAGAGGATACTACTGGGTGTGGGGCTGAGGGTGCTGCTTGTTGTGGGGGTGAGGTTACTAACGGGTGAGGTGGTGAGAGTGCTACTGGGTGTGGGGGAAAGTGTGCTACTGGGTGTGAGTGAGAGGGTACTTCTAGGTGTGGGGGTGAGGGTTCTACTAGGTGTGGGGTGAGGGTGCTACTGGGTGTTGGGGTGAGGGTGCTACTGCGTATGGGGGTGCGGGTGCTGCTGGGTGTAGGGTGAAGGTGCTACAGGGTGTAGGGGTGAGGGTGCTACAGGGTGTCGGGGTGAGGGTGCTACTGGGTGTTGGGGTGAGTGTGCTTCTGGGTGTGGGAGTGAGGGTATTACTGGGTGTGGGGGTGAGGGTGCTGCTGGGTGTGGGGGTGAGGGTGCTACTGGGTGTTGGGGTGAGGGTGCTTCTGGGTGTGAGGGTGAGGGTGCTGCTGGGTGTTGGGGTGAGGGTGCTACTGGGTGTTGGGGTGAGGGTGCTATTGGGTTTGGGGGTGAGGGTGCTACTGGATGATGGGGTGAGGGTGCATCTGGTTGTGGGGGTGTGGGTGCTATTGGGTGTGTTGGTGAGGGTGCTACTGGGTGTTGGGGTGAGGGTGCTACTGGGTGTTGGGGTGAGGGTGCTTCTGGGTGTGGGGGTGAGGGTGCTACTGGGTGTGTGGGTGAGAGTGCTACTGGGAGTAGGGGGTAAGGGTGCTGCTGGGTGTTGTGGTGAGGGTGCTACTGAGTGTACGGGGTGAGAGTGCTACTGGGTGTGGATGTGAGGATACTACTAGGTGTAGGGGTGAGAGTGCTGCTGGGTGTAGGGGTGAGGGGGCTGTTGGGTGTTGGGGTGAGGGTGCTACTGGGTGTAGGGGGTGAGGGTGCTACTGGGTGTTGGGTTGAGGGTGCTACTGGGTGTGGAGATGAGGGTGCTGTAGGGTGTGGGGGTGAGGATGCTGCTGGGTGTTGGGGTGAGGGTGCTACTGGGAGTAGGGGGTTAGGGTGCTACTGGGAGTGGGGATGAGGATGCTGCAGGGTGTATGGGTGAGGGTGCTACTGGGTGTTGGGGTGAGGGTGCTACTGGGTGTTGGAGTGAGGGTGCTACTGGGTGTAGGGTGTGAAGGTGCTTCTGGGTGTGGGGGTGAGGATGCTACTGGGTGTGGGAGTGAGGGTGCTACTGGTTTTAGGTGGTGAGGGTGCTGCTGGGTGTAGTGGGTGAGACTGTGCTACTGGGTGTCAGGGTGAGGGTTTTCCTGGGTGTGTGGGTGAGGGTGCTACTTGGTGTTGGGGAGAGTGTACTACTGGGTGTGGTGGTGAGAGTGCTACTGGGTGTGGGGTGAGGGTGCTACTGGGTGTGGGGGAGAGGGTACTACTGGGTGTGAGGGTGAGGGTGCTACTGGGTGTGGGGGTGAGGGTGCTACTGGGTGTAGGAGGTGAGGGGGCTATGGGGTGTTGGGGTGAGGATGCTATTTAGTGTGGGGGTGAGGGTGCTGCTCGGTGTTTAGGAAAGAGTACTACTGGGTGTGGTGGTGAGAGTGCTATTGGGTGTTCGGGAGAGGGTGCTACTGGGTGTGGGGGAGAGGGTACTACTGGGTCTGGGGTGAGTGTGCTACTGGGTGTGAGGGTGAGGTTGCTACTGGATGTGGGCGTGAGAGGGTGCTACTGGGTTTGGGAAGAGAATGTTTCTGGGCGTGGGGGAGAGGGTTCTACTGGGTGTGGGGGAGAGGGTACTTCTGAGTTTGGGAGGAGGGTGCTACTGGGTTTGGGGGGAGGGTGCTATTGGGTGTGCGGGGAGAGGGTGCTACTGGGTGACCCTGAAGTGTGAGATTCGAGATAATCTCCCTTGTTGGCAGAGTTGGGAAACTCTTTCTCTTGCAAGTGTGGGACTTCACTGTCTCAATGGGAAATGAGGTACCGTCAAGAATATAAAGGATGACAATATAAGGAATATAAGTGAGGGAGCTTGCAGTCTAATCATTGTGCTCTATGGAATCACGGACAGGGCATTCATCTGGACTTGCAGTGTTTCACTGGGTGCCCGTAGTGTAAAGATTTTAGTACTGATGAAGTGTTGGTTTGAACTCTCTCACCGATAATACTGAAGAGGGAAGTGTGGTTACCGGTTGTTAGTTCGGTTATACTGGTTGGGAATTTCCTCTATTCTCGTGCCTTGTGAATGTTATTGGAAATACTGTAATTCTAGCTGTTCTGTATGTATAGAACACAAACACTGAAGTTTAGGTGTTGGACCGTATAAGTGAAGACAACCGTATCTCCGCAGGAACTGAGGATGGAATATCGGTGAACTGTGAATATCTTGTATTAGACCACTGGCTTGAGCCATAATTGGCTTTGATAATGAACATCTCGGGCTATGAGTTGTTGCGCTGTTATAAGTCATTCAGCATCGTATTTTCCGGCATATAAGGCGCACGAGCATGTAAGATATATAAAATGTTTTAAAAGCAGACGTAACGCAACGTTAGTTAACATCTGCTAAATTGTAACCCAAAGCCTACCCTTGACCTTGACCTTGAGCATATAAGGCGCAGGGTGATTTTCCAAGACTTTTGTGGAGAAAAAACTCGTCGTATATGCTGGAAAATCCAGTAAATCTCGGGATCTATTAGCTGTAAGATAAAGATTCTGGTCCACTGTTGCACTTGAATTATTTGTCTTAGTGACAGGATGCATTTTTCTTACTGTATGGAAGTGTTGTGTGTTTAACTTCGGGTTCATCGTTGCTCTATTGGTGTTCTCTGGCAGATGGTGGTGAGACACTTCCTTCTGGTGCACAGATGGTCAGTGAACCGTCGTTGTGTCTTGGTAGACACCGGGTAGGCAAGAAGGTAAGAAGCACTGAAAGGTGGGAATTTATAACAGTATTATGCATACAGGTTTACTCAGACACTCATCAGATACTCATCAGCTTTCTGCTGATGAGTATCTCAGGCCGAGATAGAAATATACAGATAAATTCTTCTCTTGTCTTTGTCTAAGCGGGGAGTTTCTGAGATCAGAATATTTGGAAAGCAATTTTTTGACGACAATTCTGTCAGTGCCGGACGTTTATCAATGGCCATTACCAACCATGACTAGATAATGACGAAATGATCCAAGATGATCAAAAATGTCGTCTGAGGTTTCGACTTCAAATTTTGACTGTTGGTCCAATTAAACTGTATTTTAAGAAAATTATGTAGAGCAGTAATAGAAAATTAAATTAGCAATGATTTTTTTGTAAAATATAGCTAGACGTAGGAAGAATGTAAATAATTTACTGATGTGTCCAGGAAGATCTGAACTCGTCTGTCATAATTCTGTTGTTGGTTACTACATGCCCCAGAAACTTAATTTGCTTCCTCATTAACTGGAACTTAACTAACTTGACTTAGAGCTTAGCTTTGGCTAATTTACTCTGTTCCTTCTCGAACTTTACGAGATGTGACAATATATCTTAAGGCTTCAAATATAGAATAATTTCTTGAAATTCATTTCTTCGTGATACTGAATGTGGCACTGTATATTACATTGCCAAGTTAATATTGTTTATCCGTGCATTATGTAAATTTTTGTTGCAAATTATTTTGAGTAACATTTCTAATCATAGACTTATGAGCAATTACCATTTTTTTTCATTTCAGTGATGGCATTATCTAAATAACACTGGCAAAAATATGAAAGGTTGTGAACCTTAATAAGCCGGCATCTTCCAGTGCCCATAACCTGACGACAGAACGGAATAAATGAACTCTATCAGTACGTATCAGAGGTATTGTAATGTCCACTTGCTTCATTAAGAACATAGGCATTAACTAGAAACGTATCTATGAACTACGATTTGTCGGTATTCCCATATTATCTACTGGCATCGAAAAGACTTGACTCAGAAGTTTAATAGGCTAGAAAACCAAGTTGTGAATCTGAAAGGTTTTGACAGGCTATCGCTCTTAGAAAAACAAGGCACTGAGGCAGTATCTCTGCATCAGAAATTCAAATGGCAGGTGACCCATGATCGTGTTTGACACAAACATCAGAATACAGTCCAGGTCATCGCTGCCTCACCTCGCTGGACAACACCACCAACAGCAGACCAATGGTAGTACCAATGTGTCACGGTAACCTTGAAGTACACTGCTCAGTGCAGCTGTGAAGTACTGTTTGAACACTCAAGAGACAGTAACCCCCCCCCGATGGGAGGTTAATTGATGTCTGTGAAGGTGGGGCCTCGATCCAAGGAATTGGAGCCCTCTCCTTCCCTGGATCGAACCTGAGTGCCTCCTATTTCCTAGACACTGTATGACTCCTATGAGCTTAACGCTTGCACTTAAATTTAACAATAATTTAAGACATAAATGTAACCTGCGAGCCTAAAACATCTGTTTTCATTCAATAAATTTAAATGTACCATAAATTCTCTTAATTCTGCAACCCCGAGCAGATTAAATTCAATTCAACATGAAAAAAAAGAGTTTTGCCAAATATCAGATCTCCTAAAAACAAAAAGTGGTGGAAAAACTTCACCAACAGTGCCATGGGATAAATCTCCAAAAAACATTATATCCAAAGAGCTTTCTAAAGGCGTGTATTAAAATTGTGAAAAATTTCTCTTCTATACTGGACTATAAGTTAACTAGATATCAACTGGCTAAGTGAACTTAGGTAGCGTACTTGTATTACGCTCAGAGGACGGAGAATCGAGCCTTTACTACATGAATAAACCACACAAGAATAAACCATCAAATAATAATAATAATAATAATAATAATAATAATAATAATAATAATAATAATAATAATAATAATAATAATAATAATAATAATAATAATAATAATAAGAGCTCAGCTAGAGATTTGGGCATTGGGTTACTAACTTCCAATTGTCTCCTTAAGTCAAGAGCGAAGTGTGAACCCTTGTAGTGTAGTGTGAACCCTTGCAGTGAAGTGTGAACCCTTGTAGTGTAGTGTGAACCCTTATAATGTAGTGTGAACCCTTGTAGTGCAGTGTGAACCCTTGTAGTGAAGTGTGAACCCTTATAGTGTAGTGTGAACCCTTGTAGTGCAGTGTGAACCCTTGTAGAGCAGTGTTAACCCTTATAGTGTAGTGTGAACCCTTGTAGTGCAGTGTGAACACGTGTAGTGCAGTGTGAACTCTTGTAGTGCAGTGTGAACCCTTATAGTGTAGTGTGAACCCTTGCAGTGTAGTATGAACACGTGTAGTGCAGTGTGAACCCTTGTAGTGTAGTGTGAACACGTGTAGTGTAGTGTAAACACGTGTAGAGTAGTGTAGTGTGAACCCTTGTAGTGTAGTGTGAACACTTGTAGTGTAGTGTGAACACGTGTAGTGCAGTGTGAACGCTTGTAGTGTAGTGTGAACACGTGTCGTGTAGTGTGAGCCCTTGTAGTGTAGTGTGAACCCTTTTAGTGTAGAGTGAACACGTGTAGTGCAGTGTGAACCCTTGTAGTGTAGTTTGAACACTTGTAGTGTAGTGTGAACCCTTATAGTGTAGCGTGAACACGTGTTGTGCAGAGTGAACAATTGTAGTGTAGTGTGAACCCTTGTAGTGTAGTGTGAACCCTTATAGTGCACTGTGAACCCTTATAGTGTAGTGTGAACCCTTGTAGTGTAGTGTGAAGCCTTGTAGTGTAGTGTGAATCCTTGTAGTGCAGTGTGAATCCTTGTAGTGTAGTGTGAACCCTTGAAGTGTAGTGTGAACCCTTGTAGTGCAGTGTGAACCCTTGTAGTGTAGTGTGAACACGTGTAGTGTAGTGTGAACCGTTGCAGTGTAGTGTGAACCCTTATAGTGTAGTGTGAACCCTTATAGTGCAGTGTGAACCCATATACTTTAGTGTTAAACCGTATTGTAGTGTGAACCCTTGTAGTGTAGTGTGAACCCTTGTAGTGCAGTGCGAACAGTTGTAGTATAGTGTGAACCCATATAGTGTAGTGTGAACCCTTGTAGTGTAGTGTGAACCCTTATAGTGTAGAGTGAACCCTTGTAGCGTAGTGTGAACCCTTGTAGTGTAGTGTGAACGCTTATAGTGTAGTGTGAACCCTTATAGTGTAGTGTGAACATTTGTAGTTTAGCGTGAACCCTCGTAGTGTAGTGCGAACCCTTGTAGTGTAGTGTGAACCCATGAACTGTAGTGTGAACCCTTGAAGTGCAGTGTGAACCCTTGTAGTGTAGTGCGAACACTTGTAGTGTAGTGTGAGCCCTTGTAGTGTAGTGTGAACCCTTGTAGTGCAGTGTGAACCCTTGTAGTGTAGTGTGAACATGTGTAGTGCAGTGTGAACCCTTGTAGTGCAGTGTGAACCCTTGCAGTGTAGAGTGAACATGTGTAGTGCAGCGTGAACCCTTGTAGTGCAGTGTGAACTCTTGAAGTGTAGTGTGAACCCTTATAGTGTAGTGTGAACACGTGAAGTGCAGTATGGACCCTTGTAGTGTAGTGTGGACACGTGTAGTGTAGTGTGAACACTTGTAGTGCAGTGTGAACCCTTGAAGTGTAGTGTGAACCCTTGTAGTGCAGTGTGAACCCTTGAAGTGTAGTGTGAACCCTTATAGTGTAGTGTGAACCCTTATAGTGTAGTGTGAACTCTTATAGTGTAGTGTGAACCCTTGTAGTGTAGTGTGAACCCTTATAGAGTAGTGTGAACCCTTATAGTGTAGTGTAAACACGTGATGTGCAGTGTGAACCCTTATAGTAGAGTGTGAACCCTTGTAGTGTAGTGTGAACCCTTGTAGTGTAGTGTGAACCCATGTTTTGCAGTGTGAACCCTTGTAGTGTAGTGCGAACCCTTATAGTGTAGTGTGAACCCTTGTAGTGTAGTGTCCACCCTTATAGTGTAGTTTGAACCTATGTAGCTTAGTGTGAACCCTTGTAGTGTAGTGTGAACCCTTGAAGTGTAGTGTGAACCCTTGTAGTGCAGAGTGAACCCTTACAGTGCAGTGTCAACACTTGTAGTGTAGTGTGATCCCTTGTATTGTAGTGTGAACCCTTGTAGTGCAGTGTGAACCCTTGTAGTGTAGTGTGAACAAGTGTAGTGCAGTGTGAACCCTTGTAGTGCAGTGTGAACCCTTGTTGCGCAGAGTGATCCCTTGTTGTGAAGTGGGAACACGTGTAGTGCAGTGTGAACCCTTGCAGTGCAGTGTGAACCCTTGTAGTGTAGTGTGAATCCTTATAGTGTAGTGTGAACACGTGTAATGCAGTGTGAACCCTTGTAGTGTAGTGTGAACACGAGTAGTGTAGTGTGAGCCCTTGTAGCGCAGTGTGAACCCTTGTAGTGTAGTGTGAACACTTATAGTGTAGTGTGAACACGTGTCGTGCAGTGTGAACCCTTGTAGTGTAGTGTGAGCCCTTGTAGTGTATTGTGAACCCTTATAGTGTACTGTGAACACGTGGAGTGCAGTGTGAACGCTTGTAGTGCAATGTGAACCCTTGTAGTGTAGTGTGAACCCTTAAAGTGCAGTTTGAACACGTGCAGTGCAGTGTGAATTATTGTAGTGTAATGTGAACCCATGTAGTGTAGTGTGAACCCTTGAGGTGTAGTGTGAACCCTTGTAGTGCAGTGTGAACCCTTATAGTGTAGTGTGAACACTTGTAGTGCATTGTGAACCCTTGTAGTGTAGTGTGAACAAGTGTAGTGCAGTGTGAACCCTTGTAGTGCAGTGTGAACCCTTGTAGCGCAGTGTGAATCCTTGTAGTGTAGTGTGAACACTTGTAGTGCAGTGTGAACCCTTGTAGTGCAGTGTGAACCCTTGTAGTGTAGTGTGAACACCGAGTAGTGTAGTGTGATATGATATTGTTTATTTGGATTTGAGTAAAGGCATCGATGGAGCTCATGGTATAGGAGATAAAGTTCAAGCATGAACAGAGGCATGGCTTACCAATAGAAAGCAGAGAGTTTCCATTAATGGGGTTAAATCGGAATGAGGATTAATCACTAGTGACGTTCCACAAGGATCAGTTTTATCCCCTCTTTTGTTCATAATTTACATTAATGACCTTGATGAAGGGATTACGAGTGACATGAGCAAATTTGCTGATGATACAAAGATAGGCCATATGATTCATTCTGAGGAGGATAGCAATGAACTCCAGGAAGATTTGGACAAATTAATGTCTTGGTCTGAAAAATGGCAGATGAAGTTCAATGTGGATAAGTGTAGTCCTTGGTAAGGAAAATAACCCTCGAAGCTATAATCTAGGTGAAATAGAGCTTGATCATACAGAATGTGCAAAAGACTTGGGAATCATAGTAAGCAGAAATCTCAAGCCAAGACAGCAGTGCCTAAGTGTGTGCAACAAGGCCAACAGATTACATGGATTTATCTCAAGAAGTATAAGTAACAGAAGTCCAAAAGTTATTTTACAGCTCTATGCATCACTAGTGAGATTTCATTTAGATTATGCTGCTCAGTTTTGTCTCCTTACTACAGGATGGATATAGGCTCATTGGAGAATATACAGAGAAGAATGACTAAAATGAATTACTGTGTAAGGTATCTCCCGTATGAAATAAACTTAAAGCCTTAACTCTCCACTCTCTGCAGAGACGTAGAATGAGGGGAGATATCACTGAAGTGTATATGTGGATGATGGGCATAAACAAAGGAGATATTAATAAAGTATTGAGGGTGTCGAACCAGGTAAGAACCAGAAATAATGGATTTAAGTTGGATAAATTTAGATTTAGAAAGGTAAGTACTGGTTTTCTAACAGAGTTGTGGATGCGTGGAACAATCTTCCTGGTAGGGTGATCGAGGCTAGGACTTCGGGCAGCTTTAAAAAGAGATTGGACAAATATATGAGTGGGAGGGGATGGGTTTGATTTGTCATTGGGAACGGAGTAAATTCTTGGGTAGAGGTCATTTTGATAAGGACCTGCCTTGTATGGGCCAGTAGGCCTTCTGCAGTGTTCCTCCACTCTTATGTTCTTAAGTTCTTAGTGTGAGCGCTTATAGTGTAGTGTGAACCCTTGTAGTGAAGTGTGAACCCTTGTAGTGTAGTTTGAACCCTTGTGGTGTAGTGTAAACCCTTGTGGTGTAGTGTGAATCCTTGTGGTGTAGTGTAAAACTTTGTGGCATAGTGTGAACCCGTGTAGTGTAGTGTGAACATTTGTAGTGTAGTGTGAACCCTTGTGGTGTAGTGCAAACATTTGTGGTGCAGTGTAAACCCTTGTGGTGTAGTGTGAACGCTTGTAGTATAGTGTGAGCCCTTGTCGTGCAGTTGTGAATCGTTGTTGTTTATTGTGAACCCTTTTAGTGTGATGTGAACCTTTGTAGTATAGTGTGAACCCTTGTAGTGAAGTGTGAATCCTTGTGCTGTGGTACTATATGAACCTTTGTAGTGTTGTAGTATTATGTGAACCCTTGTAGTGTAGTGTGAATCCTTGTGCTGTGGTACTATATGAACCTTTGTAGTGTTGTAGTATTATGTGAACCATTGTAGTGTAGTACCGTGTGAATCCTTGTACTACTGAAGTACTGTGTGAACCCTGGTGGTGTTCTAGTACTATATGACCTCCTGTAATGTTGTAGTAATATGTGAACCCTCTTAATGTTGTAGTGCTATGTGAACCTCTTACTGTTGTAGTACTGTGTGAACCCTCTTAGTGTTGTAGTTCTACGTGAACCATCTTAGTGTTGTAGTTCTACGTGAACCCTCTTAGTGTTGTAGGACTATGTGAACCCTCTTTGTGTTGTAGTACTATGTGAACCTTCTTAGTGTTGCAGTACAACGTGAACCCTCTTAGTGTTGTAAAACTATGTGAACCCTCCTTGTGCTGTAGTACTATGTGAACCTTCTTAGTGTTGTAGTACTATTTGAACCCTCTTAGTGTTGTAGTACTATGTGAACCTTCTTACTGTTGTAGGACTATGTGAACCCTCTTTGCATTGTAGTACTATGTGAACCCTCTTAGTGTTGTAGTACTATGTGAACCCTCTTTGTGTTGTAGTACTATGTGAACCCTCTTAGTATCGTAGTACTATGTGAACCCTCTTGGTGCTGTAGTTCTATGTGAAGCCTTGTAGTGTCGTAGTAGTTTGTGAACCCTTGCAGCATTGTAATACTTTGTGAACCTTTGTAGTGTAGTAGTACTATGTGAACCCTTGTAGTGTTGTAGGATTGTGTGATTGTTGACATGAACTCTGCGAGTCTGATCTCTTATTTCCAGCGGACGATTTAGCACCAACTGTAGCAAACAGGCAGAGGTGTGGCGTTGGCAGGGTGGCAAGGGAAGTGAGTAGCCGGGTAGCTTTGGCAGGTAGAGTAGCTGGGACGGATGCCAGGAGGGCGGCAGGCAGAGTAGCAAGATGGTAATGTGGAAGATAGGGTGGTAGGGAGATTTAAAGATAGGGTGGTAGGGAGGGTGGCAGAAAGGTTGGCAAGGAGGATGATATGGAGGGAATGGCACTAGGGTGGCATATAGTGTGATAGAGTGGGTGGCAGAGGTGGCTGGGAAGATGGTAAGAAAGGTAGCAAGAAAACTGGCAAAGAAAGTGGCAGGGAAAGTGGTAGCGAGGTTAACAGGTAGGTTGGTATACAGGGAGAGTTTCAGCTACACTGGCAAGGAGAGGGAAATACATGTTAGCAGGGAGAATCGCTGGGTAGAAAGGGAGAGTAGCAGGCAGTATAAAGCTGAGCTGCAGGGAGAATGATGTGAAGGGTGTTAGGAAAGGTAGAAGAGAGGGTGGCAGGAAGAGTGGCAGGGAGGGTAGTAGAGAAGATATCAAGCAGAGTGGCAATCAGGGTGGCAGGCAGGGTGGATGGCAGGCCAAGGGAGGGTGGAACTCAACACAGGCTTAGAGAAATGACGAGGTCATAAAGACGCGATACTCTCCTGCTTTTATGGCTACGATCTTTACAGGTGACAATATTTGTGATGGTGCTGGAGGGAAGAAGGGTATCTCAGTGAGAGAGAGAGAGAGAGAGAGAGAGAGAGAGAGAGGGAGAGAGAGAGAGAGAGAGAGAGAGAGAGAGAGAGAGAGAATGAACATTCACGATCACTGAACCCTCTGTATACAAATCCAACAACAAGGTTGCCAACAGCTGACTAATCTACAGTTTTACTATTAAATCTTTTTTTTTTAAAGTTCACTTTTATAATTTCATGAAGGATACAATTATTAGGGGTCATATTCAGAGAATATTTACCAAACATTTTACCAAGTACCTTTAGATGCCAGTCAAACGAATAATGCGACATGATCAACAATAACTTTTATTTATGTTTCAACAGGGCAATATACGTGACACACTCGGTCGAGTAGTGCGCAGTTATGCAGTACCACAAACACATCAGTAACTTCACTCATAACTTAAATGATAAATTAGACACATGTGCAGCATTTGGATATTTTTATTGTGGAAATGTTTCGCCACTCGGACATCCGAGAGATTTCAGATATTCCACTTACTGATGACTGATTGCATCAGCTTATACAGAAATAACCCGCACTTAAGAGAATGAAACTTATGATGACGTTTCGGTCCGACTTGGACCATTAACTAGCGACTAGTTAATGATCCAAGTCGGACCGAAACGTCATAAGTTTCAGTTTCTTATGTGCGGGTTATTTGTTTACTGTTTCAGTCACGGTATTGTGCCTTTTAATTCTATACATCAGCTTCCTCATGTATGGGCTTCAAGTTTTGCCTTCGGATAACACGTCCATTGTACATCTCTATAGTTATAGATGATCGCCCGGTAAGCACTTGCTGCTAGGGTTGTGATAAATGGTTTTGAAACCGACAATTTGAAGACTGAGACACTTATGCAATATGTAGGAATCTTTATTTAGGAAACGGTTCGCCAAACAGTGGCTTCAACAGTCTAATACAAAGTGGAAATGATGAATTATTCCACTGTCATCCCGCCTCCTCCTGCTTCGACTCACCTGACTACGGTATATAAGCCACCTCTCCGGCCATATCCTGTACTTTCTACAAGAGTAATGGATCGAACACATCGATTCCAGGCTGAAGGACTGATTACCTCAAACTCCTCCTCTCCTTACCCATTTCTACTTTGCATTGGACTAATGAAGCCACTGTGTGGCGAAATGTTTCCTTAATAAAGATTCTCATATGATACACAAGTGTCTCAATCCACTGCTAAAGTTGTCTGACAGTTCCGCATTATAGCAATGAACAGTCAGGATCACTGGGGCCCTTTAATTTTGTGTCCTAGGATGCGACCCACACCTGTCGACAAACACACAGGTACCTACTTACTGCTAGGTGAACTAAGGACAGCAGGTGTAAGGAATCATGGTCAACGTTTCCATCCGGCCGGGGATTAAATCACGGACACATTGTGTGTGAGGCGAGTGCTATATAAGAATATAATGGGCCCAGGGACTAGGCCCCAACATTTGTGTTTGCTAAGCAAGTTACTGTGGTAAAGTACTATTTACAAAATTGATTTATTAAAGACCCATTGTAATGGGTTTGCAGTCATGAATCCAGGAACAAAAACATGAGAGTTGTTATGGGTTATTTACAATACACGATATTTTGCAAGATATGGTTGAATTTTGGTAAATTCAGGCGCTTATGACTTGTAATATGCTACTGTGCAAAAAATACTTTAACATATCTTTAACAGTGGTGAGTGAGCTCTCATGAGAATTCATGAATTTTTGTGGAATTCCTGAACATAACGCTAAAGGAGACAAAAATTCCTCTGGCACAGTTTATGTATGGTTAGGACATCTACAACAGCTGCTGGTGTAAACTTCCAGTAGCTGTCAAAGATTACGAACATTCTGATACACTTCTTAATTTTGCTGGTAATAAAATATATAATTATGTCTTTTATACTGCCCTCACATGGCCAGTGAACTGCCCAAAGAATGATACATCCATCTATGACAATGGTATCAGTATACTCAGTTATGTGAGCTAACTGCTCCACGTCAAGTTTCTTCTTCGGTATTGATTTTGATTTAGTAATTCGCTTATCTTTCATTTTCCGTCAAACATTGAGATTGGAACTGCTACTAGTTCATAGCTTATTACACCCTTTACATTAACATCAGCCGGACCACCCTTTATTTTCTTTTTTTTGCTCTCTTGAATCGTCAGAACTCGCCTCCTCTGGGAGTAACGGCAGCCCTCAGATCAGTTCCCCTCATACTCATGCATAGTTTCTTTATCCACGTCTATAGCATCATCAGTATTTACCCCCTTCTGGGCATAAACATCAAGAAACTGAGTTCACGTGAGTTGGTTGATGGTCTTCACCATTAATCGGATCAATGTCAGTTTTCATTATATTTGATATATAAAGACATCTCTTCATTGTGTGCAGTATGTTATATTCTCAGAAGATGCAGTCTTCAAATCTTGCCCGTCCTTCAACCGTCTCCTGCCGACGGATGCCAGTGGCAGATGCTGCCCGTCGGTGGGCCGCATCTGCCACTGGCGACTATTTGCACCCCAACATCACCAACCCAGCTTATGAGAAACTGTATTCCTCCAAGACGACGGATAAATTTCTCACCAAATAACACTGTTTAAGCCCACTGTACATTCAGATTTTCTTGGTACAGTTGTGGATCTACTGGAAATGAATTTGTTGCTTGGCTAGCTGTCTTTGTTGTTCTCTTGGATACCAGCGTAGAAGTGAGGATTTAGGAGTCATGTCAATGATAGGTGTGTAAATAACAAAAACAAAACGCTGTTACTATTTTCTAAACAAGATCAGACACTTAGAGTAAAGGTATTTGTCGAATTTTCTCTTGAAAACTTCTACACTTGTTCTGGCTTGTTGAATTTTTCAAATTCCTCATGAGTGCCAGAGTTACACCCAGTGCATTATCAACGTGTGTCCCGTAGCTCGGTTGGTAGCGCAGTCAGTTCATACAGTGTCCATTGTTCTTCCCCGGTACGGGTGGAAACACTGGGCATGTTTCCTTACGCCTGCTACCCTTGTTCATTTGGCATCAAGTAGGTACCTGGGTGTTGGCCAACCAGAGTGGGTCGCATCCTACGTTGTCCTGAATGGTCTGTATAGCTAACCAGTGGCTTTCTATATAGTATGTCATTGATGTCAGCTATGGTCTGTATAAGTTGCATCATGTACTTGTAGAAATAATAATAATAATAATAATAATAATAATAATAATAATAATAATAATAATAATTATTATTATTATTATTATTATTATTATTATTATTATTATTATTATTATTATTATTATTATTATTATTGTTGTTGTTGTTGTTGTTGTTGTTGTTGTTGTTGTTGTTGTTTTTGTTATTATTAATATAGACACCCAAAATACTAAAATTCTGCTGAAAGCAACTATACAATAAAAAAAAAAAGGTCCAGCAAAATTCTGAATTTGATAAACAGATTATTCTCAACCTACAAAAATAAAAACGCCTCACAGTGACAGTTCTTATTGGCAGAAGGCAAATATTCATTTCCTAGAGAACCTTGTATATCTTGTTGCTCCTCTGCTGAACCCGGACTTATCACTCCAAATGTTTTACCAGGCGTAGATATGTTATATTCGTGTAGAAGTGTTAAGCCTGTAGCTCCAACTTTTTGGTTAAAGAGCACCTCCAAGGAGCCCACGTAAAGGGAATAGGATTAAACAGATTCTCTCAATGCACTCTGGCCACAATCACATGAAACACAAACAAAAATCTATTTAATGCTTTTTCAGTAATAAAAAATATGAAGACACTGACACAAATAATCATTTATTGAGAAATCGTTTCGCTCAGTGTAGAACATAACACAGAGAAATGCAGCCTGAATAAAACCTTGTTTTAAAACATGCATCAGTGTTTTCTTACCTCTCTGCAAAATGTTTTTTCATCCATAAAATAATCATGAAAATCATTGAAGACAACTTCCTTATTTTCAAATTAGTTAACTTAGTTAAACGATCAACATGACTCACGAAATCGTAATAACACGTTTGCAAACAAACCAGCGGCTTTCTATATAGTATGTCATTGATTTCAGCTATGGTCTGTTTAAGTTGCATCATATACATGCAGAAATTATATTATTATTATTATTATTATTATTATTATTATTATTATTATTATTATTATTATTATTATTATTATTATTATTATTATTATTATTAATGTAGACACCCAAAAGATTAAAATTATACTGAAAACAACTATACAACCAAAAAAAAAAAGTGTCAACCAAAATTCTGGATTTCATAAACAGATTATTCTCAACCTATGGTTGGTATGGTTAGTTAAGTGATGAAAGAGACTGGGGGAGCATGACTTTTATTTTACTGATCGTGTCACCCGAAATAAGAAACTACCACAACCTTCATACTAAAGATGAGAGAGAATGAGAGCGTCACACCTGGCTCACAGACAAGATGAGAGAGGATGACAGAGTCACACCTGGCTCATAGACATGATGAGAGAGGATGACAGAGTCACACCTGGCTCATAGACAAGATGAGAGAGGATGACAGAGTCACACCTGGCTCACAGACAAGATGAGAGAGGATGACAAAGTCACACCTGGCTCACAGACAAGATGAGAGAGGATGACAAAGTCACACCTGGCTCACAGACAAGATGAGAGAGGATGGCAGAGTCACACCTGGCTCATAGACATGATGAGAGAGGATGACAGAGTCACACCTGGCTCATAGACAAGATGAGAGAGGATGACAGAGTCACACCTGGCTCACAGACAAGATGAGAGAGAATGAGAGAGTCACACCTGGCTCACAGACAAGATGAGAGAGAATGAGAGAGTCACACCTGGCTCACAGACAAGATGAGAGAGGATGACAGAGTCAAACCTGGCTCATAGACAAGATGAAAGAGGATGAGAGCGTCAC
>NC_069449.1:11156588-11199088 GCF_026875155.1 Cherax quadricarinatus
TATTTATCTCCTGAGCGAGGATTGTCTTTGTTCGGTTCTATAAGTGACAGTTATCATAAAAGGAAGCTTCTAGGAATAATCTATTTGCCTAGTAAATATTACTTACTTTTACCACGTTAAATGCGTTCGAGAATTACAAGAAATTCAATGGCATATACAAACCCATTTTCACTTCACACTTAATCAAAACGAGTTAATTGGACTATGTTGGTTAAATGTTCAATCAGTGGTTCCTGTTGAAATTTTATGTACCAAATATTTTTCAGATATTGCTTATGTTACCCGAAACTATTGAAATATTCTAACATAGGACGGAATGGCTGTTCGATACATTAAGACCATAGAATGCTCAGATTTTTCAATTTAAGATTAAAGTTGTTTAATAATTTTACGAGAAAAACTACAGAAAATTGCTGCTGGAACACAGAAAAAAATCTAGAATGTTTAAAGTTTGATTTTCAGCACAACAGTAGCGAGGGTTATGACAGTGGATCTAGTATGGCTAGACAGTACGAGAATGTGTATGCTATTATATTTGAGCATAATTAAAACTGAATTTTTGAAGCTGCGTGGACTTCATAGTAAGTTATGACGGTGCCGAATCATGCAAAGAGGCAATTACCTACTTTGCTACTCTTTAGCAGCTTTACAATCTGTGACTTAACAGTCCTAAAAATGTTTGAAATTCTGAGGCAGCATCTTCCTGTTTCAATCAATGGGATATCCAAACCCAGGTGGCCTGTCCAGACTGATGGTTTTCAACCAGCCGTCTGTTATTTGAATTCGGTGAGAAAGGCTTCAAAGGAGCGTGAATCTCCTAACTCTTCTGCATAAGGTCGAAGGAAACTAAAGACTGTTTTGAAAGTCACGTCAGAATTTTAATGTTTTCTCTCATCTTTGTAGATGTAGTAACTTACCATGAGTTATCAAACTAATTTGGTTACTGAACCACGCATAGCAATCATACACTTAATTTTGAGATGTAACACTGACAGTATGGTAAAAAAAAATAAGCTAAAATATATCACAAACATCATTTAACAGCTTCATAAACAATAGGATGCACTGCTGACTGACACCAAATTGGTAACACAGAAGATTGGAATTTCATTTTCAACAAATTGCGACTGACTGACTGACTCCAATGCTGAGCTGCATTGTGGGACCAACAATTTATTTCAGGTCTTACATTCAGGACTGAGTCACTGCAAGTAATGTTATCCTTTTTTGGGTTTCTTTGGCAGTTCAGCAATCTGAGTAATGATGATTTACTTTCAGCAACTGAACAATTTCAGCGAGAGTTCAGCAATAAAAAATCAAATGAGCTCAAGGAGGCGGTCAAGGTCATCGTTAGAATATTTAATCTAAGAACTTTAAAATGCAATGCAAACCAAGGGAATTACTTCAAGAAATGTTCGATCCTAAACTTTTAGCTGTTTTTCCTAATTTCACAGTTGTACTATTTATATTTGTCAGTTTACCAGCATCTGTTACTTCGGAGGGACAAACTTTCAGTGTTCACAGAGGACAAGAGCTATCGAAAGTCCACTTTGGAAAAAGAATGTGACACTGAACGAAATCTTGACTAACACCCTCCACAGAGAAGACAATAAAAGTCTAGACTCAGGAATAAGAAAATATTATTAAAAAAGTCAACAATAGCCACTTCTGGTCTATGACTAAGGACCAGCTTAAACAAATGTTAGCTCGTTTGCAAATTCAACAGCAGTAATTCCCTAGTTTTCAATGCAAAGTGAAACAGGCTCTAGTTTTTGTAAACCGCTTTTGTAAACTAAAATTTATTGAACTGGGACTAAGAGGTCATTCAATGCATTCTGTATACTCACATATAGGCGAGTACACACACACACATACACACACGCACACCAAGCAGGGATAACAGGGAAGGCACTTCAATGGATCAGGGAATACTTGTCAGGAAGACAGCAGCGAGTCATGGTACGTGGCGAGGTGTCAGAGTGGGCACCTGTGACCAGAGGGGTCCCACAGGGGTCAGTCCTAGGACCAGTGCTGCTTCTGGTATTTGTGAACGACATGACGGAAGGAATAGACTCTGAGGTGTCCCTGTTTGCAGATGACGTGAAGTTGATGAGAAGAATTCATTCGATCGAAGACCAGGCAGGACTACAAAGGGACCTGGATAGGCTGCAGACCTGGTCCAGCAATTGGTTCCTGGAGTTCAACCCCACCAAGTGCAAAGTCAAGAAGATTCGGGAAGGGCAAAGAAGACCGCAGACGGAATACAGTCTAGGGGGCAAGAGACTACAAACCTCACTCAAGGAAAAAATCTTGGGGTGAGCATAACACCAGGCACATCTGAAGCGCACATCAATCAAATAACTGCTGCAGCATATGGGCGCCTAGCAAGCCTCAGAACAGCATTCCGACATCTTAATAAGGAATCGTTCAGGACCCTGTACACCGTGTACGTTAGGCCCATATTGGAGTATGCGGCACCAGTCTGGAACCCAAACCTAGCCAAGCACTTAAAGAAATTAGAGAAAGTGTAAAGGTTTGCAACAAGACTAGTCCCAGAGCAAAGAGGTATGTCCTACGAGGAGAGGTTAAAGGAAATCAACCTGACGACACTGGAGGACAGGAGAGATAGGGGGGACATGATAACGACATAGAAAATACTGAGAGGAATTGACAAGGTGGACAAAGATAGGATGTTCCAGAGATGGGACACAGCAATAAGGAGACACAGTTGGAAGTTGAAGACACAGATGAATCACAGGGATGTTAGGAAGTATTTCTTCAAGCACAGAGTAGTCAGGAAGTGGAGTAGTTTGGGAAGCGATGTAGTGGAGGCAGGATCCATACATAGCTTTAAGCAGAAGCATGATAAAGCTCACGGTTCAAGGAGAGTGACCTAGTAGCGACCAGTGAAGAGGCGGGGCCAGGAGCTTGGACTCGACCCCTGCAACCTCAACTAGGTGAGTACAATTAGGTGAGTACACACACACACACAAACACACCACACACACACACACACACACACACAACACACACACCACACACACACACACACACACACACACACACACACACACACACACACACACACACACACACACACACACAACACCACACACACACACACCCCCCACACACACACACACACACACACACACACAACACCACACACACACACACCACACACACACACACACACCACACACACCACAACACACACACACACACACACACACACACACACACACACACACACACACACACACACCACACACAACACACCACACACACACACACACACACACACACCACACACAACACACCAACACACACACACACACACACACACACACACACACACACACACACACAACAACCACACACAACCACACCACACACACACACACACCACCCACACAACACCACACAAAACCCACACACCACACACACACCACACCACCACACACACACACACACACACACACACACACACACACACACACACACACACACACACAACACACCACACACAACCACACACACACACACACACACACACACACACACACACCACACACACACACACACACACACACACACACACACACACACACACCAACACACACCACACACACACACACACACACACACACACACACACACACCACACACACACACACAACACACACACACACACACACACACACACACACACCACACACCACACCACCACACACACCACACACACACACACACACACACCACTGAGACAAATGTGACCCAGAAAGCTTCATCCATTAACATAAAACAAACATTCGTTGAGGGAATATACATATACAACACAAAATTAAATATCCGTCACTAATTAAAACATCCGGGGAAATGAATTTATGGTGAATGTTTGTGGTGTGTGGATGATGTCTGTACTCACCTAATTGTGGTTGCAGGGGTCGAGACTCAGCTCCTGGCCCCGCCTCTTCACCGACCGCTACTAGGTCCTCTCTCCCCCTGCTCCCATGAGCTTTATCGTACCTCGTCTTAAAACTATGTATAGTTCCTGCCTCCACTACATCGCTTGCCAGTCTATTCCACTTCCTAACTACTCTATGACTGAAGAAATACTTCCTAACATCCCTTTGACTCATCTGAGTCCTCAGCTTCCAATTGTGACCCCTTGTTTCTGTGTCCTATCTCTGGAACATCCTGTCTCTGTCCACCTTGTCTATTCCACGCAGTATTTTGTATGTCGTTATCATATCTCCCCTGACCCTCCTCTCCTCCAGTGTTGTCAGACAGATTTCCCTTAACCTTTCTTCATAGGACATTCCCTTAGCTCTGGAACTAGCCTTGTTGCAAACCTTTGCACTTTCTCTAATTTCTTGACGTGTTTGATCAGGTGTGGGTTCCAAACTGGTGCTGCATGCTCCAGTATGGGCCTGACGTACACAGTGTATAAAATCTTGAACGCTTCCTTACTGAGGTGCCGGAACGCTATTCTCAGGTTTGCCAAGTGCCCATATGCCGCAGCAGCTATCTAGTTAATGTGTGCTTCTGGGGATGTACTCGGTATTATACTCACTCCTAGGTCTTTCTCCTTGAGTGAGGTTTGCAGCCTTTGGCCATCTAGCCTATACTCTGTCTGCAGTCTTCTTTGCCCTCCTCCGATCTTCATGACTTTGCATTTGGCGGGGTTAAATTCTAGGAGCCAGTTTCTGGACCACACATCCAGCCTGTCCAGTTCTCTTTGTAGACCTGTCTGGTCCGCGTCTGATTTAATTCTCCTCATTAACTTCACGTCATCTGCAAACAGGGACACTTCTGAGTCTCTCCCTTCCGTCATGCCGTTCACATATACCAAGAATAACACTGGTCCCAGGACTGACCCCAGTGGGACCCCGCTCGTCACTGGCGCCCACTGTGATACCTCATCACGGACCACGACTCGCTGTTGCCTCCAAGTTAGGTATTCTCTGATCCATTGCAGTGCCCTTCCTGCTATACGTGCCTGTTCCTCTAGCTTCTGTACTAATCTTTTGTGAGGAACTGTGAGGAAGGCCTTCTTGCAGTCCAAGAAAATGCAGTCAACCCACCCCTCCCTCTCATTTCTTACTTCAGTTACCTTGTCGTAAAACTCTAGTAGGTTTGTTACACAGGATTTGCCTACCATGAATCCGTGCTGGCTGTCGTTTATAATCTTGTTCCGCTCCAGGTGCTCCACCACTCTCCTCCTGATAATCTTTTCCAAGACTTTGCATACTATACATGTCAGTGACACTGGTCTATAATTTAGTGCTTCATTTCTGTTTCCCTTCTTAAAGATGGGGACTACATTTGCCTTCTTCCATACTTCAGGTAGTTGCCCAGTTTCAAGGGAAGTGTTGAATATTTTGGTTAGTGGCACACGTAGTGTCCCTGCTCCCTCTCTAAGGACCCACGGAGAGATGTTGTCCAGTCCCGCCGCCTTTGAGGTATCAAGGTCACTTAGGAACTTATCCACCTCCTCCTCAGTTGTGTGTAATTCATCGAACACTTGTTGGTATATCCCTTGTTGCTGTGCGCCACTGTAAATACTTCCTGAAATCTCATCTTGAGCTCCTCACATACCTCCTGGTCGTTTCTTGTGAGCTCCCCACCTTCTTTCCTCAGCCTGATTACCTGGTCCTTGACTGTTGTCTTCCTCCTGATGTGGCTGTAGACTAGTCTCGGGTCAGACTTGACTTTCGATGCTATTTCATTTTCATACTGCCGCTGCGCCTCCCTTCTTATCTGTGCATACTCGTTTCTGGCTCGTCGACTAATGTCTTTACTCTCCTGAGTCCTTTGCCTTCTGTACTTTTTCCATTCTCTAGAGCACTTAGTTTTTGCCTCCCTGCACCTTCGGGTAAACCAAGGGCTCGTTCTGTTCTTCCCATTATTTCTGTTACCCTTGGGAACAAACCTTTCCTCTGCCTCCTTGCATTGTTGTTACGAAGTCCATCATTTCGTTTACTGATTTCCCTACCAACTCCTGTTCCCACTGAACCTCCTGCAGGAAGGTCCTCATTCTTGTGTAGTCCCCCCTTTTATAGTTTAGCTTTTCCCTTTCTACTCCTGTTACCCTCTCCACTTTTAGCTCCACGATGTATTCAAAGCTCATAACTACGTGGTCACTAGCTCCAAGGGGCCTTTCATATGTGATGTGCTCAATGTCTGAGCTACTCAGGGTGAACACGAGGTCCAGATTTGCTGGTTCATCCTCCCCTCTCTCTCTGGTAGTATCCCTAACATGCTGGTTCATGAGATTTGCTAGCACCACATCCATCATTGTGGCTCTCCATGTTTCGGGACCCTCATGTGGCTCCAGGTTTTCCCGATCAATCTCCCTGTGATTGAAGTCACCCATGACCAGTAACTTCGCTCTACTTGAGTGGGCCCTTCTTGCCACCTCAGCTATAGTGTCCACCATTGCTCTGTTGCATTCATCATATTCCTCTCTTGGCCTCCTGCAGTTCTGTGGTGGGTTATACATAACTGCAATGACTACCTTGTGTTCCCCTGACTAAACTGTACCTACTAGGTAATCCCTTTCTCCAATTTCGTCCATACCTTCCATTTCTTGATAACCCCACCGGTTTTTTATTAGTAGTGCAACCCCTCCTCCCCCCCTGCTCCTTCTATTTTTCCTCAAGATATGATATCCGGGTGGGAAGATTGCATCTGTTATTATCCCAGTGAGTTTCGTTTCTGTAACCGCTACGATGTCTGGGGACAACTCCTTGATTCTTTCGTGCCACTCCTCACATTTATTCGTTATTCCATCCGTGTTCGTAGTACCAAACCTTCAACTTCTTTTCAATAACTGTGGTCTGGGAAGAGAGGTGGTTAGGGGAAGCAGGGGCCTATAAGGGGTTGGTGTGGGGGTGGGGTCTGTGGTGCAGGGTGTGGGGGCAGAGGGCCTATGGGGGGTTTCAGTGGGGGTGGGGGTAGTGGTGAGGGGGATGGGGAAGAGGGCCTATGGGGGGTTACATTGGGGGAGGGGGTTGTGGTGAGGGGGATGGGGATAGAGGGTACAGTGTGTGAGTTGCTGTGGGTTACTGTGAGGGTGGGGTTTGTGGTGAGGGGGATGGGGGGAGAGGGTACATTGTGTGGGTTACTGTGGGTTTCTGTGGGGGTGGGGTTTGAGGTGAGGGGGATGTACATGTTACTGAGGGTTACTTGATGGGGGCAGAGGGTGCAGTGAGTGGGTTTTGGGTTAAGTCGTTTGATTGCTTTGGGATTGCCATGGTTGTGTTGCTTCTGTGGGTGGTACTGGAGGAGGTTGTGTTTGTTCTTCCACATGGGCCTGATTTCTCCTGCTCTCCACCTTCCTTGCCTCCCATTCCTCCTTGCGACGGTGCACCCTCTCTTTCAGTGTCATCCTTTCTTGTGTTTTGTCTCGGTCGAGGTACACACTCTGGAACACCTGATTGTCCCTTAGGCGTGCTTTCTCCTTCAGGATCCGGTTTCGAGCTGACTCTGCCTTGAAAATCACTTTGACTGGATGTTTTTTTCCCCTCGCAAACCACCTAATTCTCTGAAAATTTGTCAGCTGAGTCATGTCGTCCTCTCCTATTGCTTTCATGATGCTTTCAATCGTTTTTTCTCTCCTCCTGTTTCCTTGCCTCGTAAGTTTCCCCATCTACTTCTTGGAGCCCAAAGACAAAAATGGCCCTCTCCCTTTCATCCTCACACTGATTCAAATTAGTTCCTGCCATTGACACGTTGCTTCTTACTGTCTCTTCCCTATCTGGTGTCCCTCTGCTTATTTGTTCCTGGACATGGCAGTTGTCTGTTAGAGCCTCTGTGTATAGTTTAGCTCCTTCATTGACTTTAGTCCCCTCGCTAGTTCTTGCTGTTCTCCCTGCCTTTTTCCAGGCCCCCCTTGGGTCTGATGGGGTCATTGCATACAGTATATCTCCTTTGTCCCCCACTGTCCCCTCATCGTTGACTGAGGTAGTAGCTCTTGGTGTCATGGCTGTACTGTCCGTTGGTTCTTTAGGCTGTTTCAGACTCTTTAGTTCTTCTACTAAGCTCTGTATCTTAGCTTCAGCTGCTGTGATTTGTAATTCCCATTTCCTGCTCTCCTCAGCTTCATCCACCATTCCTCTGGTTATCCGTCCAGGTTTTTGGTGTCCCCTTTTTTTTTCTTTTCACAGAAGGAAGAGCTTATGCCAAGGGTGCTGTGGAGGGAGGTGTTTGTTGTGGGGGGAGGGGGGTGTTTGTTGTGGGAAGAAAGGAGGAGACAGGGAGGGGAAAAGGATAGTGAACTGGAGGGGGGACACAGCAGCAAGGGGGACAGAGGGAAGAGCAATGGGAGGGTGGGGAGTAGAAGGAGTAAGGAGGATGAGAAGGAAGATGATGAGGGAGAGAAAGTGGGATAAAGAGAGACAGTGAGTGTGGTTGAGTATGAGCTAGAGAGAGAGGGGGGAAGGGAGAGTCAGAGTGTGTGGAGCATGTGAGTTGGGGAAGATCAGCCTTTAGTGTGCTTGCAGGCCTCGGAGGAGATGGGAGAGGGAGGAGGAGAAGAAGAGGAGGTGAGGGGGGGAGATGGAGGAGGTATAGGAGGAGGATGATAGAGAGGGACAGAGAGTGTCATTGGAGTCTGTCATTGGTGGCGTATGTTTGTGTTGTTTGGCGAATGCCTATTATGAACGGCAGATGTTTGTGGTGTGCGGTGAGTGCCCATCAAGCGACAGTACCATCAAGCCAAATCATTCACTAAAGCATACCCAGGGTGTAGTTAGTTAAATTCCATATCTCTCTCAACATCCCAGTATTCACTAACTTAAAAGCCCCATCTAAAAATGCTAAACAACCATGGTAACATCAAATATCCCGGTCATTATAACTCAGGATGATCTTTCCCGACATAAGTTAGGTCACGTGAAAGAATAATAAAGTTAAATTATGGTCAAGTCAAGTTTGTTTTGAAGATTAAACCGTGGGCAGTATACTGGGAAAAGCAAATATTAACAGAAGCAAAACTGGAATGAAGATTCATGTTTGGAATGTCGTGTTTATGAGCTTTTGTGAAGACATAAGTTTCTCCTGTAAATAGTTGGCTAATTGGGAAATAGTTAATATGACTTTTAGACAAAATCTGGAACTCTAAGAGCAGCCGCCTCCATATGGTGAGTTCTGGGTATTTTCGACTACTGATGGTAGAAAATCAGAGCGCAAATTAGGTGAGAGCTGCTCACAGTGTACGTTGTTCTTTTCTAAGCAACATACTCCTTTATAGGATGCAATATGACTGAACCTCATTCCATGCACCCTGTATGATCCCAAAGTATTTAGAGCTTTCCATGGAATATAATAATATTACATAAAATGTAATCACAACGTGTTCACATATTAAAAAAAAATTCCGTTATTTGCAAGAATCAAACTCTGTACACTTTGCTTGGTAGGATTATTATCTAAATAAGTTAAGAGAGGATGCTAACGATCATGATGATGATGATCATTAATATGTGGATGGTAATGAGACTTGATGCACAACCTGGAATATATTCTCAAAGAAATGATTCCTCAAAGTGCCCTTTCCCACGAACTTTAACTCTCACATTCCGATGAAAGTTGAGTCTTGCCACTCGTCCATGAAACTTTCCATCCCAATTCTTTTCTCTTTGCAAGATCCTTTTCTCTTCTCCCTCCAGAGGGTCAAAGTTTGTTTTTTTAAAAAACTCCCTCTACCCATCTTCCATGAGGGTCGACACTTACCTCACTACTCAGGATCCTTCTTACCCGTGGGTCGATGCTCGTCTCTCTTCCAAGGATTCTCCCTTTCCCTGAGGGTCGACGACCATTTCTTCCCTGGATCCTCTCTACTCCTAAGAGGTCGACGTTTATCTCTCTTCCCATTATCCACTCTTCGCCTGAGGGTCGACGCTGATCTCTGTTATAAGTGCGATGAAGCTAGCATACTGATCCACCAGAGAATACTCGGTCAACCTGTTGATTCCCTTCTAGCAGCTAGCCTGTTTTTCACTTATCCTTCACCTCAGTGGAGCAGGACCACTTATATTAGAAAAACGCTTTTATTAGGTAGTATATAAATGGGAGAAAGAAATACTTGCTAAAAAAAAGTGTGAGATTTTAGGTGAAACAAAAATGTTTAGGGTTAACATTACACATAATCATATGAAATGATTTAAGAATTATTAGTTTCCTACACACAATTAGGGCCGCAGAATATATACCTATAATGTTTCTACATATGTATTTTTTTTTTTTTTGCTTAAACTGTGTCCTTAGTCACCTTACTATAAATCCTTTACTGAAAGAATCCTCAGTAATAGATTGAACTAACGGGCAAGTTACTGTATTAAACTGTACCCAGAAGTACTATTATATATAATGTGTCTGTGTATGTAGTAGGCAGCAGACTCAGCATAGAAATTAACTGACATAAACCAGCAAGCACCTAAATAAATTAACTTTTGACAACATATTTAAAGACAGTATTCTTGAACAATGAAGTGGTTAATTTCTTTAATAGCAATATGTATTAAGCAGCCATAATCAGCACGGTATCAAACAGAGAAAAGTGACAAAAAAAACAGACGAACTAACTTGGGAAAATTCGCATGTCCTCCAGTGAAGGCAAAAAAAAAAAAAAAAAGAAACTCAAATTACTGAATTTGAGTTCAGCGACTTGTAAACCCCAATTACGAGAGTCCGAAGACACCAGTCAAAGAAACCTGAATCGAATCATATCGATTGTCTCATTACACAACACCACAAAATGTAAAAAAAAAAAAAATCGCTAATTCTAGATAAGCTTCTGCAAACAGTTTAAGGTCGATAAGAAGAATAACTCGAATAACCAACGAGATCATACTCTACCACAAAACTGAGTCTACACCACAAGAGCAGAGAGCACCAGAGTCCTTCCATATGGAGGCAACAGATTTAGGTGTTGCCTCATTGACGTCTAGCCAGAGAGATGATTGCTACAGATCCAGGCGTGAGGTCAGGTCTGCTCCCAGTTCGACAACTGCCAGAATGCATCACAGTTAACAAATGAGCGAACATGCATGTAGCTGAGAGGGACAGCCCATCCAAACCTCGAATTTGCAAGCACAGTGTATAAAACATCCTATTTATTAATGTCGCTGAGGATGTAAAATAAATACTATAAAATATAAAATTTTCATTTTAGCTACTAATGGAAACAACGTTCGTAATATAACATTAAATAAAAATGTTCATAATGTATATGAAAGTGTCTGTATTATCTGGAGACACAACACACACTTCCCAGGATCATCTCTTTCCCTGAGCGTCGATATTTATCTCTCTTCCTATTGTCCTCTCTTCCCCTGAGGGTCTACGCTTACCGCTCTTTCCAGAATCTTACTATTCCCTGAGCGTCGACAAATGTATCTTATCCAAGGTTTTCTGTGCCATACCCACTCTTCGACATGGGCGAAGATCTTTGCACTCAGCGAAAGTTCGTGCTGGTCCAGCAATGTGATCCCAAGGGCCGAAATATTCACTAGAGGCAAAAATCGCTGGTGGTGCGTAAGAGCGACAAGCCTTTTGTTCGCAGGCAGCGATTCTTGCACAATTACCAGTGACGTGTGCTCTGTCCTCAGACTGTCAGGGCAGCCCCAACCATCTCTCTCTCTCTCTCTCTCTCTCTCTCTCCTCTCTCTCTCTCTCTTTCATCCTCTCTATTATTCTGTGCCTGTCAGTTAGTGCCTTCTTCCTCTCATTCATCCCAGACAACGAGATGCAAATTTAATTTTCATTAACTTCTGAGAGGCTTTAGAAGATTTTACAAAAATCTTATCAAGAAAACATGACATAGTTCTTATATGCAAATATATATATATATATATATATATATATATATATATATATATTGGAGAGAGAGTAATGAGAGGATGATAGAGATGAATTTATGGGAGATTTAATGATATTATAGGAGCCTTTGAATCCACAGTGAGAGAGTAATTGTGGTAGGGACCGAATGCTAAAGTAGGAGAAACTTTTAGAGAGGGTGTGGTAGGTAAGTTTGGGTGCCAGGTGGTAAATGATAATGGGAGCCCTTGATTGAACTTTGTATAGAAAGGGGTTTGAGTTATAGGTAATACATATTTTAAGAAAAGAGATAAATAAGTATACACGATATGATGTAGGGCGAAATGACAGTAGTTTGTTGGATTATGTATTGGTAGATAAAGACTGTTGAGTAGACTTCAGGATGTACATGTTTATAGAGGGCACAGATATATCAGATCACTTTCTAGTTTGAGCTACACTGAGAGTAAAAGGTAGATGGGATACAAGGAGAATAGAAGCATCAGGAAGAGAGAGTGAAGGTTTATAAACTAAAAGAGGAGGCAGTTAGGGTAAGATATAAACAGCTATTGGAGGATAGATGGGCTAATGAGAGCATAGGCAATGGGTCGAAGAGGTATGGGGTAGGTTTAAAAATGTAGTGTTAGAGTGTTCAGCAGAAGTTTGTGGTTACAGGAAAGTGGGTGCAGGAGGGAAGAGGAGCGATTGGTGGAATGATGATGTAAAGAGAGTAGTAAGGGAGAAAAAGTTAGCATATGAGAAGTTTTTACAAAGTAGAAGTGATGCAAGGAGGGAAGAGTATATGGAGAAAAAGAGAGAAGTTAAGAGAGTGGTGAAGCAATGTAAAAAGAGAGCAAATGAGAGAGTGGGTGAGATGTTATCAACAAATTTTGTTGAAAATAAGAAAAAGTTTTGGAGTGAGATTAACAAGTTAAGAAAGCCTAGAGAACAAATGGATTTGTCAGTTAAAAATAGGAGAGGAGAGTTATTAAATGGAGAGGTAGAGGTATTGGGAAGATGGAAGGAATATTTTGAGGAATTGTTAAATGTTGATGAAGATAGGGAAGCTGTGATTTCGTGTATAGGGCAAGGAGGAATAACATCTTGTAGGAGTGAGGAAGAGCCAGTTGTGAGTGTGGGGGAAGTTCGTGAGGCAGTAGGTAAAATGAAAGGGGGTAAGGCAGCCGGGATTGATGGGATAAAGATAGAAATGTTAAAAGCAGGTGGGGATATAGTTTTGGAGTGGTTGGTGCAATTATTTAATAAATGTATGGAAGAGGGTAAGGTACCTAGGGATTGGCAGAGAGCATGCATAGTTCCTTGTATAAAGGCAAAGGGGATAAAAGAGAGTGCAAAAATTATAGGGGGATAAGTCTGTTGAGTGTACCTGGTAAAGTGTATGGTAGAGTTATAATTGAAAGAATTAAGAGTAAGACGGAGAATAGGATAGCAGATGAACAAGGAGGCTTTAGGAAAGGTAGGGGGTGTGTGGACCAGGTGTTTACAGTGAAACATATAAGTGAACAGTATTTAGATAAGGCTAAAGAGGTCTTTGTGGCATTTATGGATTTGGAAAAGGCGTATGACAGGGTGGATAGGGGGGCAATGTGGCAGATGTTGCAAGTGTATGGTGTAGGAGGTAGGTTACTGAAAGCAGTGAAGAGTTTTTTACGAGGATAGTGAGGCTCAAGTTAGAGTATGTAGGAAAGAGGGAAATTTTTCCCAGTAAAAGTAGGCCTTAGACAAGGATGTGTGATGTCACCGTGGTTGTTTAATATATTTATAGATGGGGTTGTAAGAGAAGTAAATGCGAGGGTCTTGGCAAGAGGCGTGGAGTTAAAAGATAAAGAATCACACACAAAGTGGGAGTTGTCACAGCTGCTCTTTGCTGATACACTGTGCTCTTGGGAGATTCTGAAGAGAAGTTGCAGAGATTGGTGGATGAATTTGGTAGGGTGTGCAAAAGAAGAAAATTAAAGGTGAATACAGGAAAGAGTAAGGTTATGAGGATAACAAAAAGATTAGGTGATGAAAGATTGAATATCAGATTGGAGGGAGAGAGTATGGAGGAGGTGAACGTATTCAGATATTTGGGAGTGGACGTGTCAGCGGATGGGTCTATGAAAGATGAGGTGAATCATAGAATTGATGAGGGAAAAAGAGTGAGTGGTGCACTTAGGAGTCGTGGAGACAAAGAACTTTGTCCTTGGAGGCAAAGAGGGGAATGTATGAGAGTATAGTTTTACCAACGCTCTTATATGGGTGTGAAGCGTGGGTGATGAATGTTGCAGCGAGGAGAAGGCTGGAGGCAGTGGAGATGTCATGTCTGAGGGCAATGTGTGGTGTGAATATAATGCAGAGAATTCGTAGTTTGGAAGTTAGGAGGAGGTGCGGGATTACCAAAACTGTTGTCCAGAGGGCTGAGGAAGGGTTTTTGAGGTGGTTCGGACATGTAGAGAGAATGGAGCGAAACAGAATGACTTCAAGAGTGTATCAGTCTGTAGTGGAAGGAAGGCGGGGTAGGGGTCGGCCTAGGAAGGGTTGGAGGGAGGGGGTAAAGGAGGTTTTGTGTGCGAGGGGCTTGGACTTCCAGCAGGCATGCTTGAGCGTGTTTGATAGGAGTGAATGGAGACAAATGGTTTTTAATACTTGACGTGCTGTTGGAGTGTGAGCAAAGTAACATTTATGAAGGGATTCAGGGAAACCGGCAGGCCGGACTTGAGTCCTGGAGATGGGAAGTACAGTGCCTGCACTCTGAAGGAGGGGTGTTAATGTTGCAGTTTAAAAACTGTAGTGTAAAGCACCCTTCTGGCAAGACAGTGATGGAGTGAATGATGGTGAAAGTTTTTCTTTTTCGGGCCACCCTGCCTTGGTGGGAATCGGCCGGTGTGATAATAAAAATATATATATATATATATATATATATATATATATATATATATATAATATATATATATATATATATATATAATATATATATATTATATATATATATATATATATATATATATATATATATATATATATATATATATATATATATATATATATATATATATATATATATATATATAAAATATATATATATGTATGTATATACATGCAAAACAACCATTCTGAAAGAATAGAGAAATTCCAAGGGCTTTCGTGACTACTCACATTATCAAGGAACTATGAAAGAAAAGCATCCAAGGAAGGTATATAAGGGGGTCTGGCCAACACCTCACTATCAGATCCCACAACGGTTAAACACCTGACGCGCGCCGGCCCAACTGGACAGGTCCTTTGCACAACCACCAACAAACTATTCTACCCAAGAAAATTTTTTAAAATTATTGTCCAGTGTATTATTAAATTCTTCCCAAATTCTATTAATTATAAATGGATCTAATTTATATAAACCAAATGAAATATTCATATTATTGTCAAAACTGCTTTTTATGAAACAAGATTCAATTATATTCCTGTATGTAAAGTAAAAGGGCACAAGTGCAACTAATGTGACATTTTATTGTGGCAACGTTTCACTCTCCAGGAGCTTTATCAAGCCATTACAAACAATACATGGACACAGAGGGTATATAAAGGCTCAGAGTGAAGTGCAGTACTAGTGAGGTACCATTTAGATGTTCACTAGTGGTAGTAGTAGTAGTAGTAGTGACAAAAGTAGTAGTAGTAATACAATATGGTAGAGCAATTAATTCGTACATGAGTAAAAGGATATAAAAGCTAATACTTGGGTAACATAAAAATAGGTTGGACAAATACAGACTGGAAAGAGGCAGCCTGTTTCAGTGTTCACTCTCTGTAATGTGCTTTGTGTAGTATAACAGGAGAAACTATGTGATGACAGGGTTTACTGTTTTCAGGAGGATTCTTGCTAAGGCTTCATAGATGGTGAAGCTGCCGTTGTTTTGTTTAATTGTATTCGAAACAGCGATCAGTGCTGATTCGAGGCACTTGCGTCTGCGGAAATTAGTTTCTTTAATCACTAATTGGGCGTCTCTGAATTTCATGAGATGATTGGTAGAATTTCGATGTTGTACACAGGCGTTGTTCAAGTTATCATTCCTACATGCGTAAATGTGTTCATTGAGGCGGGTGTCGAGGTTTCTTGTTGTTTCACCTACGTAAATCTTGTCACAGCCTCCACAGGGTATAGTGTAAACTCCTGCGTTGACTGGTTCGTGGTGCTTGGATTTTGTTCTGGTTAGATCCTTTATTGAAGTGCTAGAAGCGATGGCGACTCTGGTGTTAGCTTGTGAAAGTACTTTTGAAACACAATATTCCTCTCAGACCAATCACGTCAGGAATAGGCAGTGCTCCTCACAAACTAGCCGGAGTTCTTGCCAAACATCTTTCCTGCCTTCTGGGGACCATCAGCCCCGCTCATCGTAAACACTCAGGCGACCTTCTCAACCGCATCCGAAACCTCTCCATCCGTAACTAAGCAGTTTGGATGTGACTTCCCTCTTCACAAAAGTACCTACCAAAAAAGCCATCGAGGTTCTACGACGTAAAGTCAATCAGGACCTTAATCTTCCTGTACCTCAAGGAGATTTTGTTGACTTGATTGAACTCTGTGTTAATTTCAACTGTTTTTCTTTCAATAACAAGCTCTACAAACAAACCTACGGCATGGGAATGGGGTCCCCCATCAGTGCCGTCCTAGCCAACTTATACATGGAACACCTAGAGTCCGAACACTTCGCCAACATCATCCCTTCAAGCGTCACTTGGTTACGTTACGTGGACGATGTCCTCGTAATAACTCCCAAACATTTTGATGTACGGAATCTTCAGGCAAGGCTCAACGCAGTTGAACCGGCGATCCAGTTTACACTAGAAGAAGAGTCCAATGACAAGCTACCTTTCCTCGACGTCCCCATTCACAAAGTAAACAACAACCTAAGATTTCAAGTTTATCGGAAACCCACCAATAAAGATGATCTCACACACTTCTATTCCAGTCAAGATACCAAGACCAAAAGAGGCATCATCATCGGGTTTTTCCTAAGAGCATACCGAATTTGTAGTCCTGAGTTTCTTGACGAGGAATATACATACTTTCACCAAACATTCACTGAGCTACATTTTCCTTCTCTTTTCATCAAAGACTGCAAGAAAAGAGCTCTTCAGATCATTAATTCTTCACGCACCAACACCACTCCCAACAAAGTTATAATTCTTCCCAACAGCCAGGTTGCACTGAACGTTTCAAAAGTACTTTCACAAGCTAACACCAGAGTCGCCATCGCTTCTAGCACTTCAATAAAGGATCTAACCAGAACAAAATCCAAGCACCACGAACCAGTCAACGCAGGAGTTTACACTATACCCTGTGGAGGCTGTGACAAGATTTACGTAGGTGAAACAGCAAGAAACCTCGACACCCGCCTCAATGAACACATTTACGCATGTAGGAACGATAACTTGAACAACACCTGTGTACAACATCGAAATTCTACCAATCATCTCATGAAATTCAGAGACGCCCAATTAGTGATTAAAGAAACTAATTTCCGCAGACTCAAGTGCCTCGAATCAGCACTGATCGCTGTTTCGAATACAATTAAACAAAACAACGGCAGCTTCACCATCTCTGAAGTCTTAGCAAGAATCCTCCTGAAAACAGTAAACCCTGCCATCACATAGTCTCTCCTGTAATACTACACAAAGCACATTACAGAGAGTGAACACTGAAACAGGCTGCCTCTTTCCTGTCTATATTTGTCCAACCTATTTTTATGTTACCCAAGTAATAGCTTTTATATCCTTTTACTCATGTACGAATTAATTGCTCTACCATATTGTATTACTACTACTACTTTTGTCACTACTACTACTACTACTACTACCACTAGCGAACATCTAAATCCTACCTCACTAGTACTGCACCTCACTCTGAGCCTTTATATACCCTCTGTGTCCATGTATTGTTTGTAATGGCTTGATAAAGCTCCTGGAGAGTGAAACGTTGCCACAATAAAATGTCACATTAGTTGCACTTGTGTCCTTTTACTTTACATATTGTCGGTAATTCTACCAACTTTATTACAATTATATCCCTGTAGACCATGGACTTGTTTGATACTACTTTCTCAACTTTTTGAAAATCAATTGGATGGTTAAAATCTTTTACTGAATAAATAGACTTTGGGAAAATTGTCCGTTTAATGCAATTTTTTTTTTAAATCTTAGTTCGGTTTTTTACCTTTTTGACCGTATTAAAGTTATCGCAAATTTTACAAGGAATTTTTAAAACCATCCATCAATTTTGGGGGGAATTCTTTACAAAAAGTTTTTTTTACTGTATCAGATTTTTTAAAAAAACTTTAATATTAAAAGTCTAAGAAGAGAAGGCATAAAAAACCAATTTTTTCATGGACCATCCCAGGCGTTTGTTTGATTTTTGGGGGGAGCGTCTGGTTCCAAAAGCCCGTTAGTTATCCCAGTCATGGCTCCGTCAATAAGTTTTGGCCCTGGACTCCAATCATGTCCCTAATAGTTCAGGGGAATCCTGCTACAAGCCTTCTGGATGCAATACATGGGGACAGAAAGCAGGTAGCGAAATCGTGATGACTTGCAGACACCAATGTCCTAGTCTGACGGGAAAATGTGTTTGGGTTCCACTGCCCTTTCTAGAGAAAGGGTTAAGTATTTTCGTAAAAATCTCCCTCAGGTACTGTCTATTCGTGCGAAACATATATTATATATTTATATATTATATTTAAAATATATAATATATATTTTATAAAATATTAATTTATATTATTATATATATATGTCGTGCGAATTTTTAAAATGGTCATTAGCAAGCTCATTAAAATTTAAAGTCCTTTTAAAATTTTCTTTTATTTTTTAAAGATAATTTTTTTATTAATTTAATAAAAAAATTTTTAATTTTTTCCCCCAAAAAATCTTAGAAAATTACCAAACCTTATTATAACAAGAAAAATTTATTTTACCCAACCCCAAACTAAATTTTTTTTAGATTTGTTTCAAAATTTTAATACTAAACAAATATAATGAAACATATTTTTTTTCTTAGGTTTTCAGATGTTTTTGGCGAAATTATTGCTACACAAATTTCAATTGTCCTATAGGCAAGTGAGCGTTGTTATTTAACCAAAGTCGCAAGTTGCCTATTGGGCACGAATATATATTTTTATAATATTAATATTTTTAAATTATATATATTTTTTATAAATATATATAATTTTATATATTAATATAATATTTATTATATATATTTATATTATTTATAAATATATATATATATATATATAAATATATATATTTATATATATAAAAATATATATATATTATTTAATATATATTTATATTATATATTACATAATATATATTTTAAATACATTTATATATATTATATAAATTTAATATAATATTAATTTATATATTATTTTATATATATTTATATATAATAAAATTAATATATATATATATATTTAATATATATTATATATATATTTTTATATTTATGTATATTTATATATTTATATATATATATTTATAAAAAATATTATAATATATATATATATATATATTTTATATAATATTTAAAATATTTTATTAGTATTTATTTTATTTTTTTTTTTATCCCCTGGCCGTTCCCCCCAAGGAGGGGGGCCCCGAAAAAAAAAATTTTCACCTCATTCACTCCAACTTCTTGCCAGAAGGGTGCTTTACACTACAGTTTTTAAACTGAAACATTAAACCCCCCTCCTTCAATGCAGGCACTGTTTTCCCCATCTCCAGGATCAAGTCCCCCCTGCCTTTTTCCCTGAACCCCCTTCAAAAATGTTTTTTGTCACACCCCAACAGCACCAATTTTTAAAAACCATTTGTCCCATTCATCCTATCAAACCCTCCGATGCCTGGGGAAGCCCAAAGCCCCTCGCACAAAAAAACCTCCTTTTCCCCCCTCTCCCCAACCTTTTCCCAGGCGCCCCTACCCCCCTTTCCCTTTCCCACTACAGACTGATACACTCTTGAAGTCATTCTTTTTTCGCTCCATCTCTCTACATGCCAAACCACCACAACCCCCCCTTTCCCTACCCCTCTGGAAACGTTTTGGTAATCCCCCACCTCCCCAACTCCCAAATACGAATTCTCTGCATTATATTTTACACCACATATTGCCCTCAGAATGACACACTGCCCCCAGCCCTTCCTCGCGCAACATTCACACCCACGCTTCACCCCATAAAGAGCGTTTTGGGAAAAAAATAACTCTCATACATTCCCCCTTTGCCCCCAAACAAAATTTTTTGTCTCCACAAATCCTAAGGCACCATCTCTTTTTCCTCTCAATTCTTATTTACCTCATCTTTCATAGACCATCCGCTGACCCCATCCCCAAAATCTGATACGGTTCCCTCCTCCTACCCTCCCTCCTTGATATTTAATCTTTTCACACCATCTTTTGTTATCCTATAACCTTATCTTTTTGTTTCCCTTTAAATTTTTTCTTTTGACACCCTACCAAAATTATCACCAATCTCTGCAAATTCTTTCGAATCTCCCAAAAAGACGGGTCATCGCAAAGAGCAGCTGTGACAACTCCCCCCTTTGTGTGTGATTTTTTTTTCTTTTTAATCCACCCTCTTGCCCGACCCCCCCATTTACTCTCTTACAACCCCATCTATAAATATATTTAAAAAACCACCGTGCATCCACATCCTTTCTAAAGGCCTCTTTTATGGGGAAAAAAAATTTCCCCCTTTCTACATACTCACTTGAGCCCCACTATCCTCCTTTTAAAAAATTTCACGCTTCGTAACCTACCCCCTACACCTACATTTCAAAATTTCCACATTTCCCCCTTCCACCCTGTCATACGCCTTTTCCAAATCCAAAATGCCACAAAGACCTCTTTGCCTACAAAAACTGTTCCATT
The DNA here is from genome assembly GCF_026875155.1 of Cherax quadricarinatus. NCBI lineage: Eukaryota > Metazoa > Arthropoda > Malacostraca > Decapoda > Parastacidae > Cherax > Cherax quadricarinatus. The sequence goes on from NC_069449.1 coordinate 11,177,332, forward strand.
TATTTTTCATGTAAACACCTGGGCCCCACCCCCCTACCTTTCTAAAGCCTCCTTTTTCACTGCTATCCCTTTTTCCCCTCTTCCTAATTTTTTCAATTTAACTCTACCCTACACTTTACCAGGGGAACTCAACAACTTTCCCCCCATAAATTTTTAAAATTATTATATTATATTATAATATATATATATATATTATATATATTATTATTATAAAATTTTATATAAAATTTATAATATATATATTTATATAATATATATATATATATATATATATATATTTATATATTATTTTTATTAAAATATTTATATATATAATTTATTTTTATTATATTTTATTATATTATATAAATATAATATAAATATATGTTAATATAAATTTATAAAAATATATATAAATATTTTATTATATTATATATATTATTTATAAATATATATATATTATATATATATAAATATTATATATATATAATATATATATAATATATATTATATATATATAAAAATAATATTATATTATATGTCTGCCCAAAAGCAGAACTTGCGATCTTGGCTTAAAAAAGCAACGCTCATTTGCCCTATAGGCAAGCGAAAATTTGTGTTTGCAATAATTTCTCAAAAATTATTTTAACCTAAAGAAAAAAAAATATTTACTGGTTAGTTCAGTATTAAATTACTGTAAAAAAAATCTAAAATTATTTTGGGTTTGGGTTAGGTAAAAAAAATTGTTGTTGTTAATAAGGTTTGGGAAGTTTTCTAAGATTCTTTTGGTGCAAAAATTTTAAATTTTTGCATCAACAATAATGAAAAAAATAATTTAAACGTATAAGGAAAATTTTAGAAAAAGGGTTTAATTTTAAATTTAGTTCTTGTAATTTACCCTTTACATATTTGGGACGAATAATTTATTAAAATATTTATTTTTATTATATAAATATATATATATATTTTTATATAATATATATAATGCATATATAAATTATGTAAAGACATGGGGGAGAGCTACCCTTTTTTAAACCCCCCCAAATGGAAAACAGTTTCTACCAGTCAACAGATGATCTAGAATATAAGCGCCGTTTTACCAGGAGCACGAACCATTGATCCAGCCAATAGCACTCTCCTTGGTGCTCCTCCTGGGCTCAGTGCCGTTGATCTGATCCTAGAAAATAAAATCTTAGACCTCAGAGGACAAGTGGTATTGATCAATAACAACACTGCACTAGCCAAGGAGTCGAATCCATGCTGTTTTGGCCCGCCTCATGGTGAAAGAAAACGCATGACGCTTTAGACCGCTAGACCACTAGACCACACAATCCTTAATATTGGTGCATCCAGCAAAGCTAGATGTTGTACCCACAATCGAAGGACATACGGTGGTGTGGACTACTCTAAGCTAATTTCATTCTACTCCCTGTTTGAGCTAGTACACAAACAGGACTGTTTACATCTTTACGTTGCCACTAACCCTGCTGGCTACAATCCATTATCTTCTGCATTGACTGAAGAAACCTAACGCGAAAGCGAAACATTACAAGAATAAAGATACCCAAGTGTTGCACACATGTCTTACTCATCAACTTTCGGTAATAATGCCATTTTTAACATGTAATGACCATAACAACGACCACAACGGCTGCACTTATTGTAACAAATGTACTGGTTACAGCGAAGACCAAAACAACTGCAATGGCCATAGCAACGACGACAACGGCTACAATGACCACAGATACGACCACGACGGTTGCACTAAATATAACAATACCCACGACAAATACACTAACAACCATCATATTGACTATTATCTTCGTAATCGGAACAAGACGACCACTGCGACGACAAACTTACCGAATAAGCGGAACTTCCTCAATCACTCTAAAAAATTATTTTACAAAAAGACAGAAAAAAAAATTAATTGAAAATGCCATAAACATTTTTATTTTTTTTTCTTTAACTAACTGAGAAACCTCACTTAACCTTACTAAAACTAAAGAAGTTTAGCTAAATTCTACTATACATCATAGGTGAAATTAAATCTATTGAATATTACTTAAAATCAATTATTTATAATTTTTCTCATTATGCTAAGATTGAATTTGGCAGAATTATGTCATACACAGATTTTATTTCTGCTAATTCGACAGAGGCTCTCTTTGCTTTATAAGCCAAATTACCCAAATTGGGCTTAATCGGCACGAAATTATATATACATGTATGTATATGTCGTGCCGAATATGGAAAACTGGCCAATTAACAAGAACTCATTTAAAATTAAGTCCTTTCTAAAATTTTCTCTTATACGTTTAAAGATATATATTTTTCATTAATGCTGATGAAAAATTTTATAATTTTGCACCAAAAGGAACTTAGAAAACGACATATATATATATATATATATATATATATATATATATATATATATATATATATAATATATATATATATATATATATATATATAATATATATATATATATTATATATATATATATATATTATATATAATTTATATAAATGGCTGTATATATATAAATCGGCTGTTTCCCACAAAAACATGGTGGCCTGAAAAAGAAAAACTTTCATCGTCATTTACTCCATCACTGTCTTGCTAAAGGCATGCTTACACTACAGTTATAAAACTGCAACATTAACATTCCTTCTTCAGAGTGCAGACACTGCACTTCCCATTTTCTTGACTCAAGTCTGGCCTCCCGGTTTCTCTTAATTCCTTCATAAATGTTATCTTGCTTACACTTCAACAGCACGTCAAGTCCTAAAACCATTTGTCTCCACGCTTGCAGGAAGTCCAAGTCCATCACACACAAAACCTCCTTTACCCCGTACCTCCAACGTTTCCTAGGCCGACCTCTACCCCGCCTTCCCTCCACTACAGATTCATACACTCTCGAAGTTATTCTATTTCGTTCCTTCCTCTCTACATATCCAAATTATCTCAATAGCTCCTCCTCAGCCCTCTGGATAATAGTTTTGGTAATCCCACACTTCTTCCTAATTTCAAAACTACGGATTCTCTGCATTATATTCACACCACGCATTGCCCTCAGACATGACATCTCCACTGCTTCCAGCCTTCTCCTTGTTGCAACTTTCAAACCCATGCCTCACACCCATACAAGAGCGTTGGTATAACTATACTCTAAAACATTCCCCTCTCTGCTTTCATGGATAAGGTTCTTTGTCTCCACAGACTCCTCAGTGCACCACTCACCTTTTCCCCTTGTCAATTCTATGATTCACCTCATCCTTCATAGACCCATCTGCTGACACGTCCACTCCCAAATATCTGAACACATTCACCTCCTCCATACTTTCTCCCTCCAATCTGACATCCAGTCGTCCGTTACCTAATTTTTTGGTTACCTAATCACCTTACTCTTTCCTATATTCACTTTTAACTTCCTTCTTTTACATAATCTACCAAATTCATCCACCAACCTCTGCAACTTCTCTTCAGAATCTCCCAAAAGCACAGTGTCATCAGCAAAGAGCAACTGTGACAACTCCCACTTTGTGTTAGATTTTTTATCTTTTAACCCCACACCCCTTGCCAACACCCGAACATTCACTTCTCTTACTGCTCCACCTATAAATATATTGAACTACCACGGTGACATCACACATCCGTGTCTAAGGCCTCCTTTTACTGGGAAATAATCCCCCTCTCGCCTACGACTCTAACCTGACCCCACACTCCGTAAATACTTTTCACTGCTTTCAATAACCATCTCCTATTCCATACATTTGCAACATCTACCACATTGGACATACGATGGTGTGATTGACTCAGGCTTGCCAGCGCTATTCTCTATCATTGTTGCTATTCTTGCAACATTGCATAACTCGTCATGACGCACGAGAGTGCCAAAGATTATCAGGTAAACAGTTACATCCCCAAGTAGCTTGTTCTGTTGTGTGTGTGTGTGTGTGTGTGTGTGTGTGGTGTGGGGTGTGTGGTGTGGTGTGTGTGTGTGTGTGTGTGTGTGTGTGTGTGTGTGTGTGTGTGTGTGTGAGGGGTGTGTGTTTTGTGTGTGTGTGTGTATGTGTGTGTGTATATAAAATAAAAATTATAAATATATATATATATATAATATATATATATATATATATATTAATATATATATATATAATATATATATATAATATTTTATATTTTATATATAATATAATATGTCGTGCCGAATAGGCAGAACTTGCGATCTTGGCTTAAAAAACAACGCTCATCTTGCCATATAGGGCAAGCGAAATTTGTGTATGAAATTTAATTCGCCAAATCATTCTGAATCCAACGAAAAAAATATATTTCACTGTGTTTGTTTAGTATTAAATTACTGTAAACAAATCTAAAATATATTTAGTTGGGTTAGGTTTAAAATAAATTGCTCTTGTTAAAACAAGGTTAGGTAAGTTTCTAATTTCTTTTTGGGCAAAATTAAAAAAAAAATCATTAACATTAATGAAAAAAATATATCTTTAAACGTATAAGAGAAAATTTTGGAAAGAACTTAATTTTAAATGAGTTCTTGCTAATTGACCAGTTTTACATATCGGCACGACATATATATATATATATATATATTATATAAAATATATATAATATATATATAATACATACATACACACACACACCCCACACACACACACACACACACACACACACCCCACACACACACACACACACACCACACACACACACACACACACACACACACATACAGAACAAGCTACATGGGGATGTAACTGTTTACCTGAAAATCTTTGGCACTCTCGTGCGTCATGACGAGTTATGCAATGTTGCAAGAATAGCAACAGTGATAGAGACTAGCGCTGACAAGCCTCTTGCTTACCTCTGAGAAAATTGTCCCTTCCTGTCTGTTGCTCGTCTTGACTGGTCGTGAACAGGTTACATATAGCTTTTTTTTACTTTTTGATTAGTCTATAGGTTTTAAACCCAGTTTTATCAGTAATCCCTGGAGCCCAGGCGAGAAAGGTATAACATAGTTTCCACCTGAAAAATACTGGTGGGACAGGATCCATGTATACATACTGCATATGGCAGGCGATGAGAAACATGATCTAATGAAAAGCAAGAGTGTAGTAAGTCAAGCAAAATATAGACATAAAGGAAAGAAGGCTTTTCAACATCGTCTCTTTCTATGTAACGTAAATTGCCAAAAGTTCCCCAAATCCAAATTTATTTTTAATTATCTTAAATTGTTGTTGATCACTGTGGGGCTTGTTTTGGCCTCTCACTGTTAGTACAAACAGGCTGATAGGTCAGGTCGTTAATCAAGCAGTCCAGTCCGAGGTCGGTGCGCAAAAGCGATGATCCTCTGAAACATTACCATAACGACCGTAAAGCTAAAGTTTATCTTGCCTGTGAATTACGTTGATTAATGGGGTTGAAAGCCTATCGACTACACGAGGTCATTAAGATTGCATGAAACTGTTCGCCACCGGTCAAGAATACATTAATCCCAAAAATTACCTGAGCATATACAAAAAAGATATACACTTCTAGCTGTATATATCCGATGTCGGTCTGGTCTTGTGATTATACTATTGTAGTTCATTCTAATGGTCAAAGATGGCTCTGTTAGGTAAGATTTGTCAAGAAACAGGACAAATGTTTCCTGGCGGTGGAGGAGCTATTGGTCACTTGCCGGAGCCAGACATTCCGACGCATCTTCATGCACCTAATACTCTGAGATCAGACATCTTTGTCACTCACAGAATAGATACACCGAGAGGAACGTGTCTGTCACTGCATATACAATAAAAGTTTACTTGAAACCTGTTTTAGAATTAAAATATTCATGACTGGTGATGCGCAGGAGACATTTATGACTATACGCTGAGGTCAGTGGTTAGTACGCTGAGGTCAGTGGTCACCTGCAGTCATACCTGTCTTAAGCTCTGGGAGTTAGCGTGGGGTGTTACCAAGCACCATGGCTTGTTGTAGTGTTTTAGAATCTCAGGCTAAAGTGTTGAAGAAGGAGGTTCTACTTCTTCAGTAGGAAAATAGGAGGCTGAAGCTTCGCCTAGATGAGTTTGGGAGTGAGTGTGAGAAAGATTTAGCTGGTAAGGAGGAAATGGTCACTAGCAGTGATAGTGGCAGCCGCTTTAAGTGGCAAGTGGTTCACAGTTCAGGAAGAAGGAAGATAAGGAGGGTTAACAGAGAAGATGTGAAGGTAGGAAATCGATTCTCTGTTCTCCAGGACGGGTGCACTTCAATGGTTAGTGAGGTTGAAGGTACCACTGATTTCCCTGCTAATCAAGGTAAGAATATTTTAATAGTAGGAGATTCTCAGGTAAGATATATGGACCGTGCTTTTTATAACAGAGACAGAAAGGTCAGTAGCTGGTGTTCGTGACATAGTCAGCAGGTTGGATAATATTATGTGGGGTGATGGGAACAAGCCCATTATCTGTCTTATTGCTGGGGGTAATGACATTAGGAAGGGCAGGAGACAGAAGCTGCTGGATAAGTACAGACCAGCCATAGAAGTAGTTAGGTTTAAGGGAGGGATCCCAGTCATATGTAGCATCTTGCCTAGAAAGGGAGTGGGCAATGAATGGTTGTCTAGGGCAATTGGTATAAATTGCTGGCTAGACAGGTACTGCAAGGAACTTGCAATCCCATACATTGATAACTGGGACCTGTTCTTTGGCAAACGTGATATGTATGCAAGGGATGGGGTTCATCTCTCTGGGGATGGAGTGGTTGCATTAGCCAATTCGATTTAGGGGGTAATTGATGGTTTGTCTAGGAATTTAAACTGATAGATTACAGAGGTATGGGTGTTTGTGGTGTTAGGGTTAAAAACAGCAGTTATTACCGGGATACCTCAGCGATATGTTTAAAAGACAATATTCAAAATAAAGTTGCTAGTAATGGCAAATCAATTGAGCAACAAACGAAGAGAGATAGTAGAGGGCAACGAGTGATTAGCTCCCTTAAGATTTACTATACAAATAGTAGGAGTCTAAAAAATAAGATAGAAGAGCTAAGATTACTTGCAAGTGTAGGTAATATAGATATTATTGGTATAACAGAGACCTGGTTCAACCTGATACATAGAGAAATGCCTTCTGAATGCAACATACAGGGTTATAAACTATTCCACATTGATAGGGTCAACAGGAAGGGTGGTGGAGTGACGATGTATGTCAGAGATAATTTAAATTGTTGTCTTAGACATGATATAAGATTAGAAACATCGAACAATGAATCTGTTTGGCTACAGTTTCTCGAGGGTCGTGACAAATTAATTTTGGGTGTGATTTATAGGCCCCCAAACCTTGATAGGGAGTGCAGTAAGCTGTTATGGGACGAAATTCATAAGGCATCTAGATATGAAAATGTTGTGATAATGGGAGATTTTAACTTTAGACAAATTGATTGGAACAATATGACAGGAAATCTTGAGTCTAGTGACTTTCTTGATATGGTTCAGGATTGCTTTTTAGAACAGGTTGTGACAGAACCAACTAGAGGAAACAATCTGCTTGACTTGGTTCTTGCCAACAAAGAGTCACTAATTAATAATCTTGAGGTTAATAATAAGGTTGGGGAAAGTGATCACTAATCACTTAGTTTCAATGTATCATGGAATTATCCAGATAACTGCAATCAAATCTCTGTCCCAGATTTTTTCTTGGCCGATTTCATGGGACCGAAAAATTACCTTGGTGGGCTAAATTGGGATGTCCTGACTATGGGTCAGGTAGATGATCTTGGTTACCTGGAGGTTATTCCGGGGATCAACGCCCCCGCGGCCCGGTCCATGACCAGGCCTCCCGATGGATCAGGGCCTGATCATCTGGGCTGTTACTGCTGGCCGCACGCAGTCCAACGTACGAGCCACAGCCCGGCTGATCCGGCACTGACTTTAGGTATCTGTCCAGCTCTCTCTTGAAAGCATCCAGGGGTTTATTGGCAATTCCCCTAATGCTTGATTGGAGGTTGTTGAACAGTCTTGGGCCCCGAACACTTATTGTGTTTTCCCTTAGTGTACCAATGGCGCCCCTACTTTTAATTGGGGGTATTTTGCATAGCCTGCCCAGTCTTTTACTTTCGCAGGGAGTGATTTCTGTGTGCAGATTTGGGACCATTCTTCAAGGATTTTCCAAGTGTAGATTATGATATATCTCTCCCTCCTGCGTTCCAACGAGTACAAGTCAAGTGGTTCCAAGGCATTCCCAGTAGTTAAGGTGCTTGACAGAACTTATACGTGCAGTAAAGGATCTCTGTACACACTCTAGATCTGCGATTTCACCTGCTTTGAAAGGAGATGTTAATGTACAGCAGTATTCCAGCCTAGAGAGAGCAAGTGATTTGAAAAGGATCATTAAGGGCTTGGCATCTCTCGTTTTGAACGTTCTCATTATCCATCCTATCATTTTCTTTGCGTGCGATCGTAGCTGACAATATGACGTTTTTCAGAGCATAGTTCTAGCTGCTCAGACAACTTTTGTTCCGAGTAGGGAAATTAGATCTAACAAAAATGATCCCAAATAGATGAACAATAGATTAAAGCAACTCATTGGTCAAAAGAGAGGCATATATAGGCGTATCAAAAGAGGGGATGGGCAGTTAAGAAATCAATATATTCAATTAAAGAGAGAAATAAAGAAAGGAATAAGAAAAGCAAAAAGTGATTATGAGGCTAAGGTCGCAAGGGGTTCAAAGACTAACCCAAAAGGGTTCTTTCAGGTATACAGAAGTAAGATTAGGGACAAGATTGGCCCACTTAAGAGTAACTCAGGTCAGATCACTGACAGTGATAAGAATATGTGTGAAATTCTCAATACCTACTTCCTCTCGGTTTTCACCCAGAAAAATATTAGTAAAATTCCAGAAATAATATATTATGTAGAACAGGACGATAATAAACTATGTACGATTGCGGTAACTAGTGACATGGTCCTCAGACAAATAGACAAACTAAAACCTAATAAATCCCCAGGCCCTGATGAACTGTTTGCAAGGGTGTCAAATGAATGCAAAGAGGAACTTAGCATACCTTTAGCTAATCTTTTTAACATATCGCTACGAACTGGCATAGTGCCTGATAAGTGGAAAGTGGCAAATGTAATATCTATTTACAAGGCAGGTGACAGGTCCTTGGCTTCGAACTATATATCAATAAACCTTACATCCATAGTGGGAAAATTTATGGAATCAATAATTGCCGAAGCAATTCGTAGCCATCTTGATAGGCACAGATTGATTAATGAATCTCAGCACGGGTTTACAAAGGGGCGTTCCTGTCTTACGAATTTACTAACATTTTTCACTAAGGTGTTTGAGGAGGTAGATCATGGTAATGAATATGATATTGTGTATATGGACTTCAGTAAGGCTTTCGATAGAGTTCCACATCAGAGGCTATTGAGGAAACTTAAGGCACACGGAATAGGAGGAGAATTTTTTTCCTGGGTAGAGACATAGCTGACAAATAGGCAGCAGAGAGTTTGCATAAATGGGGAGAAATCAGAATGGGGACACGTCACAAGCAGTGTTCCTCAGGGATCAGTGCTGGTCCCGTTGTTGTTAACTATGTACATAAACGACATAGATAAGGAAATAAATATTGACATAAGCAAATTTGCTGATGACACAAAATAGGCCGTCCAATTCATTCTAATGAGGATACTAGAGCACTCCAGGATGATTTGAATGAACTGAAGCAATGGTCGGAGAAGTGGCAGATGCAGTTTAATATAGACAAATGCAAAGTTCTAAATGTTGGACAGGAAAATAACCATGCCACATATAAACTAATTAATGAAGTTCTTAATACTACTGATTGCGAGAAGGATTTAGGAGTTCTGGTTAGAAGTAATCTGAAACCAAGACAACAGTGCATTAGTGTTCGCAATAAAGCTAACAGAATTCTTGGCTTCATATCTAGAAATATAAATAATAGAAGTCCTCAGGTTGTTCTTCAACTCTATATATCCTTGGTTAACCTCATTTATACTATGCTGCTCAGTTCTGGTCACCGTATTACAGAATGGATATAAATGCTCTGGAAAACGTACAGAGGATGATAAAGATGACCCCATGTATCAGAAATCTTCCCTATGAGGATAGAATGAGGGTCCTCATTCAGGTTGTTCTTCAACTCTATACATCCTTGGTTAGGCCTCATTTAGATTATGCTGCACAGTTTTGGTCACCGTATTACAGAATGGATATAAATTCTCTGGAAAATGTACAAAGGAGGATGACAAAGATGATCCCATGTATCAGAAACCTTCCCTATGAGGATAGACTAAGGGCCCTGAAACTGCACTCTCTAGAAAGACGTAGAATGAGGGGGGATATGATTGAGGTTTATAAGTGGAAGACAGGAATAAATAAAGGGGATGTAAATAGTGTGCTGAAAATATCTGCCTAAAGGACTCGCAGCAATGTTTTAAGTTGGAAAAATTCAGATTCGGGAGAATGGAAAGAATACTGGTTTGGTAATAGAGTTGTGGATGAGTGAACAAACTCCCAAGTACTTTATAGAGCCCGAACGTTGGTTAGCCTTAAAATAGGTTGGATAATACATGAGTAGATGTGGGTGGGTGTGAGTTGGACCTGATAGCTTGTGCTAACAGGTCGGTTGCCGTGTTCCTCCCTTAAGTCAATGTGACCTGACCTGACTAGGTTGGGTGCATTGGCTTAAGCCGGTAGGGACTTGGACCTGCCTCGCATGGGCCAGTAGGCCTTCTGCAGTGTTCCTTCGTTCTTATGTTCTTATGTTCTTATGAAAGGCGTAGAATTAGGGGGGAAATTATCGAAGTGTAAATGGAAAACAGGAATAAATAAAGGGGATGTAAATAGCGTGCTGAAAATTTCCAGCCAAGACAGGACTCGTAGCAATGGTTTCAAGCTCGTAAAATTCAGATTCAGGAAGGATATAGGAAAGCACTGGTTTGGTAACAGAGTTGTGGATGAGTGGAACAAACTCCCGAGTACAGTTATTGAGACTGAAATGTTGTAGTTTTAAAAATAGGTTAGGTAAATACAAGCCAGTGGCCACCCACGGACCTCCAGAATTACAACTTCTGATGCCAATAACAAAATCCCCCCAACAAACACAGAATACAACCTCGTTCATATTTGCTAATATACAGGGCCTTAAGCCATCCATCAACAACAAAATACCTTTTATCAGTGGACTTCTAGTGGAGTCTAATGCAATGTTTGCAGCCTTCACAGAGACTCACACAAAAGATCACTTTGACAGTGAAATATGGATAAGTGGTTACAACCTTTTCAGATGCGACAGAAAAAACAGGCAACAAGGGGGGGTTGGCCTGTATGTCAAAGAGTCCCTTATCTGTACGGAGTTGCTGAACACCACAAATGAGGTAGTTGAAGTTCTATCAATAAAGATCGAGAACCAAAACCTAGTCATTGTGGTTGTATACAAGCCACCAGATGCAACCTCACAACAGTTCAAGGAACAGCTAATGAAAATCGATTACTGTTTGGAAAACCTTCCAGCTCCATCCCCAAACATCTTACTGCTTGGTGATTTCAACCTAAGGCATACAAAATGGAAGAATGTAGCAAATAATGTTATAGCTGAAACAATCCCCGGAGGTAGCGCAGATGAAAGGTCACACACACATGAGCTACTAAGTCTCTGCGAAAAACACACCTTAAGCCAGCAGATAGTGGAGCCAACAAGACTAGAAAACACACTTGACCTTATCTTCACAAATAATGAGGACCTGATAAGAGACATAAGAATATCAAAAACAACTAATTCCGATCACAATCTAATCGAAGTCCAGACGTACATGCATAGGGGTCCTGAACAGCAGAATGCATGTACCTGTGAAGGTGTCTTCACAAAATACAATTTCAACAACAAGAACATCAACTGGGACCAGGTAAACCCCATGTCCTAACGAAACATGTTGGGAAGATGTCTTAAATGACATGGATCCAAACCAGTGCCTTGAAAGGATCAACTTCCTGGTAGCCGAAGCATGTTCTAGGCATATTCCCCTAAGAAAGAAGAAGAGCAGGAGTAAACTGGAGAGAAAAAGACGCTCCCTCTTCAGAAGACGACGAAGAGTCACTGAGCTCCTCAGGAGTGCTAGAATATCTGATACACGAAAGGAGGCGCTGACCAGGGAAGTGGAAACTATCGAACTTAAGCTAAATGACTCTTACAGGAACCAGGAGAGGCAGGAGGAGCTAAAAGCTATTAGTGAAATTGAAAGAAATTCAAAATATTTCTTTTCATATACCAAAAACAAGGCACATACCACATCTAGTATCTGGCCCTTGCTCAGACAGGATGGGACTTACACAGATGACAACAAGGAAATGAGTGAAATATTGAAATCCCAGTACGACTCTGTGTTTAGTGAACCACTAATCGGTCTGAGGATCGACGACCCAAATGATTTCTTCATGAATGAGCCTCAAAACTCCATAAATGTATGCCAGATTTCCGACATTACCCTAACTCCGATAGATTTCGAAAAAGCCATTAACAACACGCCTATGCACTCAGCCCCGGGCCCAGACTCGTGGAATTCTGTTTTCATTAAGAACTGCAAGAAACCCCTCTCGCGTGCCCTAAGTACACTATGGAGGAGGAGCTTGACATGGGTGAAATTCCACAGTCACTTAAAACAACGGATATAGTCCCACTCCATAAAGGTGGCAGCAAAGCATTAGCTAAGAACTATAGACCAATAGCTCTGACGTCCCACATCATAAAAATCTTTGAAAGAGTGCTAAGAAGCAGGATTGCAAATCACCTGGATTCCCAAAATCTGGGACAATCCAGGGCAACATGGGTTCAGGACAGGTCGCTCCTGCCTCTCACAACTACTGGATCACTATGACATGGCCTTGGATGCACTGGAAGAAAATCAGAATGCAGATGTAATATACACAGACTTTGCAAAAGCATTTGACAAATGCGATCATAGCGTAATAGCCCATAAAATACGCGCTAAAGGAATAACTGGGAAAGTGGGGAGATGGATCTTCAACTTCCTAACAAATCGAACACAAAGAGTAGTGGTCAACAGAGTTAAATCGGAGGCTGCCATAGTGAAGAGCTCTGTTCCACAAGGCACAGTACTCGCCCCCATCTTATTCCTTATCCTCATATCAGACACAAACAGAGATATACACCACAGCACCGTATCATCCTTTGCGGATGATACTAGGATCTGCATGAGGCTGTCATCTGTTGAGGACGCGGTTAATCTCCAAGAAGATATAAACAAAGTTTTCCAGTGGGCAACGGTAAACAATATGATGTTCAATGAGGATAAATTCCAACTACTCCGTTATGGAAAACTGGAGGAGATAATAACTAGAACAGAGTATACTACTGACTCCGGCCATACAATAGAGCGGAAAAATAATGTAAGGGACCTGGGAGTAGTAATGTCTGAGGATCTCACTTTCAAGGATCACAACAGTGCCACGATCGCACGTGCAAAGAAAATGATAGGATGGATAATGAGAACTTTCAAAACGAGAGATGCCAAGCCCATGATGATCCTTTTCAAATCACTTTTTCTCTCTAGGCTGGAATACTGCTGTACATTAACATCTCCATTCAAAGCAGGTGAAATCGCAGATCTAGAGAGTGTACAGAGATCCTTTACTGCACGTATAAGTTCTGTCAGAGAATGTGACAGTGGTCACTGCTGCAAGGCACACCACTGAGGTCAGCACCTGACTTACACTAGAATAACACAAAGAATTGGTTGCTTCTTGACTCACCCGAACGTAGTGCCAGTAGTTGCTCCTTGACGCACCACCAACATACTGCCAGTAGTTGCTCCTTGACGCACCACCAACATACTGCCAGTAGTTGCTCCTTGACGCACCACCAACATACTGCCAGTAGTTGCTCCTTGACGCACCACCAACATACTGCCAGTAGTTGCTCCTTGACGCACCACCAACATAGTACCAGTAGTTGCTCCTTCACGCACCACCAACATAGTGCCAGTAGTTGCTCCTTGACGCACCACCAACATAGTGCCAGTAGTTGCTCCTTGACGCACCACCAACATACTGCCAGTAGTTGCTCCTTGACGCACCACCAACATACTGCCATAGTTGCTCCTTGACGCACCACCAACATAGTACCAGTAGTTGCTCCTTCATGCACCACCAACATAGTGCCAGTAGTTGCTACTTCACGCACCACCAACATAGTGCCAGTAGTTGCTCCTTCACGCACCACCAACATACTGCCAGTAGTTGCTCCTTGACGCACCACCAACATACTGCCAGTAGTTGCTCCTTGACGCACCACCAACATAGTACCAGTAGTTGCTCCTTCACGCACCACCAACATAGTGCCAGTAGTTGCTCCTTGACGCACCACCAACATAGTGCCAGTAGTTGCTCCTTGACGCACCACCAACATACTGCCAGTAGTTGCTCCTTGACGCACCACCAACATACTGCCAGTAGTTGCTCCTTGACGCACCACCAACATAGTACCAGTAGTTGCTCCTTCATGCACCACCAACATAGTGCCAGTAGTTGCTACTTCACGCACCACCAACATAGTGCCAGTAGTTGCTCCTTCACGCACCACCAACATAGTGCCAGTAGTTGCTCCTTGACGCACCGCCAACATAGTGCCAGTAGTTGCTCCTTGATGCACCACCAACGTATTGCCAGTAGTTGATCCTTGACGCACCACCAACATAGTGCCAGTAGTTGCTCCTTGACGCACCACCAACATAGTGCCAGTAGTTGCTCCTTGACGCACCACCAACATAGTGCCAGTAGTTGCTCCTTGACCACCACCACATAGTGCCAGTATTCTCCTTGATGCTCCACCAACATAGTGCCAGTAGTTGCTCCTTGATGCACCACCAACGTATTGCCAGTAGTTGCTGCTTTATGCACCACCAACATAGTGCCAGTAGTTGCTCCTTCACGCACCACCAACATACTGCCAGTAGTTGCTCCTTGTCGCACCACCAACATAGTGCCAGTTGTTGCTCCTTGACGCACCACCAACATAGTGCCAGTAGTTGCTCCTTCACGCACCACCAACATAGTGCCAGTAGTTGTTCCTTGACGCACCACCAACATAGTGCCAGTTGTTGTATCATGTGGGGTTCGAACACGTGGATAGGGTAAAGAAATACTCACGAAGGCTGGTAGTACGTATAATTATAACGGTAAGTATTGGTAGGCGCCAAACAGCCGGTGACCTGCCTCCTTGCTCTCTCTTGTAAGACTGACTGCCCACAGTTCCCATATGTGAGGGGGTGTTTGAAATACTGCTGTGGTCAGCAGCAATATGAATACAGTCAGTGATTCACGCAGAGACGGTTGGTAGTGAGTCATCTACTGGTACACTGGTTACTGGTAACTGGTACTACTACTGAGAGCTCGGCGACGCTAACGTATGTCGTCCCGACATACAACTAATACAAACTAGAGATGGCAGGTGTACGGCTTGGGTTGATTCTATACAATGTCAAAGTACACAACAATTGAACATTATAACATACATAAGTAGAACATTGGAATGGAAGCTTTTGTAACTGAAACTGTAATGCAATACAAGATATAATATAACACAACTCATCGAATGAAACTCAACGAATGAAACTCATCGAATGAAACTCAACGTTGAGATTACACAATAGAAGTGATAAAAAGAAATTTTGATCGATCGATCTGTATTCATGTGATCTACGGATTCTGAGGAAGGAATATATACAAAGAAAGAAGTGTTTAACAGAAAGGCAGATTCGGTGCACTCAAATCTAGACTGTTAACTCTCAGTAATTCGAGAGAACGTGAACACAAAAAAAATTCTTGAATACTGATAAGTTGATACTGTAATTATTCATCTATACAGGTTATTTACATTTAACCCCAACTCTACTAGGGTCTGTGTATTGAGGCAAATCTGAATTGGAAATTACAAATGATACTTGAGGATTTCTCAATACCTGTCGTGTACGTAGGGAATAACGACATTCAGGTTGGTCGTCTGACTGAGTATCAGAGGAAGAGAGTACAGGATCAGGAGGATTGTCTGAGTCTGTCACATTAGTCTGGGTTGGAACATCATTATCATCACATACTAACTTCATATGATCTAAATGCGATTCTTTATACTGACCAGTACTAATTTCTCTAACCTTATACTTATTACCAGATAGTTCAACTATCGATAAAGACAACAAACTTTTGATCAAGCTTTGGCATTGCAGACGTTTTGTTAAAGTTAGTCAGCATAACTCTCGACCTACTTTATTTTGGATGGCTTTGCTCGAGTGTTTGCGACTCTTGTAAATTCTGCTGTTGATTTATGAAGTGTTTTCACGGATTCTTTCTAAAAACACTTTGAGCTAAGCTGGTACGAGTTGCTATGAAATCATCAGTGTTGTAATTTGGTTTCGGATTAGAATATAACAACTCATAAGGCAAACGTTTATCTACAACCGTACAATGCATAATGTGGAGTGTCACCTATAGAAACATTGTAAGCAGAATTTATAGCACACTGCACATCAGGTATGACTTCATCCCAAGTTTCACTGTTGGGATTGATAATGGCTCTCAAGACATCAAGTACTTTTTTATTGGTTCTTTCCGCTAACCCATTGCTGCAGGATGATGAGGAACAATGGTGGATTTTAGAGATCTTGTACAAGGTGCACAAATTTTCAAGAATCTCATTACAGAATTCACCTCCATTATTTGTTACTAGGGACTTAGGGGTGGTATGCCTGCAGATAATGCGTTCTTTAAACGCTTTAGCTACTGTCTCGGCAGTCTTATCTGCAATAGGAACTAACTCACAATATCTGGTGAAATGATCTACCATAACACACAGATGTTTGTTGCCCTGGAGGGAACATTGGAAATTAGTTATAGCGCAACTCTTTCCCAAGGTTCGCTAGTGGTTGGATACACTTGGATGGATTAGGACCATTAGCATTACCTTTATTTTGCATGCAGACACTACATTTCTTAACATACTCAGATATATCAGTTGCCATACGAGGCCAAAAGTATTTCAATCTGGCTTGTTTTACTGAACGATCCATACCAGGGTGTGCAACATCTGGTACATCGTAAACTAGCTGTAAGGCTACATTCACTAGTGACTGTGGAATTACTAATTGGTATACTCTTCTGCTAGGAGTACCCTACTCGGCTGTTCGATACAGTAATTCTTGGTTCATGACAAAGTCACTGATGGTGCGGGCTTCACAGTAAGAATAAGATCTTCCTGGAGCAGGAATCGAATCACCAGAACACAAGGGATCGGTTCTTTCTTACTGGAGGAATGAACAAACTCGGTGGAGTGGATGACTCCCCCCGGTTGAAAAAAAATTAACGCTATAACACGCAATATGAGCAAGGGAGAACGAATCTACTATCTCAAACTGCAAGCACAGGAGAAAAAAATGAACACGGTGAACAATGCTGATATTCAATCTGAGTCGCACACAGTGACACGAGGTATCAGCTATAAACTTCACTTACAAACGTTAACAACGTGGAAGTTACTCAGAAATAACTTCTTACAATGCACTGATTACTGTCAACTAGGATGGGATCACAATCTGAAACACAAGGGACAACAACTAACACTCAAGTGAGCACACTAGCCACAGAAACGTCTTTCTGCACGGCTTGTGCATCAGCAAGAGATGGCATAACTCGTTGCAAGTAAAGTTCTTCTCAAAGCGACCCCTGGGAAGGAACGAATATTGAACAAGTCGCCATCGCAAGGATAGTAGTCTCAGCACTATCCAGCGTGCATGATATTGTGGCTGGAGTCCAGACAGGAGTGACAGTATTACTAGTGCCTGACCGCTCGGCTACGTTAATAAATAATTCACGGATCTATAGGAACTTAATCTGAACTTCACATTTCGCAGCACTTTAACAAATCTCAGATACAAGCTGTGAGAACAAACACATTGCTCAAGGGCTAGGTATTGTTTTTCAGTCAGTAAGGGAATGTTGGTACTGTGGACTGATTCATATTGACTTTGACTGGAATGATACACTAAGTGAACATTCAAAAGTGACTGGGACATGATCTCAGGGAACTTACTCAAGGGCATAAGGCAAAAACAAAATAGAGAAATGACACAGTAAGCTTAAGTGGAAGAAAATGCTTAACAATTCTGCATAAGTAATAAAAAAATGTCTAAGATACACTGCAAGAGGAAGGACAACTCAATGTAAAGAACTGTTGGCCAAAATAAAAATTACATTGAAATTTACAAGTAAAAATATTACTGGAGACTGAATTAAATGCAAAATGAGCTGTCTTTACTCTTGCTAATAAAGAAATTAACTAATAAAATTTTAAATCAATATAAAAAGTATAAAATAAAATTACTAAATTGTATGTAACGAGAGATAACTGGAAAATTTAAATATTTTCTAAGAATGCATAAACAAAATTAAAATATAATGCAAAGACAACAACAGGAAAATTAATAAAATGAAAAACAAGATGCAATAATGAACTGAGAATAATAAAGCATAAAAATATCAATAAAAGAAAATAATTCACTGCAGAACAAGTTCAACAAAATAATTCACTGCAGCAATAAAGTTTCACTGGGAAAAACGCAGGTTAAATAATAAAAATAAAAATATGAAGAAAAACTGATTGAACACTTTAACTCTTAATTGTAAATTAGACAAAACAATTTACTCACAGAGTAAAGAAAACACTTTACGTTAAAAGTAATTGAAATTACACTAAGAGTGAATTTGTTCAAAGAAATATGAACAATATGAATAAAAATAAAACAAGAAACAAAACTGGAAGTGTAACACTTACAAGTGGCAGGGCACACAACACTTAATCACGTATTCATTATTTTAGTATATTCTTACAACAAAATCTTGCTGTGACTGATACGACAAAAATTTGCTGGCAAAAATAATGGTACACAAGTCTGCGGAAAATTAGAGGAATGAGACACTGCTGGCATACGAAAAAAAAAGGTACACATAGAATTAAATGGATAATTTGGTATACTGGGGTGAATATCACTGCATAAAATACAATGACAATTACTGGAGAATACAATGGTGAAAGAATACAATAAAAAAAAATGAATCACTTCACACAGAGTGACTGACTGGTACACTACACACTAATACTTACTACAGACAGAGAGTAGCATAAAAAAAAACACAGATAAAAAAAATATAAGATGAGCGATAACACTGAAAAATATTGCAAAAAATAATGAGTCAAAGAAACACTGAGTCTACACTGAAAACACAAGGCTTAGAGTACACAAGAAATTCACTATAAATGTCTCACACACGCAAATGTCTTTAAATGCAAGAAAAAATGTCTCTAAACAGAAAATTATAACTGAAGTCTGGAGTGGTAGACGGGATGACTGGTGATGAGGGTAGGTTGTCGAAGGTTGTCCTGCGCGGTGATGACTGACGCCTCCTACACTCACTGTTGTCGGAAGAAATGCGCTTTCTCGGTGAACTCACATAACTGGCTTTATCGTTGGCGCTCAGCTACAATCTCTTGACCAATTATGTGAGCCAAAACAGTATTAGGACCCGGTACAAGGGTGCAAACAGCCACAGGTAGATGAGGTGGGTGGCTGGTGGTGGTGGTGTTGGATTGTGAGTAGAGTGGTGGGTGGTGGTGGTGTGACTCACTCACTGGCACGCACTCTTACCACTCACGAAGGTGGCTTGATAAGCCACTCTATGCCACAGGAATGGTGAAATTCACTCTTAGCATCCAACAGGGAGCACAAAGCGATATATGAGACAATACTTCAGAGGAACTTGCGTGGCTTACTTCTCGCTCTCAGCTGGGTTAGAAGCTGGGTTGGCTGACTGGCTTAACCCACGAGAATGGCTGACTGGAAGACGGGTAACGATGCACACAGCATGAAGGAGCAGGTGGATGACAGGAGACAGGCTGGATGATAGGCTGAGTGGCGTTCACTTCCAGTCTGGCATACTGACTGGCTTAATTGCAAAATCCGGGTCAACCCCTCGGAGATTGAAGCAATTAGCACACTAACTAAGCCAGGAAGCTTGAAAAGGCTGCAACAGGCTTGCAGGCTACAGGGTGGAGGTTGTGAGGGGAGCGAGTAGCTGGAGATGGGTGAGACGGTTCACCTTTTGACCCGCCGGCTACTCACAAACAGTCTTCTAACGTCTTGAAATACCCTTAAATAAGCTTAAATCCACGCTCCCACACCGTTGCCACCATTTATCATGTGGGGTTCGAACACGTGGAGAGGGTAAAGAAATACTCACGAAGGCTGGTAGTACGTATAATTATAACGGTAAGTATTGGTAGGCGCCAAACAGCCGGTGACCTGCCTCCTTGCTCTCTCTTGTAAGACTGACTGCCCACAGTACCCATATGTGAGGGGGTGTTTGAAATACTGCTGTGGTCAGCAGTATTGTCGAAGTTGATGGTCTGTACCAAGATACCCTTGTGTTGCAGTGTCTGACAGAATGAACATTACAATCTGTCGGTATTTTATACCATTTTAATGTTCATTCTGTCAGACACTGCAACACAAGGGTATCTTGGTACAGACCATCAACATCGACAACCTTTACTAGTGAGAACGGCTGGGTTTGAGAGGGACCTGCCCTCCCAAAGCAACCTACGTCTCACCTCCTGGCACTATATAAGGCCCCATTCTGTCACTTCAACTTCATATTGTTTCAGACAACGGAACAATGCTCTTCTCCAGACTGAGGGACTGACCACCTCAAAACTTTAAGGGTGATGGACTGATTACATCGTCTTCAAGTATCTTCTGCTTCTATCAACTTTTCTGTACTCGACTGAAGAAGCCTACTGTGTAGGCGAAACGTTTCGAAATAAAGATACCTAACTGTTGCATATGTGTCTTACCTTACAATCTGTCGGTATTTTATACCATTTTAATGTTCATAGTGCCAGTAGTTGCTCCTTGACGCACCACCAACATAGTGCCAGTAGTTGCTCCTTGACGCACCACCTACATAGTACCTTACAATCTGTCGGTATTTTATACCATTTTAATGTTCATAGTGCTAGTAGTTGCTCCTTGACGCACCACCAACATAGTGCCAGTAGTTGCTCCTTCACGCACCACCAACATAGTGCCAGTAGTTGCTCCTTGACGCACCACCAACATAGTACCAGTAGTTGCTCCTTGACGCACCACCAACATAGTGCCAGTAGTTGCTCCTTGACGCACCACCAACATACTGCCAACAGCATACCTGAACGGATCATCATATGCTCATGTCAGTTGTTTTTCTATGACGATTTTTTGTTCATGCGAAGATCGTTCAACCATAGTTCGTTGGCGACACCCTTTAAAGGGGAGCCTTGATCCGAAGACCTAAAGTACTGTATAACCCATTCAGGGTCAACGCTTTCCCAAGATATGATACTAATCGTCTCTGAGAGATGACACTCTCCTCTCATCCTCGTCAGGAGATGCTCACTCTCGTTCCCATACATTGTTCAATATAACATCAGGTTGAGATGTGATAAATGGTTCAGAAAACCGACAAGTTGAAGATTGAGACACTTATGCAATATATGGGAATCTTTATTGAAGAAACGTTTCGCCACACAGTGGCTTCATCACTCCAATGTAAAGCAGAAAGGTGTAAAGAGAGGAGTTTGAGGTAACCAGTCCCTCAGCCTGGAATCGATGTGTTCAGTCCATCACTCTTGTAGAATGTATGGCATAGGGCCATA
>NC_069449.1:11204088-11239088 GCF_026875155.1 Cherax quadricarinatus
CCTGTAGTCCGATTTATCATATATATTTAAACAAGTCATCGGAATGTCCGGTGAATCTCTTGTAGAGGTCTCATCTTGTGGTTCACTTAGCGATCTCGCTGACCCGGTCATTTACCAAGCTAAGTTTATATAAATTTACTTGAGAGGGACATATGCAACAGTTGGGTGGCATTGTAAAAAATCATTTCTCCTACACAGTAGACTTCTTCAAATACAGAGAAGAATAAATATGTAAACAGTGGAAGCAGTGGAGATGTTAAGATGTGATCAGTCCAACAGCCTTGAAAAGATGTTTTTGAGGTGGTCAGTCTCTCAGCCTGATAAAGAGTTTTACCTCCCTAGTCTGGAACAATGTGAAGCTGAAGAATGACAATGAACCTTATATACTGACAAAGATGAGGCGCGGAAAATCTCAAAGAGGTCACCAGAGAGGAGGTCCACTAGTAGCAGCAAGAAGTCAAGAACTGAGAAGCACAGTGACCCACGCTAAGCACGTCATTCTCAAATTCAATCTTTTTCACTCATAACTAATGCTTCAGACAGTAAGTTGTGAGAGATGTCCTCTATATCAAGATAGTGTTGTGTTGTTGTGCCAGACAAGTGTAGATGAATTAGACGCATGTGCAACAGTTAGGTGTCATTATTGTTGAAACGTTTTGCTTACACAATAGGTTTCCTCAGTCAAATATAAATTTTAGAGGGATGTGATTAGCATGGGTCAGTGGACTTGTTGATGTGCCCCTTAATTCTTATGTTCTTAATATTATTAGTGGGCTCCGCCTCCAGTGACATCTTCCTGATTTTCTGCGCATCACCTTGACAATATATATATATATATATATATATATATATATATATATATATATATATATATATATATATATATATATATATATATATATATATATATATATATATATATATTGCTCAGTTCTCATTTATCAGCTTCACAATGTTCAAAATTATAGAACTCAACTCTTCTCTAGGCAGAGGGACTGACCACCTCTCAAAAACTACTGCGTCAAGGTTGATGGAGTAATCGCTTCACCTTTACCTCACCACTACTTCTGCTCACTCCATACTTATTCTCCTCTGTATTTGCCAGAAGAAACCTACTCTGTAGGCGAAACGTTTCACCAATAAAGATACCCAACTGTTGCACATGTGCTTACTCATGTACTTATTGGCACTGTACATCATTATCGTAATTATTAATGTGCTTGTTACGTATCTCTGTGTAATGTTATATAAATAGTTCAGAAATCAACAAGTTGAATGAATGAGACACTTTGTGCGACACTTGGTGATCTGTTTTGTGGGAACGTTTTGCCAGCCAGTGGCTTCATCAGTCCAATATAGATAAAGTCGGTTAAAGGCGAGAAGGAGACTGGGGTAATCAGCCCTTCAACGCTTGCCTAACCTATTGGCAGTACCTACTTCCACGAGTGAATTTTGTCCACCAGTGACGCTGCCTTTGATAGTTTTGTCTCACCTGCCTCCTGTACATAAGCATTTCATATCATCTCGAGGCTGGGGAAATGACTATTTGAAAATCCTCATTTTCTACCATTCTTCTCTGTGTTGGACTCAAGAAGCCAATGGCTGGCGAAACGTTCCCACAGGGAAGATACCCGTGTTGCACAGGTGTCTCACTCATCATCTGTGTATTGACACACACACACACACACACACACACACACACACACACACACACACACACACACACACATCAACAGTTCACACTACACACTATGTATAAACACACACACACACACACACACACACAACACACACACACACACACACAACACACAATACAAAATTTAAAATATTAAAGCAAATTACAAGATGTTAAAATATAAAAATTAGTGTTAATAAAAAATAACATGAGTTGACACTAGCTTTCTTGATATATTACAGCAACTTGATCCAGAATGGTGGAGTAATGTAATAATTATAAAAGTTTAATAGCAAATGGTACAACCGATAGAAATTATCTAAAAAAAAATATGATGAATTAAAAAATAAAGTTGAGAAAAAACAATGAACACAGCTTTCTTCCTGTAGCATGAAATTACAGGCACACATGAGGGCCAGGAGCTGGAGATCGACCCCTGCAACCAAAGACAGGTGAGTACATTGCATGGCGTAGAGTGCAAGAGACAAGAAACGGGGAGGAATGCCAGAGAGAAAAATTGAGTGTCTAGAGTGTCGTAGAGGAGACAACTAACTCACCTGATGTGCAAAGTTTCCTGAAGCGCGCGTGTTTTACTTCAGTGTTTTATCACAGTGTTTTATCAGTGTTTTACCTCAGTGTTTTATTACAGTGTTTTATCAGTGTTTTACCTCAGTGTTTTATCACAGTGTTTTATCAGTGTTTTACCTCAGTGTTTTATCACAGTGTTTTATCAGTGTTTTACCTCAGTGTTTTATCACAGTGTTTTATCAGTGTTTTACCTCAGTGTTTTATCAGTGTTTTACTTCAGTGTTTTATCACAGTGTTTTATCAGTGTTTTACCTCAGTGTTTTATTACAGTGTTTTTATCAGTGTTTTACTCAGTGTTACAGTGTTTTATCACAGTGTTTTATCAGTGTTTTACCTCAGTGTTTTCTCACAGTGTTTTATCACAGTGTTTTATCAGTGTTTTACCTCAGTGTTTTATCACAGTGTTTTATCAGTGTTGTACCCCAGTGTTTTATCACAGTGTTTTATCAATGTTTTACCTCAGTGTTTTATCACAGTGTTTTATCAGTGTTTTCCCTCGGTGTTTCATCACAGTATTTTATCAGTGTTTTACCTCAGTGTTTTAACACAGTGTTTTATCAGTGTTTTCCCTCAGTTTTCATCACAGTGTTTTTACCTTAGTGTTTTATCACAGTGTTTAATCAGTGTTTTACCTCAATGTTTTATCATTGTTTTATCACAGTGTTTTATCACAGTGTTTTATCAGTGTTTTACCTTAGTGTTTTATCACAGTGTTTTATCAATGTTTTACCTCAGTGTTTTACCTCAGTGTTTTATCAGAGTGGTTTATCACAGCGTTTTATCAGTGTTTTACCTCAGTGTTTTATAACAGTGTTTACCTCAGTGTTTTATCATAGTATTTTATCAGTTTTTTACCTCAGTGTTTTATCACAGTGTTCTATCAGTGTTTTACCTCAGTGTTTCATCACAGTGCTTTATCAGTGTTTTACCTCAGTGTTTTATCACTTTTTACCAGTGTTTCATATGTTTTTTCGACAGCATTTTATCAGTGTTTTAACAGTGTTATAAATCCGTGTTTTACCTTAGTGTTTCAACACTATTCTCCAGTGTTTTATACTGCTTTACTGCATTTCAACACAGTATTTATGACAATGTTTAATCACTGTTTACCGTTTTTTTACCAGTTTTTAATCACAGTTTTTTCCACAGTGTTTTATCACAGTGTTTTCCACAGTGTTTTATCACAGTGTTTTCCCTCAGTGTTTTATCATAGTGTTGTATAGGTGCTTTATCACAGTGTTTTATAACAGTGTTTTCCACAGTGTTTTATCACAGTGTTTTCCCCAGCTTTTTATCAGTGTTTTATCGATGTTTTGTCACAGAGTTTTGTCACTGTTTTTCCAGCTTTTTACCAGTGTTTTGCCAGCAATTTATTAGTGTTTTATCACAGTGTTTTAACACAATATTTATCACAGTGTTTTGTCACTGTTTCGCCAGCGTTTTACCAATGTTTAACCAGTGATTCATTAGCGTTTTATCACTGTATTTTCACAGTGTTTTACTACAGTTTATTTTACGTGTTTTACTCACAGTTTTTTCATGTTTATCAGTGTTTTTACCAGTTTTTACAGGTTTTATAAGTGTTTTACTACAGTTTTATAAGTGTTTTACAATAGTGTTTTACCAGTGTTTTACCAGTGTTTTACCAAGTGTATTTACAGTGGTTGAACTCCACAGTTTTTACAGACGGTTGTACCCTAAGTGTTAACAAGTGCTTTTAACACGAGTGTATTAGCCAAGTGTGGTGGAAGCACGAGGTCAATAGGCAGAGACAGTGCTTCATGTCCTGCCGGGTACAGGAGAGGGTCACAAGTTGCTTCATGCATCATGGAAGGCAGCGAGGTCAACCTTCAGGAAGCAGAGGTCACAAGTTGCTTCATGCATCATGGAAGGCAGCGAGGTCAACCTTCAGGAAGCAGAGGTCACAAGTTGCTTCATGCATCATGGAAGGCAGCGAGGTCAACCTTCAGGAAGCAGAGGTCACAAGACGGAGATGTTTATGCAGATCATTCTGTATTGCCGTCAGCATCTGCATAAGAGTCCAACATCTTGGAGTATGAATTTCTGAGTGGTGGATAAAGAAAGATGTAGAGGGAGAAGGTGAAGGTCGTGAAGAAAGAGGGAGAAGGTGAGGGTCGGGAAGTGAGAGGAAGAAAGAGGGCCGGGAAGAAAGAGGGAGAAAGTGAGGGCCGGGAAGCAAAGGGAGAAGGAAAAGGTCGATAAGAAAGAGGAAGAAGGTGAGGGTCGGAAAGAAATAATATGAAGAGGAAGAGGGACAAGAATATGACAACGAGGAAGGGAGAAAATGAAGATACATGAAAGAAGAGAAAGGGGAAATTGCCCAAAAAGAGGAAGAGTGGGGAAAAGTAAGTTAAATGGGAGGAAGTAAGGGAAAAAGGAGGGGGAAAAAGGAAAAGAAAGAAAAATAGGACAGGAAAAAAAAAAAAAGGGGGAACAAAAAAAAAAGAGTTGATGAAGGAAGAGATTTAGAAAGTTTTGAGCGGGAAAAAGGGCCCCAAAAGAATAAGGGGGGGAAGAAAACCCCCTAAAAGAAGGCGAATGAGGGGGGGGGAAAGGGGAGGGGAAAAAAAGTGAGAATGAAGGAAGGGGGGAAAGATCAAACTGTAAAAAAACGGGTAAATTTATTTCATGAAGGATCTTATACTTATCCCAGGGGGGGGTGTGTGTACTCGCCTTTTTTGAACTCACCCCTTTGGGGTTTGGAAAGGGTCGTTTTTCATATCTCCGGGCCCCCCCTTTCTTCCACGATTGCTACTAGGTCCTCCTCTTCCGGCTCCATGAGCTTTACCAAACCCCCGTTTTAAAAAACTATGAAATGGTTCCTGCCTTCACTACGCATTTTCGGGAATTTTCCCCTTTTACCTGAAACTCTATGCTAAATAAAATACTTCCTAACACCCTTTTTGACTCATAGGATTCTTAAACTTCCAATTGTGCCCTTTTTCCTTTTTCTCCCGGTACCCCCTTTGGATCATCCGGTTTTTGTCCCCCCTTTGCCCAATTCCCGCAGTATTTTATATGTCGTTATCTGTTTTCCCCTGCCCCTTTCTTTTCCCTCCATTTTCGTCGGGCCGTTTTCCCTTTTAAAAATTTTCCCTTGTATTTTAAACCCCCGAGTTCGGAACAAATTTTGTTGAAAACCCTTTGCATTTTCCCTCTAATTTCTTTACGTGTTTGACCGGGTTTTTGTGCAACCCAAAATGTTGTTGAAAATACTCCAGAAAAGGGCCCTAACGAGTGGTGGACAGATTTTTAAAAGGGACTTTTTAAACCTAAAGGTTTTGGGAACGCATTTTCTTGGGTTTCCCAAAGACGCCAGTCCCGCGAAGATGTTTTATGATTGATGTGCGCCCAGGAGATGTATTTGGGTTTTATACTCCCCCCAAGATTTTTTTCCCTTTAAAGTTGGTTTTGGCAGTTTTTGGGCCCAAACCTAGATTATACCGTCTCCCGCCCTTTTTTGACCTTCCCGATTTCATGATTTTGCTTTGTGGGGTTTAAAAATTCCCAAGGGGTAGTCGCTGGATCAGGCTTGTACCCTTTGTCCAGGTCCTATGTGTCCTCCCTGATTTTGGGCCCGATTTAAATTCTCCTCTGTGTGTGTTTTGAGGAGAGAAGAGAAAAGGAGAGGGGGAAGAAAAGTGACTAAACCTAATTGACTCCCCCTAATTGGGGGTTGGGGGGGTTCGGGGATCAGCTCCGGGCCCCCGCCTTTTTAAATGATCGCTCCTGGACCCCTCTCTCTCTCTGCTTTCCTGACTTTGTCATACCCTTCTTAAAACTATGTATGGTTCCTCCCTCCATATTTTCACTTGCTGGGCCCTTTTCCCATTTTGCTAAACAACTTTATAACTGAAGAAATATTTCCCTAACGTCCCTTGACTCGTCTAGTCTTCAGTTTCCAGTTGGCCCCTTGTCCCCTGTGCCCCCCTCTCGGGAAAACATCCAATCCTGTCCCCTTTTTCTTTTCCCCCGCATATTTTGTAGTCGTTATCATGTCCCCCCCTGACCCTTTTTTCCTCCATTTTGTCAATTTTCCAAATTTCCCCTTTAAACCCCTTTCCCTCGTAACGCATTCCCTTGAGTTCGGGGGACTACCTTTTTGAAACCCCTTTAAATTTCTCTAAATCTTGAGTGCTTGACCAGGGGGGGGTTTCCAGACTGGGTTTGCATACCCCAGTATGGGCCTAACATACACAGTGTCCCAGTGTTTTGAAGGGATTTTTTTAAGGGTATGGAACGCTTTTTCTAAAGGTTTTCCCAGGCCCCCCGTATGTTTGCAGCGGTTATTTGGTTGATGTGTGCCCCCGGTTTGATGTCTCGGTTTTAAAGGGCCCACCCCAAGGTCTTTCCCCCTGGTGGGGGTCTGAAAGTCTTTGCCCCACCTAGCCTATACTCGGGTCTGGGGTCTTCTTTGCCCCCCCCCAATCTTCATGACTTTGCTTTGGGCTGGATTGAATTGAGAACCCATTTTAAGGGAACCACATGTCCAGCCTCTCCAAAGGTCTTTTTTGCGGGTTCCTGCCTCACCTCGTCCGTTTTAATTCTTTCATCAACTTCACGTCATCTGCAACAGGGACACTTCAGGGGTCTATTCCTTCCTTTCAGTCGTTAAACCAATTAAAAAAATTTAGCACTGGCCCCCTAAAACTGCCCCTGGGGGCCCCCCCCGCTCGAAAACAGGCCCCCCACTGTGTTTACCTTTTCCAACGTACCATGATTTCGTTGTTGCCCCCCTTTGCCCGGGTACCCCCTTATCCATTGCAGTGCCCTTTCCCTTTTTAAAAGTGTGCCTGTTTCCTCCAGTTTTCTCCCACTAATCTCTTGGGGGGGGGGAACTGTGTCAAAGGCCTTCCTGCAGTCTGGGAAAAACCCAATCTACCCAACCCTCTCTTTTGGGTGTCTTACTTCTTTTACCTTGTCAAAAACTCCGGGAGGTTTTGAAAAATTTCCCTTTCCCATAAACCCCATGCGGGTTTTCATTTATAATCTTTTTCCCTTTCCAGGTTTTCGCCCAACTCCCCTCCTGAAAAATCCTCCATGACCTTGAAACACTACATGTCGGGAAAACACAGGTCGTAGTTTGTCCTCTTTTCTGTTTCCTTTTTTAAAATAGGGGAAAATTACATTAGCTGTCTTCCATTTCTCGGTTTTTTCCCCCAGTTTCAAGGGATGTGGGGAAAAATTGTGGTTAAAAGGAAAACCACAGCATCTCGCCCTTCTCTAAGGACCCAGGGGAATGTTGTCCGGTCCCAGTTTTGGGTGTCAAGGTCATTTAAAGGCTTCTTCACCTCCTCCTCATTTGGGTTCGTTTTGGTAATCCAACACTTTTTGGGGTATTTCCCCCTTTGTGTTCCCTTAGGGTTCTGTTTTCCCACACCCCTTTCCCTGTCTCTACTGAAAAAAATTTTTCCTTGAATCTCCTTTTCCCAAGCTCCTCACATCCCTCCTATCTTTTTTCTTGTGAGTTCTCCCCCTTCTGCCCTTAACTGAAAAAACCTGGTCTTTGACTTTTGTCTTCCTCCTGATGTGGCTATAAAACAGTTTTTTTGGGTCAGCCCTTGATTCTCGATGCTATGTCTTTTTCAAAATGTCGCTGGGCCTCCCCCCTTACCTGTGCTTTCCCTTTTCCTTTTGGGGTCTGCGACTGATCTCCCTATTTTCGTGTGTTCTCGCCCCTTTTGTACTTTTTTCCCCTTCTCTATTGAAATTTGTTTTTTGGGCCCCCTTACACCGTGGGGGAACCCGGGGCTTTTTCGGTCTTCCCGTTGTTTTCTGTTGCCCTTGGGGGAAAGAACCTTTTCCCTGCCTCCCTTTAATTTTTTTGCTACAAAATTCCATAAATTTATTTTACTGGCTTTTCCCCAGTTTTTTCTGTCCCACTGGACCCCCGAGGAAGTTCTTCAAACCCCCTTTTGTCCCCCTTTTTAAATAGGTTTTTTCCCATTCTATCCTTTTTTATTTCTTTACTTGCAGCCTATATGATTCAAAGCAAAAGAACCCCCGTGGGCTAGCCCGGGGGACCTTTTATACTTGGGTGTCCTCAATTTTCTGAGTGGGCCCCCGGGGGGGAACACAAGGTCCAAAACTTGCTGGGTTTATCCTCCCCCTCACTCTGGGGGAGTGTCCTTAACATGTTGGTTTCATGAGGTTTTTCCCAAAAACACCAAAGTCCCCCCAAACCCGGGTCTCCATGTTTCGGGGGCCCCCCTGTTGGGGTCCAAAGGGTTTTCCCCGTCAAACTCCCTGTGGTTTTAAAAAACCCCCATAACCCAATTTGCTCTGCTGGGGGTGAGCTCTTCTTGCCACCTCAGCAAAGGGGTGTCCACCATTGCCTGTTTTCCCCTCTTCATTTTCCCCCTCTTGGCCTCCTGCAGTTCTGTTGGGGATTTTCATCACTGCAATGCCACTTTGGTTCCCCCGACGAAGTGTACCTGCTATGTAGTCTCTTTCTCCCGTTCATCTATTTCCTTTCCCTTTTTTTTCCAAATTTCCCCTTTTGTTTTTTTCGAGCAAGCAAAACCCCAAACCTCCCCCCCCCGGGCCCCCTTTTATCTTTCTCATGATTGGTTTTCCCGATGGGGAAATTGCATTGTTTTTTGTCTCCATTTAGTTTTTTTTTCTTAACTGCTATGATGGGCTGGGGGCTTCTCATTGATTCTTTCTTGCCATTTCCCCCATGTTTATTCGTTTAAACCAATTATGGTTTGTGTACCAAACCTTAAAAATTCTTTCTAATACGTAACTGTGGTGCGGGGGGGGGAAAAGAGGGATCGGTGTGTGATGGGTTTGGTTTTGGGTTGTTCATTGCCTTGGGGGTGTGTGGGGTGGGAGTCCCCTTTTTGCAGGGGTTTTCTGGGGGGGGCGCTTGGGCCTTCCATTTGTCCTGGGGGATTCTGCTTCCCTTTTTTTATTTCCCCCCCATTTCCCCCTTTCGTTTTTTTTTTTAACTCTCTCTTTCATTGTCTTCCTTTCGTCCCGTGTTTTTGTCTCGGTCCCAGGGACACACTCCGGAACTCCTGCTTTCCCCCCAGCCCCTGCTTTTTTCCTGCAGGATCATGGTTCGGGGGTTTATTCTGCCTTGAAAATTACTTTGAGAGGCCGATTCCCCTTTTTTTTGTGAACCACCCCCAAATTTTCCAAAATTTGCCACCTGGGTTTAGTCCCCCCCCTTTTTGCCCCTTTTCACCTTTATGATGTCTTCAATCCTTTTTTCTCCTCCGGGTTTCTTTTATCATAAGTTTTTCCCCCTTTTGTTCGTCTAGCCCCTAGGCAAAAACGGATCTCTCCCTTTTTCCCCCTCCCACTGTGCTCCCCCTTTCAACCCCGGGTGTGTTTTTGTTCCTTCCCGTGGAGTGTTCCTTCCTTCGTCCCTTCCCTCGTTATGGCCCCCATGCTTCTTGGTTTAAAACCTTCCTGCTCCCCTGCTCCTGGCCCCCCACAGGGATCTGGTAAGGTTTCCCTTTCACATTCCCAGTTCCCTTCGATGTCCCCCCCCAAACCCCTCTTTTTTGTCCTAGAGTGCTCCCTGTCTTTGTTTTGGCCCCCTGTGGTTTTGGGCAGGACCCCCTTTCATTTCAGTTTAGTTTCCATGCTTTTCCCTTTGGACCGTTGTCTGTTTCGATGTACCATTGCCGAGGGTTTTTTTTTGTAAAATCTTTTTTTTCTGTGCTGGTTTTAGATGTTTAGTCTCCTTTTTCAATTTCTCTATCTTGAATTTTTTGTTCTGTGGCCTGTTGGGTTCCACCTTTTGCATTCTGCTGCTAACCTCTCTTCCATCTTCCTTTCCAGCTCACTAGTCTCCCTTTCCCCCGTCTTCCTCCCTTTTTTTTTTACTCCCATTCCCTTCCCCCCCTCTCAGATTCGCCTTGGAACCCCTTGTCCTCATTCCGGTTAGGGGGAAAGGGGAAAAAGATTTGGGGGAGGGGAGGGGATGGATGGGTTTTGGGGGGGGGGGGGGGAGGATGGTTATTGGAGGGGTTTGGATTGTTGGGGGAAGGGATTTTCTGGTTTTTTGGGGGAAAAGAGGGATGGATGGTTATGGGGGAGGGGGGGAAAAATTTGGGTTTTTGGAGGGGGGGGGTTTTTGGGGGGGGGTTAGAAAGGTTTTTGGGGGGGGGTTTGGTGGTTTGGGGGAGGGGAAAGGGGGCTAAAGGGGAGGGGGTTGGGAAGGGGTGTGGTGTGTGTGTGTGTTTGTGTGTGTGGTTTTGTTGGGGTGTGTGGGTGTACTCACCTAGTTGAGGTTTTCGGGGTCGAGCCGAGCTCCTGGCCCCCCCTCTTCACTGATCGTACTAGGTCACTCCCCTCTGAAAACCTGAAGCTTTATCTACCTCTGCTTAAAGCAAGTTGGATCCTGGGCCCCCACACATCGCTTTTTCCCCAAAATATTCCCCCTTTCTGATACTCTGGGCTGAAGAAATAATTCCCAACATCCTGTGATTTATTCCCGTTCTTCAAATTCCCCAAATGTGTCCCCCCTTTTACTGGGGGCCAATTCGGGAAAATCCTGTCTTTGTTCCCCCCTTGTTTAAATTTCCCCTCAGTATTTTGTAAAGTCGTTATCAAATTCCCCCCTATCTTTTCCCGTCCTCCCCCGTGTCTCAGGGTTTATTTCCCTTAAAAATCTCCCGTTTGGACATACCTCTTAAACTCTGGGGCTAGTCTTGTTGCAAAACCCTTTGCACTTTTTCTAGTTTCTTTTTCCTGCTTGGCTATTTTGGGTTCCCAAAAAAGGTGCCCCTACTCCAATATGGGCCTAACGTACACGGTGTCCCGGGGCCTGAACGATTTCCCTTTTTAAGATGTCGAATCTGTTTTTGAGGTTTTCTAGGGCCCCCCACATGCTGAACAGGTTTTTTATTGATGGCGCTTCAAAGGGGATTTTTCCTGGTATTATAAACACCCCAAGAAACTTTTTCCCTTTAGTGAGGGTTTTTTTAGGCCTCCCCCTAACTGTACTCCCCTCTTCGGTCTTCCTTTTTCCCTTCCCCCAATCTTCCCTGAAATTTGCCCCTTGGTGGGGTTTAACTCCAGGGGCCCCAAATTTCTGGACCGGCCGGGAGCCCGGGCCAGAAACCCTTTTTTAGTTCTGCCCGGTCTTTGATCGATTAAATTTTTCTCATTTAACTTCACGTCATCTGCAAACAGGGACAACCCAGGTCTATTTATGTGTTTGACTACCTAGTTGTACTCCAACCCAATGAGGTTTCGGGGGTCGAGGCCGACTTTCCCGGCCCCCCCTCTTCATGATCGCTATAGGTCACTCTCCCTGAGCCTGAGCTTTTTTCAACCTTCCCTTTAAAACTATGTATTGGGTCCTGCCTCCACTACATCGCTTTCCCAAAAAAATTCCCCCACTGACTACTCTGGGCTGAAAAAAAAAACTTCCAACATCCCTTGGTTCATCCTTTTTGTCTTCGCTTCCAACTGTTTCCCCCTTTTTAAATTGTGTCCAATCTCTGGAACATCCTGTCTTTGTCCACCTTGTCAATTCCTCTCAGTATTTTGTATGTCGTTATCATGTCCTCCCTATCTCTCCTGTCCTCCAGTGTTGTCAGGTTGATTTCCCTTAACCTCTCCTCGTAGGACATACCTCTTAGCTCTGGGACTAGTCTTGTTGCAAACCTTTGCACTTTCTCTAGTTTCTTCACGTGCTTGGCTAGGTGTGGGTTCCAAACTGGTGCCGCATACTCCAATATGGGCCTAACGTACACGGTGTACAGGGTTCTGAATGATTCCTTATTAAGATGTCGGAATGCTGTTCTGAGGTTTGCCAGGCGCCCATATGCTGCAGCAGTTATTTGGTTGATGTGCGCTTCAGGAGATTGTGCCTGGTGTTATACTCACCCCAAGATCTTTTCCTTGAGTGAGGTTTGTAGTCTCTGGCCTCCTAGACTGTACTCCGTCTGCGGTCTTCTTTGCCTTCCACAATCTTCATGACTTTGCACTTGGTGGGATTGAACTCCAGGAGCCAATGCTGGACCAGGTCTGCAGCCTGTCCAGATCCCTTTGTAGTTCTGCTGGTCTTCGATCGAGTGAATTCTTCTCATCAACTTCACGTCATCTGCAAACAGGGACACCTCAGAGTCTATTCTTCCGTCATGTCGTTCACAAATACCAGAAACAGCACTGGTCCTAGGACTGACCCCTGCGGGACCCCGCTGGTCACAGGTGCCCACTCTGACACCTCGCCACGTACCATGACTCGCTGCTGTCTTCCTGACAAGTATTCCTGATCCATTGTGGTGCCTTCCCTGTTATCCCTGCTTGGTCCTCCAGTTTTTGCACCAATCTCTTGTGTGGAACTGTGTCAAACGCCTTTCTTACAGTCCAAGAAAATGCAATCCACCCACCCTCTCTCTCTTGTCTTACTGCTGTCACCATGTCATAGAACTCCAGTAGGTTTGTGACACAGGATTCCCGTCCCTGAAACCATGTTGGCTGCTGTTGATGAGATCGTTCCTTTCTAGGTGTTCCCCCACTCTTCTCCTGATAATCTTCTCCATGATTTTGGATACTATACATGTCAGTGACACTGGTCTGTAGTTTAATGCTTCATGTCTGTCTCCTTTTTTAAAGATTGGGACTACATTTGCTGTCTTCCATGCCTCAGGCAATCTCCCTGTTTCGATAGATGTATTGAATATTGTTGTTAGGGGTACACATAGCACCTCTGCTCCCTCTCTCAATACCCATGGGGAGATGTTATCTGGCCCCATTGCCTTTGAGGTATCTAGCTCACTCAGAAGCCTCTTCACTTCTTCCTCGGTGGTGTGCACTGTGTCCAGCACTTGGTGGTGTGCCCCAACTCTCCGTCTTTCTGGAGTCCCTTCGTGTCTCCTCTGTGAACACTTCTTTGAATCTCTTGTTGAGTTCTTCACATACTTCACGGTCATTTCTTGTTGACTCTCCTCCTTCCTTCCTTAGCCTGATTACCTGGTCCTTGACTGTTGTTTTCCTCCTGATGTGGCTGTACAACAGTTTTGGGTCAGATTGGCTTTCGCTGCTATGTCATTTTCATATTGTCTTTGGGCCTCCCTTCTTATCTGTGCATATTCGTTTCTGGCTCTACGACTGGTCTCCTTATTCTCCTGGGTCCTTTGCCTTCTATATTTCTTCCATTCCCTAGCACACTTGGTTTTGCCTCCCTGCACCTTTGGGTAAACCATGGGCTCATCCTGGCTTTTTTCATTATTCCTGTTACCCTTGGGTACAAACCTCTCCTCAGCCTCCTTGCATTTTGTTGCTACATATTCCATCATCTCATTAACTGGCTTCCCTGCCAGTTCTCTGTCCCACTGAACCCCGTTCAGGTAGTTCCTCATTCCTGTGTAGTCCCCTTTCTTGTAGTTTGGCTTCATTCATCCTGGCCTTCCTGCTTCTCCCTCCACTTGTAGCTCTACTGTGTATTCGAAGCTTAAAACCACATGGTCACTGGCCCCAAGGGGTCTTTCGTATGTGATGTCCTCGATATCTGCACTACTCAAGGTGAATACTAAGTTCAGCCTTGCTGGTTCATCCTCTCCTCTCTCTCTTGTAGTGTCCCTTACGTGTGTGTACCAACCTATATGTAGTTGCAGGGGTCGATTCATAACTCCTGGCTTCTCGCTTCTTGCTACTAGATCCACTCTATCCCGGCATGAAGTGCCTTGTCGTACCTTTTCTTAAGGCTAAGTATCGATCCTGTCTCTACCACTTCACTCCCAGACTGTTCCGCTCTCTGACAACTTTAAGGCCGAGGAAATACCTCGTAATATCCCTATGACTCATCTGAATTTTTAACTTCCATTTGTGTCCTCTTCTTCCTATTGCCTATCTCTGAAGCATTCTGTCCCTGTTAGTCGTGTCAGTTTCTCTCAGTATTTTGTGCGTCGTTATCATATCTCCTCTAGCCCTTCTCTTCCCCACTGTCATCAGACTGAATTCCTTTAACCTCTCCTCACAGGACATATCCATAGCTCTGGTACTAAGCTTGTTACAAACCATTCGTGTGGGTTTCATACTGGTGCTGCATATTTCAATAGATGTTGGACGTACACAGTGTACAATGTCGTGAATGACTCCATACCTAGATGTCGTAACGCTATTTCGAGATTTGTTAGACGCGCATATGCTGCAGCAGGTATTCGGTTCATATGCTCCTCATGGGTTATGCTCGGGATTACACTCACCCCAATTTCCTCCATGAGTGAGGTTAGCAGCGCTCCCCCCCCCCAGACTGTAATCCGTCTACAGTCTTCTTTGCCATCCTCCAAGTGTCATAACTTAGCACTTGGTCTGGTTAAACTCCCGGAGCAATTTGTCAAACCCCTCCTAGCTCAATCCTTTTGTAGCTCTTCCTGGTCCTCATCCGTTTGCATCGTCCTCGATAGTTTTGCGTAGTCTGTCATGTCATGCACGTATACAAGAAACAGCACGGGCCATAAGACTGATCCTTGTGACCACATTTGTCACATGCAATTATTCCGACACATTGTCACGGACACTCATTCGTTGTTTTCTTCCTTTCAGGTATTTCTTGATCTAGCGCAAAGCTTCTGGTATTCCTGGCTGCGATACTGTGTCAAAAACCTTCTTACAGTTTGAGAAGCGCAATCTACCCATCCTCTCCTCCTGTCTTACTTCTGTTGCCTTGTTTTCGTAGAATTCCAGTAGGTTTCTGACACAGGATATTTCAATATTTCATCTCTAAAGCCGTACAGATTATAATGTACATACCCACCCCTTTCTATGTATTCCACCACTTTTTTCCTGATAATCGTCTCCATAACTTTACATATTATATATGTCAGTAACACTGGTCTGTGTGTCTGTCTTTTTCTTAAAAACTGGTACTACATTTGTTCTCTTCCACACATCAGGCAGCTGTCCTGCTTCGACAAACTTGTTGAAGTGGCACACGCACTGCCTCTGCTTCCTTTCTAAGGACCCACGAAGGGATATTGCCTGGTCCCACCACCTTCTAGATACGAAGCTCACATAGCAGTTTCTCCATTTCCTTCCAGGATGTGTGTACTGTTAGATAAATGAGCACAGATGCAACTAATGTGATATTTTATTGTGGTAACGTTTCGATCTCCGTTGCAACAATAAAATGTCACATTAGCTGCGTCTGTGTCCATTTACCTAACATTTTGTCAGCAATTCTACCATTATTACTGTGTGAATAGTTTCCAACACTTGCTGGTGCACTCTCCGACCTTATATTGCTGGAAGCCTTTCAGTTTCTTTTGAGAATACCTCCCTTAATCTTATGCAGAGCTCCTTCACCGATTTCCTGGTCATTCCTTGTGATCTCTCTACCTTTCTTTATCCTGATTACTTGGTCACTGACCGCTGTTTTCCTCCTGATGTGGCTATATAACAACTTTCAGTCAGATTTGGCATTCGATGCTGTGGCAGTCTCAGATCATTGTTGAACTTCCATCCTTTCCTATGTATACTTGTTCCTGGTTCTTCTGCTCAACTCCTTGTTTCCCTGAGTTCTTTGCCTTCTATACGAAGTTCTCCGCCTCCTTACGCTTTCTGGCCACATGTATCGTTTCATTCTCTGTCTTTTCCTCTAGTTGTCTTTCCCAATGCACCTCAAACAGGAATTGCCTCATGCCTGTATAGGTGAGTAAAGACTGCATCTTACTCTGACTCAGACACGCCAGCATCACCTAATAATTTTGCTAGATCATGTTCATTCGCAATGCAGTATCTCTTGCCTGTGGTTGATTTTCTAAGTACAATTTTACCCTCTCCCGTAAAGCACTGGTGGATTTTACTGTCTTGAATTAGTTTCCTTAATCTATAGAAAAGGTTTTGTCTTTTTTATAAGGCATTCACTGACATGCACACCACATTTACTACTGTCTCGATACTCCTGGAGCAGATAGTTATGGTTGCCAGTAGTGCATGTAATCTGTCTCCAGACTGTTGCATTAGACAGTTATGGCTGCCAATAGTGCATGTAATGTCTCCAGACTGTTGCATTAGATAGTTATGGATGCCAGTAGTGTTTGTAAACTGTCTCAAGACTCCTGAATCAGATAATTATAACGTTTAGCAGAGCTTGTAAACTGAATGGAATCTCCTAGAACAGATCAAGTACAGATTTAACCCCGAACACTCGGTTTTCCATTGCATATGATCTTCATTTTGGAATACGTTTTGGTGACCAAAACAATTACGTCTTAGTAAGAGATGTATACTCTCCAAAAGTCCTCGAATTAAAGGAGTTAATGAACCATTATATTAACTGCTACTTTTGCATAACAGATATTTCGACAACCAAAAAAGTAAAGAAATGTTTATTCAAATATTCCGCTTCCACGCAATAACGATTTACTAATTCTCAGTCCACTGTCTTTGGAAGGAACTACAGAAGTTTATGCTTCATGTTCTGTGGAAGACGATGATGTTGCTTCTAATGAGCATGCTCAATCATATCTCCTAATCAGTAAGAACTAGTTAACTTAGTCGAGCGCTTAATTAAGACATACCATTCAGAGGTTTTTATATCTCGTATCATACAATAGTTGCAAAATATCTGCCAACAGGGAAGAGGATGTGACTTTCACAATTTACTTAAAAGTTTCTAATTATCAGTGTTGCTGTCCTGTTATTAATAATTAAAGACATCTAATGGCTGTTACGTTTCACACTGGTAATGAATTTCCATCAGTTCCCTTGAGTCGTGTAATTCATGTGAAACATGAAGAGTGAACAAGATCAACTACTTAGGAATGAAATGGGAGCTATGTGCTGGGATTTCTGATTGGACTGTGAGGTGGTCACAATAAATATTCGGGTTCCTACTGTCTGTGGGACACTCGAGCTGATGGCCAGCGCTGTGTCAAGTGGGAACAGCCCGTCAGAGAGGAACTCATTTCTAGTAGACAAAATGTTCATAACAATAGCCTTGTACAAAGAGACAAGATATTATCAGTACCACTTTACATAAATCTCTTTTAAAGTGGTGCATTAACATGAACGCTTAATGTTTCCAAAAGTGTCTCAAGAAAACAGGTAAAGCTGGCGTATTGACTGAACAAAGGATTAAGTGGATGCTGATCACGATAGAAAAATGTCTGGCATGTATTTCAATTTGTAGTACGTAGGTTTCTTTGTAACAACAAAAATTATAACTATAAAGAACTGGTCGAAGACTTGATTAAGCATTGTAGAGGACTAAGGTGCAGAGTAACCACAAATTTGCGTTTCAGGAGGGGTTGCATTTGTCTGCCTTATTCATGAACTTGTCGGTATTGCAGACAATAAATGCAATTAAACTGGGAGAGGTGAGTGAAGAGCACGGTGAATCTGTTCATCTGAACATTCCAACCATGAAGAAATATGAGGAGACATGGGAGGAAACCATGACGGGCGACCACATCTGAAGTTTGATTCGAGTTGACATAAAATAGCATACCAGATGTCGTTCATATGTTTAATTTTAACATAAATATCTTAGTTCATCATCCTTGGTAGCACTTACATTATAATGCAGTGTTGTTCTGATATGATTTAAGGTTTTCGTCTCCTCACTCATTATGCAGAAGTATTATGTATGATGAACATTTTGAGTTCAAATAAATAACGACACAGAAAAGAAAGCCTACGCCAACAAAAGTTAAGACGAGGTTCCGATTCGTCGTGGCCAGTGACGAGTCAAGTGTCGCAGTTAAAAGCTTTGAGGAAGAGTATAAAAGTTATGGCGGAGGCATTTATCAGTAAATTATTAACTATCTTTACTGCAAGTATTCACTGCCAAAGTGTTTTAATAAAGAATGTTGCCTAAATTATTTTCTACAATGGCTTGATTTATATGTGTTTTACTGATTGATTTACATGAATTTAATGCTTTTCTTATAAAAACAATGACAGTGAATGCAAGATAGATGCTATTTATGAATTAAATAATTATGTACATAATAGTACATGTAATTATTTTGAATGATCGAGACAGTCTGTGTAAACTTCGTTTTCAAGCGAGAACTACAAAACTGAACTCACAGAAACTAATTATACATGTTGAACGTGCAGTCATTTGCAATTATCTATTTCTGGCTACAGAAGCAGTGCAATGTTCGTGGTGTCTTGTGAGTGTACTCGCCTATATGTACTCACCTTATGTGGCGGCAGGGGTCGAGTAACTGCTGCTGGCCCCGCTTCGCTGGTCTCTACTAGTTCACTCTCTCCTGACTTCAAGAGCCTTGCTGTGCCTCTTCTTAAAGCTGTGTACGTGTACTCACCTAACTGTGTGGTTGCAGGGGGTCAATTCAAAGCTCCTGACCCCACCTCTTCATTGGTCACTATTGAATCACTGTTTGCTCTGTGTGAACTCTGTCGTGTGTGTGTGTGTGTGTGTGTGTGTGTGTGTGTGTGTGTGTGTGTGTGTGTGTGTGTGTGTGTGTGTGTGTGTGGACAGAGACAGTAGAAGGGTTGTGCTGAGACACGTGGGCGTCAGTCCCATTCATCTATAAGACCAGAAGTGTCAGCCGCAGATGTCTCTGCAGGAATTCAGGTGGTTGTCAGTTTTGGTTGTTACTGTATTAATATAGGTGGATGTCAGTAATACTCACTCTTGGAGGTCTAGTGGTTGCGAGTCTCAGTTGTCACTGAATTAGAACTGGAGGGTATCAGTCATAGTTATCACTGTAAGAATGAGGCTTGAGTCCGTAACATCACTGTCTGAGGTTGAGGGATGTGTCAAGTAGATGAGGCGTGTTTTGTATTAATCTTAGTACTAATGTGTCTTCTATTGAATTCGAATTCGTAAATTATATGTTATATATATATTATATATATTTATATATATATATATAATAATATATAATATATATATATATATATAAATATTATATATATTATGCAATAAGATCACAGTAAACAGGTGATTTCAAAATATGCAAAACAACCACTCTGAAAGAATAGAGAAATTCCAAGCGCTTTCGTGACTACTCACATTATCAAGGAACTATGAAAGTGAAGCATCCAAGGAAGCTATATAAGGGGTCGGCCAGCACCTCACTATCAGATCCCACAACGATTAAACACGTGACGCGCGGCGAGCCAACTTGAACAGGTCCTTTGCAAAACTCACCCCCAAGCTATTTATTTGTCCAGTGTATTATTAAATTCTACCCAAATTCTATTAATTATAAATGGATCTAATTTATATATAAACCAAAGGAAATATTCATATTATTGTCAAACTGCTTTTTATATATATATATATATATATATATATATATATATATATATATATATATATATATATATATATATATATATATATATATATATATATATATATATATATATACAGTGGTCCCTCGTTTTTCGTAATTAATCCGTTCCTGGAGCCGTTACTATAAACGAAATTTACGATTTACGAATCAATTTTCCCCATAAGAAATAATGTAAATACAATTAATCCGTTCCTGACACCCAGAAGTATTAAAACAAAAAAAAAATTTAACATGAAATATACATGTAGTACATAAACAATACAATGGGAAATGATGAATGAAACATTAACAGCATAACACTTACCTTTATTGGAGATTCTTCTTAGTGTATGGGAGACTGGAGGAGGAGAGTGAATTGTTTATAGTTTGGAAGGGGAATCCCCTTCCATCAACACCTCAGGTACCATTTGCTTTTCTGGGGTTGCTTCTCTTCTCTGTTTCTTAATGCCACTAGGACCACCTTGAGAGTCACTGGAGTCCTGTCTCACAAAATAACTGTTGGGAGAGCTCTGTTTCTGGCGTTTCTTTAACACTTCCCTAAAATGGCCCAAGACTTTGTCACTGTACATGTTGCCAACCTGGCTTGCAACAACCTTGTTAGGGCGATGTATCTCCATAAAGCTTTCCATCTTACCCCACATAGTAAAAATGCTCTTCCTGCTGAAGCTCTTGCAGCTCCTCAGTGGTGAGCTCTTCATTGTGGCCTTCCACCAATTCTTCCACATCCTCCAAACTCACATCCAACCCCATGGAACTCCCCAGTGCCACAACTGATTTTACAACAAACATAGGCTCATTAGGGTTAGTCCCAAATCCTTCAAAATCCCTCTTGTCGACACAATCTGGCCACAATTTTCTCCACGCAGAGTTCAAAGTCCTGGTAGTCACTCCCTCCAAAGCCATACCTATAAGGGTTATGCAGTGGAGGATGCTGAAGTGTTCTCTCCAAAATTCCCTTAGGGTCAAGTGAGTGTCTGTGGTCACAGTCAAGCACCTGTGAAACATTGCTTTTGTGTAGAGTTTTTTAAAGTTTGCAATAACCTGCTGGTCCATGGGTTGGAGGAGAAGAGTGGTATTCGGGGGCAAGAACTTTACTGTGATGAACCCAAACTCCTCGAAAATTAGGTCATCCAAGTTTGGAGGATGAGCAGGTGCATTGTCCATTACTAGCAGGCACTTGAGATCCAATTTCTTTTCCAGGAGATGCTCCTTCACACTAGGGCCAAACATTTCATTGAACCACTCGACGAAAATTTCCCTCGTGACCCATGCCTTACTATTAGATTTCCAAAACACACACAATTTACTCTTCATAACATTGTTTTTCCTGAATACTCTGGGATTTTCAGAATGGTACACTAGTAATGGCTTCACTTTGATATCCCCACTAGCATTAGCACAGAACATTAGCGTCAGCCTGTCTTTTATAGGCTTGTGTCCTGGCATTGCCTTTTCCTCTTGTGTAATGAAGGTCCTCTTTGGCATTTTCTTCCAAAAGAGGCCTGTTTCGTCACAATTGAACACTTGTTCAGGTTTCAGTCCTTCAGCCTCTGTGTACTCCTGGAATTCATGCACATATTTTTCAGCCTCCTTGTGGTCCGAACTGGCAGCCTCACCATGCCTTACCACACTGTGTATGCCAGTATGGTTCTTAAATCTCTTAAACCAGCCTTTGCTGGCCTTAAATTCACTCACTTCACCACTATTTGCAGGAAATTTCTTTATCAAATCTTCATGCAACTGCCTAGCCTTTTCACAAATAATCGAAGTCATAAGAGTATCTCCTGCTAATTGTTTCTCATTTGTCCACACCAATAATAACTTCTCAACCTCTTCCAGTACTGGTGATCTCATTTTTGTCAGCATAGTTACTCCCTTTGCAGCAACAGCATCCTTTATTTCCTTTTTCTTGGCCACTACGGAACATAAGGTTGTGTTGGGTTTCTTATACAACCTGGACAGTTCAGCCACACTTGTACCACTTTCATATTGTTCAATGATGGTTTTCTTAAATTCAGTCGTATTTCTCACCTTCTTTACCACAGGCTTGGCACTAGGAGCTTTCTTTGGAGCCATGGTAGTTTATTTAGTACTTGCAAGCACTAAAATAAATGGAATATTATGGAATATTTCGCTGGAGCACGTGAGGGGACCTTCGCTCACTGGTGAACAATGCCAGACTGGCTGCGGCCCCGGCTCACGCCGTGGGTACGCGTCCCGGACGAACTACGACTCGCGAGTCAACCTATGAAAAGCGAGTCCATGTTCATACGAAAATACCCCTATGATTGGCGAATTTTACGATTGCCGAGAACTACGAAAAGTGGGGGACCACTGTATATACTTATATATATATATATATAATATATATATATATATATATATATATATATATATATTTATATTATATATATATATATATATATATGTCATGCCGAATAGGCAGAACTTGCGATTTTGGCTTAAATAGCAACGCTCATCTTGCCATATAAGACAAGCGAAAATTTGTGTATGCAATAATTTCGCCAAAATCATTCTGAACCTAACGAAAAAATATATTTCACTGTGTTTGTTTAGTATTAAATTATTGTAAACAAATCTAAAATATATTTAGTTGAGTTAGGCTAAAATAAATTGTTCTTGTTATAATAAGGTTAGGTAAGTTTTCTAAGTTCCTTCTGGAGCAAAATTATAAAATTTTACATCAGCATTAATGAAAAAATATATCTTTAAACGTATAAGAGAAAATTTCAGAAAGGACTTATTTTTAAATGAGTTCTTGCTAATTGACCAGTTTTACATATTTGGCACGACATATATATATATATATATATATATATATATATATATATATATGTCGTGCCGAATAGCAGAACTTGCGATCTTGGCTTAAATAGCAACGATCATCTTGCCATATAGGACAAGTGAAAATTTGTGTATGCAATAATTTCGCCAAAATCATTCTGAACCTAACGAAAAAAATATATTTCACTGTGTTTGATTAGTATTAAATTATTGTAAACAAATCTAAAATATTTAGTTGGGTTAGGCTAAAATAAATTGAGATTGTTATAATAAGGTTAGGTAAGTTTTTCTAAGTTCCTTTTGGTGCAAAATTATAATTTTTACATCAACATTA
Organism: Cherax quadricarinatus; assembly: GCF_026875155.1. Lineage (NCBI taxonomy): Eukaryota > Metazoa > Arthropoda > Malacostraca > Decapoda > Parastacidae > Cherax > Cherax quadricarinatus. The sequence goes on from NC_069449.1 coordinate 11,226,752, forward strand.
ATGAAAAAATATATCTTTAAACGTATAAGAAAAATTTTAGAAAGGACTTAATTTTAAATGAGTTCTTGCTAATTGACCATTTTACATATTCGGCACGAATATATATATATATATATATATATATATATATATATATATATATATATATATATATATTATTGTACCAACGGAACAAGCGATATTTGATCAATAACAACACTGCACTAGCCAAGCAACCATGCTGTTTTGGCCGGTTTCATGGTGAGAGAAAACTCATGACACTTTAGACCACTAGACCACATAATTGTGTGCTCTGGTGGTCTAAAGCGTCATGCGTTTTCTCTCACCATGAGGCGGGCCAAAACAGCATGGGTTTGACTCCTTGGCTAGTGCAGTGTTGTTATTGATATATATATATATATATATATATATATATATATATATATATATATATATATATATATATATATATATATATATATATATATATATATAATGCAATAAATCACAGTAAACAGGTGATTTCAAATATGCAAAACAACTACTCTGAAAGAATAGAGAAATTCCAAGCGCTTTCGTGACTACTCACATTATCATGTGAGTAGTCACGAAAGCGCTTGGAATATCTCTATTCTTTCAGAGTGGTTGTTTTGCATATATATATATATATATATATATATATATATTATATATATATATATATATATATATTATATATATATATTATATATATATATTATATTATATATATATATATATATATATATATAATAATATATATATATTTAATATTATATTACACACACACACACAGTGCCATGCTGCTTGTACTATGCTGCTAATCAGTGCTATGCAACTAGTTATTCCAGTGTTTCTACTTTGTACAATGCTGCCTAGTCCCATTGCTGCTGGTTAGTGCCATTCTGCTAGTAATATGCTGCTAGTTGGCAACATGCTGCTAGTTAATACTAGCAGCATAGTACTAGTAGCTCAGTACTAGCAGCATGGTGCTAACTAGCAGCATGGTACTAACTAGAAGCATAGTACAAGCAGCATGGTATTAACTAGCAGCATGGCACTAGCTACCTGCGTAGTACTAACTAGCGGCATGGTACTAACTACCAGCATGGTGCTAGCAGCTTGGTACTAACTAGCAGTATTGTAATAGCTACCACCATAGTTTAAACTAGGAGCAGAGTACTAACTAGCAGCATGGTACTAATTAGTAGCATGTTACTAACTGGCATCATAGTACTAACTAGCAAAACGGGACTAAGTAACTGCATGGTACTGACTAGCATCATGGTACTAACTAGCATCATGGTACTAACTAGCAGCATGGTACTAACTAGCAGCATGATGCTAACTAGCAACATGACACCAGCAATATAGTAGTAAGTAGCAAAATGTTACTAACTAGCAGTATTGGACCAACTAGCATAAAACTAGCAGCATAGTACTAACCTGCAGCATGTCATTTGCAGCATGATACTAACTTGCAGCATGACACTAGCAGCATGGTACTAACTAGCAGCTTGGTATTAACTAGCAGCATGGTACTAACTAGCAGCATAGAGCTAGCAGCATGTTTCAAAATAGCAGCATACTTGCAGCATGGTACTACCTAGCTACCTTCATGGTACTAACACAGCACCATATACAAGTAACAAGCCACATGATCACTAACTAGATGCATATTAATAACTAGTACTACTGACAGCATGGAATCATTCAACTAATGGTAATAGCACAATGAAAGTGCCATCAATATTTGGAGAGGACTAATAGTTCTCTGGCACCTACAGTGTTAAAAGCTGAACAACAATGATATGAGTCATTTGGAGTTTATTTTGCTGATGTCAGAGAAGGAAGAGGGAGGGAGGGAAGGTGCTGATAGTATGGTGAGGGAGTGGTGATGGAATAATGTGAAGTGAAATGATGGGTAGTGAGTGTGATTGGGTATAGTGAGGGTGGGTGGTGATGAAGGTGTGTAAAGGTGATGACGTATAGAGTGTGAAACGATGGAATATGGATAGTGAACTGGTAATGAGTGGAGAGTGAAGTGGTGATGGAGAGTGGATGAGTGAGGTGTTGATGAGAGTGGTGAGTGAAGTGGTGATGGAGGAGTGGTGAGAGAAGTGGCAATGGAAGGTGGAGAGAGTGAAGTGGTGATGTGATGGTAGAGGAGTGAAGTGGTGATGGAGAGTGGAGAGTGCAAAGTGGGTTTTGAGGTGAGGTGGTGAGTGAAGTGGTGTGGAGGTGGAAAGTAAGTGGTTAGAGATGGATGTTTGTTGATGGGTGAAGCTAGTGTGAGGTTGAAGGGTAGTATGAAGTCAGAGGATAGAAGTAGGGTGAGGGAGAGGAAGGGTAAAGTAGTGTGAGGAGAGGAGTGGTAAAGTAAGGTGAGGAGAGGAAGGATAAAGTAGTGTGAGGAGAGGAGGGGTAAAGTAGGGTGAGGAGAGGAAGTGTAAAGTAGGGTGAGGGGAGGAAGTGTAAAGTAGGGTGAGGGGAGGAAGTGTAAAGTAGGGTGAGGGGAGGAAGTGTAAAGTAGGGTGAGGGGAGGAAGTGTAGAAAAGAAGGGGTGAGGAGAGGAAGTGTAAAGTAGGGTGAGGAGAGGAAGTGTAAAGTAGGGTGAGGGGAGAAGTGTAAAGTAGGGTGAGGGGAGGAAGTGTAAAGTAGGGGTGTAGGGGAGGAAGTGTAAAGAAGGGTGAGGAGAGGAAGTGTAAAGTAGGGTGAGGAGAGGAAGTGTAAAGTGAGGTAAGGGGAGGAAGTGTAAAGTAGGGTGAGGGGAGGAAGTGTAAAGTAGGGTGAGGAGAGGAAGTGTAAAGTAGGGCGAGGAGAAGTGTAAAGTAGGGTGAGGAGAGGAAGGGTAAAGTAGGGTGAGGAGAGGAAGGGTAAAGTAGGGTGAGGAGAGGAAGTGTAAAGTAGGGTGAGGAGAGGAAGTGCAAAGTAGGGTGAGGGGAGGAAGTGTAAAGTAGGGTGAGGAGAGGAAGTGTAAAGTAGGGCGAGGAGAAGTGTAAAGTAGGGTGAGGAGAGGAAGGGTAAAGTAGGGTGAGGAGAGGAAGGGTAAAGTAGGGTGAGGAGAGGAAGTGTAAAGTAGGGTGAGGAGAGGAAGTGCAAAGTAGGGTGAGGGGAGGAAGTGTAAAGTAGGGTGAGGAGAGGAAGTGTAAAGTAGGGTGAGGAGAGGAAATGTAAAGTAGGGTGAGGAGAGGAAGTGTAAAGTGGGGTGAGGAGAGGAAGTGTAAAGTAGGGTGAGGAGAGGAAGTGTAAAGTAGGGTGAGGTGAGTAGGGTGAATTAATACACGGCAGAAATCAATAAGATCACACTTTAACACAAACAGCATCCGTTAAAACTTTTACTCAGTTGTTAATGTTAATAGCCTCTCTTGAAAGTTCCCTGAGATCCCTGAACCCTGGTAGTGTAGGGTGAGAAGTGAGTGCATAGAGAAGGGTGAGAAGTGAGTGCATAGAGAAGGGTGAGAAGTGAGTGTCATAGAGAAGGGTGAGAAGTGAGTGCATGAGAAGGGTGAGAAGTGAGTGCATAGAGAAGGGTGAGAAGTGAGTGCATAGAGAAGGGTGAGAAGTGAGTGCATAGAGAAGGGTGAGAAGTGAGTGCATAGAGAAGGGTGAGAAGTGAGTACATAGAGAAGGGTGAGAAGTGAGTGCATAGAGAAGGGTAAGAAGTGAGTGCGAAGAGAAGGGTGAGAAGTGAGTGCATAGAGAAGGGTGAGAAGTGAGTGCATAGAGAAGTATGAGAAGTGAGTGCGTAGAGAAGGGTGAGAAGTGAGTGATAGAGAAGGTGAGAAGTGAGTGCGTAGAGAAGTGTGAGAAGTGAGTGTAAGAGAAGTGTGAGAAGTGAGTGCTAGAGAAGGTGAGAAGTGAGTGCGTAGAGAAGGGTGAGAAGTGAGTGCGTAGAGAAGGGTGAGAAGTGACTGCATAAAAAAGTGTGAGAAGTGAGTGCGTAGAGAAGGGTGAGAAGTGAGTGCGTAGAGAAGGGTGAGAAGTGAGTGCGTAGAGAAGGGTGAGAAGTGAGTGCATAGAGAAGGGTGAGAAGTGAGTGCGTAGAGAAGGGTGAGAAGTGAGTGCGTAGAGAAGGGTGAGAAGTGAGTGCGTAGAGAAGGGTGAGAAGTGAGTGCGTAGAGAAGGGTGAGAAGTGAGTGCGTAGAGAAGGGTGAGAAGTGAGTGCGTAGAGAAGGGTGAGAAGTGAGTGCATAGAGAAGGTGAGAAGTGAGTGCGTAGAGAAGGGTGAGAAGTGATGCGTAGAGAAGGGTGAGAAGTGAGTGCAAAGAGAAGTGTGAGAAGTGAGTGCGTAGAGAAGGGTGAGAAGTGAGTGCAAAGAGAAGTGTGAGAAGTGAGTGCGTAGAGAAGGGTGAGAAGTGAGTGCGTAGAGAAGGGTGAGAAGTGAGTGCATAGAGAAGTGTGAGAAGTGAGTGCATAGAGAAGTATGAGAAGTGAGTGCGTAGAGAAGGGTGAGAAGTGAGTGCATAGAGAAGTATGAGAAGTGAGTGCGTAGAGAAGGGTGAGAAGTGAGTGCATAGAGAAGTGTGAGAAGTGAGTGCATAGAGAAGTATGAGAATGAGTGCGTAGAGAAGGGTGAGAAGTGAGTCATAGAGAAGTGTGAGAATTGTGAGTGCATAGAGAAGTAGAGAAGTGAGTGCGTAGAGAAGGGTGAGAAGTGAGTGCATAGAGATAGTGTGAGAAGTGAGTGCATAGAGAAGTATGAGAAGTGAGTGCGTAGAGAAGGGTGAGAGAGATGAGTGAGAAGTGAAAGACAAGTAATAAAACTTGATATCTAATTTTGCTTTAAATATGACCCAGAAATTTTATGCATCTTATATGGGATACCCAGAGTGTGCAGTTGCCTTATTTTATATGCATGTAATAGTTGAGTCAGTGGCAGTGTCTCTGTTCTGTGTGACTGATGTATTACTGCAACACTTGTAGTGGGTGTCTACCCTTTTGTATACGAGAGTCGCATCAAGGAAACACCCAAACATTCCCGCTACCCTACTTTTTGTTAGTTACATGGTGGGGAAACCCAGGGTATGGCAGCTATTCTAGTAAGCACAATGGGCGTTCTGGGCACAGCTCTTCTGTCTATCAGTAAAGCCTTTGATTCTCGAGGCTTGAAGTGAAGTGCTTGAGGAAGTTAGTGAGGCTTATTATCTGACCCAGAACTAAAGGGCCACTATGTGCTGCTTACAAAGACGTACTTCATTGTCCATCCAGGGAGAGTAACGGAACAAATGATTTCTAGGACGGGAAGAAGTTTTTTTTATATTTTAATCAAGTGGAAGCGCTAAATCTGTTGGGGTTATATAGGGAAACGAAACGCATTCAGGTTCGATTCATGGAGAGGGAGAATAAGTCCATATCACTAAATTAACACCCATGTCAGCACCAAGACACTTTCCCTCGAGGAGAAAAAACTGGAGAAATACTAATGGTAACTTAATGTAAAAACAAATTAAAGCGTAATTTGACTTACTTACGGTGGAAAGCAGAGGCGCTGACAGGTACACTGGCGCTTACCTGTAAGTGCGAGAAAGAAAGTGATAATGTTAGCTAATGTTAGTCGTGTGTGGTCAGGTAGATACACACACAGTACAGTAAAAGCAGAGAAAATGCAGTATAACGAGGGAGTAGCAAGATACACATTAACATGTCGAATCAACTGACTTACCAGTTTCAGGAGGGAAGGGAAAGTTGAGGGTTCTCATGACTAGACTGAGAACACCAATCATCCTCCGGGAATCCTGCGGCACCACAGGTGGCACCGGCAGGGGGCGAGCAGGACGGGTCGCCATCTTCTCTGAGTCCTAATTACGACTTAGGAGACCAGTAACCTCCCGGACTTAGAGACAGGCGAGGAGTGTTCTGGAGGTCGGAGAGACCAACACTAGATATTCTTAGTGATTCAGAAGGGAATACTGGTAACGTTCTACTAAGATTAACGAAAATTTGTTTTTTTTCGTCTCAAAGATGTTGGCTGAGAGCTGTGCTGGAGGTGGTGACGTGTGCTGGATAGGAAGCGCTACCCAGCAGGTGTATGTGGTTGGTCGTGGGAGAGTCAGGGCTGGAAGCTGGGGTTTATGATGTGGCCCAAGACCAGAGAGGCTACTGGCATCAGCCACCTCGGCAACGACCACCACAGTAACCCGACGTCACATCACACAGCCATGGAAACATTGCTCAAACACTCTCACTTTGATTTGTCGCTCACGTGCCAAAAAAATGCGAGTTTCAAAACCTCGCGTTAACTGACAGCAATATCAGCCTCAACTGTGGAATAATCTTTAAAAAAATTATAGAATCTGTTCAAACGTAAAAAATTTGTTAACAATACAAAAAACAGCTGAACTGTACAGTAGCAGGCTTTTTCTTTGGTGATTTCAGCGTCAATATATATCAACAATATTTATTGCTCTCAAAACACAACACTTGGGGATAGTGAAGGCAGATCATCACATTTGATCAACAAAGTCGCAAAAATGAGCACCACTGGGTCCTAAACCTGTCCAGCAGGTTCAACACAGGTCACAAAAGATAACGGTCAACGGAGGTAGTACAAATTTATTTTAACTTCGAAACACTTGTGTACTCAACACTAACTGTTCGCAACACTATATCCACTCGTATTCACAGAGCTTTCGCTAACTCAGTTCATTAGGTCCTTAAAGCGCACACTTTGAGAACTTCAACCATTGTGGTGAAACATTCTAGGTATGCACTGAGAGTGCTCCACAACCATTACAGTGAAGTTGAGTGTTCTTACACTGTTGCCTGTAATCAACAACCCGCGATTTGTTTGTTTTCTTAAAACAGTCATTGGTGAAGGCTGCAATCTCTTGCACTTCTGAAAGAAATGAAGATACCCATGGAGGCTCTCCAGTACTTCATGAAGTGGTAATTCTTCTTAAAATCCATCTTCCCCTTGAGTAAGGCAAACTGTAGATGGCGGTGATGGTTGTTTGGGGTTCCCGCGCCTTTTCTGAATGACTGATTGCCATCTGAAGGCACCAGTAGCCGGTCAACTGTTCTCGAGTGAGAAGATATGTGAACACTCGAGGCTGTCACTAATAAAATCCACGCCAGCCTTGAGGTATCCAATGTCTACGGTTAATTAGATGTAGGAAACTGTTGCTCTAGTACCAATCCAACGCCAAGACTCCAGAGGCGGTCGTCAACTGTATAATCTTTTCCTGTCGGAGTTCAAGTGAGGTTTAGTTATTTTTAAGACCTCAGTTTCTGTTTTTGCACAAACGCGTTCACACTGATAGGAATATTTGTCGCAATGTCTATCGCAATTTATTTATTTTATTGTTTATATAACGTGATCATGTCACACGTGAGCGAGGCTAGAGGCAGCGGCGAGGGCGCATCGTCGACGATATCTGGAGAACAAGGCGGAGGCTGGTGCGTTATGAAGAGCAGCAGTACCGAGTCAGTGTACCTGGTCAATGTGGTGGCAGGTCACTGTACTAGGGCGCAGCTTTTTGGAAGCCTGAATGTTATTGCTAATGTTACAATACACTTAGGGGTGTTAGGGTGTGTGTTCGGAGCCCAGCGGTAACTTGCTGCCTTGAGTATCGTCTGGAAATATTAGTGGACAAAAAAGAAGATATTAAATAACGGGAGGAACAGAAAACAACCATTGACTTTTATACTATTATCATAAATATATACTAAGATGCCTAAGTTTCCATACTTTGTATAAAATTGTCAGCATAATTCACTATAAACAACTCGTCCTTAGGGGAGGAACCTCATGACGACGTTTCGATCTGTCAAAGACCCTTCTCTAGCCACTGCATTGTAACTATTCATTCTTGCCTTCATAATTTTGGATGGTCATTTCTATATGACGATCGTCATTGCCATATCACAACCAGAACTTCAGTACACAATGTAAATAGAAAAGTCTGAACTTTTGCTATCAGTATTTCGAGAAAATAATTAGTTTTCAATGGAATGTTTCGGAAAAATGTCAGTGAAGAATTACATTATGCCTCAAACCATTTCAACTCTGGCAGGAGCCGTCACGTTACGAAAGAAAATAGGAATCAATCATTTTCACTTTGAATCAGTATTTTTATTCCCAAACTGATCTGTGTAGCATTGCGTTTCACCTCGCAACCTTACAACCCTTATTGTATCTTAGAACCCGTGTATGTTGGGGAGATGGGAGGCTGGTTGATAACCCTTTGATAAGGGTCCGTAGCTCTCACTCTTGTTTCTTCAAACCCTTGAGTAGCTCAGAAGTCTCCTTCGTGACAAAGGACTCAGCTACGAGGAATGGGATCGTCGGACAAGCCAAGCGATCAGATCACAATCAGAGCTTACGGCTCATCGACTCGGATTTACATGACAAAACTCGATACGGATAAATCTGCCACTTTTCAGCAAGAGTTGTAGGATATCTCGGAAGACTGGAAAGTGACAGCAAGGAGTGAGAAATGGGATAAGGAGAACAAAGAAAGAGGGAGAGAGAGAGAGGAGCAAGAAAGGAGAGGTGTGTGAGAGTGGAGAGTGAGAGAGAGAGGTGTAAGTCTCTCTCTGATCAAGAGAAAGGCACTGGACAAGAAGGATGCATTGTTACATGTCTTTTTTTCACATCCCCTTCATACTAAATTCATCGACCTTGCCAAGACAAACCGCTGCACCAACCCACCATCTTGAGCACTATGTATATAACCCATCCTCTGTGATGGACTATGACTGGGGGAACAAAGCCTTTGTTCCCACTATGTAACCATCATATAAAATCGGGTAGTACCATGCAGCAGAAGTATCCAATTTTCCTAAATAAGAAAAAGTAAAAATAAATTCTAACAAGTCTGCCGACTGACATATAAGATACAGAAGTTTCTACGGAATATTTATTAATTTTACTGCATTTGATGATGCCTCTGACTGATCGACATGTCGCTAATTAATACACGTTCCATACTGCTTCAGTGTCGTTTATTATACTAATCTTGTCGGTACTGTGTACGTTGACTCTCAGTGAGTTGTATCAGACGACTGCTGGAGTGAGGTGTGACCTACCCGTACACCTACCACCATCACCCAAGAATATGGTGGTAGTCACGACAACTATGGCAGCTTTGACGACGATTGTAGAGGCGGTGACAACGACTATGTCTGCTGTGACAAAGACTATGGGACCTGTGACAACGACTATGGCCGCTACGTCAATAAACCGTACCACGGGCGGGGAAAGAACCCACGACCAGAGTCATAAAACATCAGAACGACGCGCTAGACACGGGCCCAGCAACAATGACTATGTCATCTGTGACGACGACGATGGCGGCGGTGGCGACGATTTTGGTAGCTGTGACGAAAACTACGACGACCATGCCGGCGATGACGATTACTACACTTGCTGAGTGTCAAATGTACAACACTGAATGCCCCTTGAATTGTCAACGAGAAATTATATTGAGGTAGACGCACTAAACCCACTGGAAAATGCAACGCGATCAAGTTTCACGAATGATGAAGAAAGTAGCTCCTATTCCCTGGATCAATCATCAAATATAATAAAAAAAGGACATAGCACCAGTTATTGTGGTACTCTATGATGCGTTGGAATGTAAATTTTTCGTAAAATTACCCCAAGAAGCCACAACTACACAGACTAGTATTAGCAGGACTGCACAGCCATGAAGACTGCAGATCAAGCTTACACTGGGACAACATACCACTCTTTCTGAGCTTTAACGAGTCATCCATGACTTAATGACGCTCTCCAGAGAACGCGAAATTCTCAGAACAACGACTTCCAGGTGGCGAGTTCTGGGTTTTTTAGATGATTGTTGGTATATAAATCTTGCAAAACAGCTGAGAGTTGTTCACGGTGTACATATTGTCTATTCCTGGACAGCAGATATAGTACCTGAGATCAAATCTCATTGTATCCCATTCTATAGTTGTTTGATCCCTGCAAGTTTAGTGCCCACCGGGGAATATAAAATTACAAAGATCGATATTCTGTCCCAGTGAGAGACTCTTTGGCCCTCTCTGTCTTATATTTAAATTTATCTTTGACTTTGCTGATAGGAATTTTATAAGATCTGCAGCTTAGTGTTACAAAGACTGTAAGCATCAAGGTCTTGTGTGTCCTGCCAACCAGTTATCAGTCGTTAAACCACGAATGAGTGTAGTGATAACCTACTAACATCACTCAAATTCAAGGATAGTAGCACCTACATTGATCTACTGACTGGAGGACTGAACCAATAACTGCAGAGAGCTGCAGTGCTAATGTGATCCACTGACTTCAAAACGAAAGTCACACCACACACACACACACACATATACTCTCTCTCTCTCTCTCTCTCTCTCTCTCTCTCTCTCTCTCTCTCTCTCCTCCCCTCCTCCTACCTCCTCCTCCTCCTTCTCCTCCTCCTCCTCCACTTCCTCTTCATGTTCCTTCTCCTCTTTTCTCTCTCTTCTCCCTCCTTGCTTATCCTTCACTTCCTTCCCCCTCTCTCATTGTACCCATAATATCTCTCCCCTCTGCCACTGTCCCCCTCCCACTGTCTCCCCCTCTCCCTACCTTCCTCCCCCTTCCCTCCCTACAACAAACACCCACCTTCACTCACACACGCACTCACTCCTGAAAATACATAAGCTCTTCTTTCTGTGGTAACAAAAAAGGGCTACCAAAGAACAGGATGGAGAACCAGAGGTCTGGTGGATGCACCTGGGAGGGAAGATTGGGAGGCAGAGCTTACAAAAATAGAGGAAGAGTGGGGAAGGAAGCTAGAAGAGCTTGGCAAGAAAATGGAGGAGAGAATAACTGCAGAGAGCAAGAAATGGGAGCTAAAAGCCATAGCAGCAGAAGCCTAAAGAACCAAAGGACAGTGCAGTCATCACATCAGGAACTTGATATCAGTCAAAAGACGAGGGGGGACTGCAGGGAGCAAAGGAGATATACTGTACGTGAAGGCCTTATCAGACCTATGTGGGGCCTGGGGAAAGACGAGGAGCACATCAAGAATAAATGAGGGGACTGAAGACAATGAAGAGCTAAGCTACATGCAGAGAATCTAACAGACAACTGCAGTGGCCAGGAGCAGCTGATCAGGAAAGACAGACCACTGAGCACAGGAGCATCAGCCAGGTAGAGAGGGGAGGAGGGAGGGATGGTTCAATGGAAGGAACTGAATCACCTCAGGGGATGCAAAGGAAGATACAGTGGGAAGAAAAAAGGAAGAGGTCAGTTTTTGTCTATGGGGTCCATGAATTTGAAGGGAAAAACCTATGATGCAAGAAAACAGGAGGAGAAAAAAGTTACTGAAAGTATCATGAAAGCAATAGGTGAGAATGACATGACCCAGTTGATAAATTTTCGGAGAATTGGGTGGTTTGAAAGAGGGAAAAAATGGCCAAAGGGATTTTCAAAGCAGAATCAGCTCGAAACAGGATCCTGCAGGAGAAAGCACGACTAATGGACAATTAGAGTACTAGAGAGTGTACCTCGATCGAGACAGAACACAAAAAGAAAGGATGATACTGAAAGAGAGGATACAAAGACAAAAGGAGGAACAAGAAGCAATGACAGAGATGAACAGGAGAACCCAAACCCAGGTGGAAGAGCAAACACAACCTCCTCCACCACCACCTACAGAAGGAATAAAACCACTATAACCGCAATGCAACTGAACAATCTAAACCAAAACCCACACAGTATTCCCTCTGTCCCCAACCCCCACATCACAAACCCCACATCTACAGCAACTCCCCATGGTCACTCTACCCCCACCCCCACTGCAACCCCCATAGGCCCCCACCAGGGCTCTCGTTCCCCAACCCTGCCATTCTCCCCAGACCATGGCTAAAAAAATCAAATGTAAAAAATAATGAAACATGGAAAGTGTTATGCACAAATAACTCACTCACTACTCAAAACACGGTAGCCTGTGCAACATTCTTCACAGATATTTTCCTCCACCATAATCTCTGATATTTGAGTAACATTTAACATCATCACAACATCATTTAATTAGGAGCTCTGATAACCCCGTCATTCCAGGCATGAAAAATCTAACGCTAGCAACCTCTTTCTATCACAGGGCTACATACACCGAGAGTATTTATACTTTAAGCCCAAATTTAGTGAGTAAAGTTTTCTTTGTGTAACTGCAAAAGCCCAGTCGATAGACTTCATAAATAACTGTTTTCTTTCTAAGCAATAGAGAAAAGCTCTGTTAGACAAGAGAGCAACTCTGGCTGCTTGTAACCCACACCAGGCATGATCGAGACCTGTTACATTCAGTGAACAGTATACTAGCCTATATTCTCAGTGAGCTGCATACGGAACAGACCACAGACACAGACAGCTTCTCCT
>NC_069449.1:11241588-11286588 GCF_026875155.1 Cherax quadricarinatus
CTCATTTAAAATTAAGTACTTTCTAAAATTTTCTCTTATACGTTTAAAGATATATTTTTTTTATTAATGTTGATGTAAAAAATGTTTAATTTTGCACCAAAATGAACTTAGAAAACTTACCTAACCTTATCATAACAAGAACAATTTATTTTAGCCTAATTCAACTAAATATATTTTAGATTTGTTTACAATAATTTAATACTAAACAAACACAGTGAAATATATTTTTCTCGTTAGGTTCAGAATGATTTTGGCGAAATTATTGCATACACAAATTTTCACTTGTCCTATATGGCAAGATGAGCGTTGCTATTTAAGCCAAGATCGCAAGTTCTGCCTATTCGGCACGACATATATATATTAATATATTATATATATATATATATATATTATATATATATATATATATATATATATATATATATATATATATATATATATATATATATATATATATATATATATATATATATATATATATGTATCGTTGACCGAATATGAAAACTGTCATTAGAAGTCATTAAAATAATACTTCTAATTTTCTCATATAGTTTACAAGTATATATATTTGTTTATTATGTCTGATAAAATTTATTTGCACCAAAATCATATACTGATACTAACAGAACAATAATGCACTATTCACAATTTTTGATTGTTTCAATATATAATAGTAAACAACACGTAAAATATATTTAGTCTCGTTAGGTTCAGAATAATTGCGCTGAAATAAGGCATAACATTTTCATAGTTCCTATTGGCAAAATCGTTAATTTTAAGCCAATGATCAATTATGCATTAGGCACGAATATATATATCTATATAAACGTATATAGAAAAATTTTAAATAGATATATATAATTTATAAATATATCTTGTTTATTGACATTTTAATATTGATAATATATATATATAATATATATATATATATATATATATATGTATGTATGTATCTATATATATATATATATATATATATATATATATATATATATATATAATATATATATATATATATATATATATATATATATATATATGTATATATATTTATATATAAACATTCATACTACATACATACAGGCTCGGAAATCATATTGGACTGATACAGAAGCAACAGCTCCAGCACTATCACCAGCGATCCTCTCCCCAATAAAAGTAACAGCAGTGCTAGCAGCAAAAAATACGAAGCACCAATGACAGAAGCAGAAAGAGCAGCAGCAACAGCAGCGGCAACAATAGCAGCAGTAACAATAGCAGTAGTAACCCCTTCCCCAGTAGCAACACTAAATGTACCAACAACAGAAAAAATACTACAAGCATTACCACCAGCAACGGCAGCAGCACTACCAGTAGCAACAACAGTAGCAGCTGCAACACAAGAACACTAGTACCTGTACCATTAGTAACACCAGCAGCTGTAGCAACAACAGAAGCAGCAGTAGCAACAACAATAACAGCATTACCATCCCCACTATCAACAACATCAGCAGCAGCAACAACAAATAAACTACCACCACGAGCAACAGCATCAACACAGACAACAGCAGCAATAACGGCATCAGCAGCTGTCTCAGCCGAGAAAAGCATCAACACAACAGCAACAACAAAACAGGAAGATACAACTGGAGCAAAATAAGCCACAGAAGCAATAAAAGCAACAGGAATAATACTGGCATTAATCTTCAGATGCAACAGGTATAATAAAGGCAAAAGAAACAATATAAGCAACAAAAACAACAGGAACTTTATAGAAGGAACATGAATGATTTAATCCTTATCAGAAGAAGCATTAAATATAAAAATGCAACAGGATCATCGTAAATAAAATAAGAAATAGAAGCAACAGAAGCAATTAAAACACAGGAGCAATAAAAGCAACAGAGGCAACTTTAACAAGAGAAGCAATAGAGGCAACATTAGCAATAAAAGGAGCAGGAGCAATAGGTATAAGGCAAGGTCTGCCAATAAAGTGAAAGGAACCAGCGTTATTAACAGCTGCGAAAGCTCACTTGCCAGCGCAACGCTCTCCACAACACAGGTTTAACCTTGAATGGTCTCTCTCCCAGCAGCAGTACTGCTGCTCCGTGGTAACATGTCTAGTACATTACAGCTCTCAAACTGGGGAGTGCACTCGGTGGGTCTCTCTCTCTCTGTCTGTCTCTCTCTCTCTTACACACAAACACACACCAGGGATCTCCAAAGTGGTCAATATCGACTCCTAAGGGTCGATGGTAATATAGAATAGGTCGATAAATGGTGGGGGGGGTCGAAAAAGGGTTAGTAAATGGCTGAAGCTGGTTTTAGCCATGCAAATGCAATTCTTACTAAGCAGAGATACTTCTTTCCCCCACAGACCGGGCCGCGGGGGCGTTGACCCCCGGAACTCTCTCCATGTCTCCAGGGAAACTCAACAGTTTCAGTAAAACGGTATAGTTAAATCTTAAATTTTGTATATTTTAAATATTACCTACTTTTTATGAAATAATTATTTTTATTTTCTATTATTATTCGCAGTTTTACTATTCAAATTACTGATTATTAAATTATTTTCATATAATAAATGTATGAAGGGGGGGGGATCGATGAATAATCTGAAACCTGATGAAGGTGTACGGTTCTCTGAACCATTTATCTACACTGCTGTCAGACACAGCAACATCTTGGGATCTTGCAACAGGGCATTCTTCACTTGCCTAACCTATAGTCATGACCTTCCACATGTGGATATGACCACTGTGAAAACAACTACGACTGCTTCATCTCACCTACGTACAGTGTATAAGCTACTTCTTAGCGCCTATGATGTATTCTTTTCAAGATTGATGGACAAATTACATCGACTCCAGGCTGAGGACTGATTACCACCATTCTTCTTTGTAGAGGACTGATGAAGCCACTGTGTGGCAAAATGTTTTTACGGTTTTACAGAAGGGCGTTCCTGCCTTACGAATTTTCTAAATTCTTTCACCAAGGTATTTGGGGAGGTAGATCATGGTAATGAATATGATATTGTGCATATGGACTTTAGTAAGGCATTTGATAGAGTTCCACATCAAAGGCTATTGAGTAAAATTAAGGCACACGGAATGGGAGGAGAAATTTTTTCCTGGGTAGAATCGTGGTTGACAGACAGGCAGCAGAGAAGCTGCATCAATGGGGAGAACTCAGAGTGGGGCGCGTCACGAGCGGTGTTCCACAGGGGTCAGTGTTGGGGCCTTTGTTGTTCACAATTTATATAAACGACATTGATGAGGAAATAAACAGCGACATAAGCAAGTTTGCTCATGACACCAAAATAGGTCTTCTAATTCATTCAAATGAGGACATTAGAGCACTCCGAGAATATATCTGAATACATTCACCTCCTCCATACTCTCTCATTCCAATCTGATATCCAATTTTTCGTTACCTGTTTTTTTGTTATCCTCATCACCTTACTCTTTCCTATATTCACTTTTAATTTTCTTCTTTTACACACTCTATCAAACTCATCCACCAACCTCTGCAACTTCTCTTCAGAATCTCCCAAATGCACAGGGTCATCAGCAAAAAGCAACTGTTACAACTCCCATCCCACTTGGTGTTAGATTATTTATCTTGTAACCCCACACCTCTTGCCAACACCCAAGCATTCATTCTCTTATAACCCCATCCATAAATATATTGAACACCATAATGACATCACACATTCTTGCCTAAGGCCTACTTTTAAAGTGAAATAATCTCCCTATCTCCGACATACTCTAACCTGAGCCTCACAATCCTGGTAAAAACTCTTCACTGCTTTCAATAACCTACCTCCTATTCAGTACATTTGCAAAATCTGCCACATTGCTCCCTTATACAGCCTGTCATACGCCTTTTTCAAATCCGTAAATGCCACAAAAACCTCTTTACCCTTATCGAAATACTGTTCACCTATATGTTTCACTGTAAACACCTGGTCTACACACTCCCTATCCTTCCTAAAGCTTCCTTGTTTATCTGCTATCCTACTCTCCGTCTTTTAATTCTTTCAGTAATAACTCTACCATAAACTTTACTAGGTATACTCAACAGACTTATTCCCCTATAATTTTTGCACTCTCTTTTGTCCCCTTTGCCTTTATACAAAAGAACTATGCATGCTCTCTGCCAATCCCTAGGTACCTTATCCTCTTCCATACATTTACTAAATAATAGCAAAAACCACTCCCAAACTATATCTCTACCTGCTTTTAACATTTCTATCTCTATCCCATCATTCGCAGCTGCTTTATCTCCTTTCATTCTACCCATTGCCTCATGAACTACCCACACACTCACGACTGGCTCTTCCTCGTTCCTACAAGATGTTATTCCTCCTCGCCCTATACACGAAATCACAGCTTCCCTATCTTCATCGACATTTAACAATTCCTCAAAATATTCCCTCCATCTTCCCGATACCTCTAACTCTCTATTTAATAACTCTCCTCTCCTATTTTTAACTAATCAAATCCAGTCGTTCCCTAGGCTTCCTCAACTTATTAATCTCACTCCAAAACTTTTTCTTATTTTCAACAAAATTTGTTGATAACATCTCACCCACTCTCTCATTTGCCCTCTTTTTAGATTGATTCACCACTCTCTTAACCTTTCTTTTTCTCTCCATGCATCACTTCTACCTTGAAAAAACCTCTCATATGCAAACTTTTCCTCTCATACTACTGTCTTTACATAATCATTCCACCAATCACTCTTCTTTCCTCCCACACCCACTTTTCTGAAACCACGAACGTCTGCTGAACACTCTAACACTACATTCTTAAACCTACCGCATGCATTTTCAATCCCATTGCCTATACTCTCACTAGCCCATCTATCCTCAAGTAGTTGTTTATATCCTACCCTAACTGCCTCCTCCTTTAGTTAATAAGCCTTCACCTCTCTCTTGCGACTTCCATTTTCTTTGTAACCCACCTACCTTTTACTCTCACTGTAGCTACAACTAAAAAGTGATCTGATATATCTGTGGCGCCTCCATGAAC
Organism: Cherax quadricarinatus; assembly: GCF_026875155.1. NCBI lineage: Eukaryota > Metazoa > Arthropoda > Malacostraca > Decapoda > Parastacidae > Cherax > Cherax quadricarinatus. The sequence continues at coordinate 11,246,601 of NC_069449.1, forward strand.
ATCTACATTCTGAAGTCTACTCAACAGACTTTTATCTACCAATACGTAGTCCAACAAACTACTGTCATTACGCCCTACATCATATCCTGTATACTTATTTATCCTCTTTTTCTTAAAATGTGCATTACCTATAACCAAACTCCCTTTCTCTTCTCCAAGAGTATACACACTAATTGTGACCCACTTTTCGCATCCGACCCACATATTAATCCATATAATCCTTGAATTTATACATTTATATTCCCTCTTCCCATTACATAACTGATCCTTCAACATTATTGCTACCCCTTCCTCAGATACTGATGACTTAATCCCATTTGTTTCTCCCTACTGAAGCTCCCCTACTCACTTCAGCTTCGTTTCGCTTCGGGCCAGGACATCTGACTCCTTTTCATTCATAACATCAGCAATCATCTCTATCTTATCATCAGCACTACATCCAGCACATTCACGCATCCCAGATTTATAAAGTTTTTCTTCTCGTTTTTTAGTATTTTCTACAGGAAAAGGGGTTACTAGTCCATTGCTCCCGGTATTTTAGTCGCCTCATACGACACGCATGGCTTACGGGGGAAAGATTCTTTTCCACTTCCCCATTTAGAATAGACGAAATAAAGATGAACAAGGACCATTAAGAAAAAAAGAGAAAACCTAGCTATATATATATATATATATATATATATATATATATATATATATATATATATATATATATATATATATATATATTATATATATATATATATATATATATATATATATATATATATATATATATATATGTATATATATATATATATATATATATATATATATATATATATATATATATATATATATATATATATATATATATATATATATATATATATATATATATATATACAAAGAATTCGCAAGAGCAGGCGAAATATACACAAACACTGATCTCTGGCTGAAGAAGACTCGAGCCTATGAACCTTGGAACAAGGTACGCAGTGCTTTACCATTCTCACCACACTGGACCAATACCTTGGCGACTAGCTCGCACTAGAAGTTGATCCAAGGCAGCCAGCTTTCAGGGAGAAGGCTTACAGCTTTTCATCTCATCCCCTGCATGCATCAGTCTTACTAGAGATTTTAACAATGTTAGGAATTCGCAAGAGCTGGCGAAAATATACACAAACACTGATCTCTGGCTTGTTCCAAGGTTCGTAGGTTAGAGTCTGCTTCAGCCAGAGATCAGTGTTTACATCTGTTGGAGTGTGAGCAGGGTAATATTAAGTGAAGGGATTCAGGGAAACCCGTTATTTTCATATAGTCGGACTTGAGTCCTGGAAATGGGAAGTACAATGCCTGCACTTTAAAGGAGTGGTTTGGGATATTGGCAGTTTGGAGGGATATGTTGTGTATCTTCATATGTGTATGCTTTTAAACTGTTGTATTCTGAGCACCTCTGCAAAAACAGTGATAATGTGCGAGTGTGGTGAAAGTGTTGAATGATGATGAAAGTATTTTCTTTTTGGGGATTTTCTTTCTTTTTTGGGTCACCCTGCCTCGGTGGGAGACGGCCGACTTGTTGAAAAAAAAAAAAAAATATATATATATATATATATATTATCCTACCCGGATAACTAGTCAAGTGCAGCAAGAACAGAGAACAGTTAGCCTTGGCTTCGTAATGGCAGTTTCCTCTTCTTCCAGATGCAGAAATTCTCAAGTCGTTTCCTAAATAACTGAACTTGCCTTAGAATAAATGCTGACCAAAAGCAATTCAGAAAATGATCTTAGTTTTTCGACATATCTATAACCTTGTTCATTATTTTCTTGCTTCCCTTCTGTTCGTGTCGGAGGGGGATAGGAATAGAGAGATTGGAAGAGGAGGAAGGGGGAGAGGGATGAAAGGAGGGAAGGATAGAAAGAGAGAGAGGGAGGGAAGAAGGGAAGGACAGAGAGAGAGAGAGAGAGAGAGAGAGAGAGAGAGAGAGAGAGAGAGAAGAGAGAGAGAGAGAGAGAGAGAGAGAGAGAGAGAGAGAGAGAGAGAGAGAGAGAGAGAGAGAGAGAGAGAGAGAGAGAGAGAGAGAGAGAGAGAGAGAGAGAGAGAGAGAGAGAGAAGAGAAGAGAGAGAGAGAGAGAGGAGAGAGAGAGAGAGAGAGAGAGAGAGAGAGAGAGAGAGAGAGAGAGAGAGAGAGGGGGGGGGGATGGGTAACGGAAGGGAGATGGAGGATGGGTAAGGGAAGTAAGACGGGGATCTGGAGGAGTAAAGAGCATTGAAAGAAGAATGGTGGAAAGAATTGATAGGAAGCGTTTAAGGGAGAGGGGGAAAGAGAGAGGTAGAGAGAAATTAAGAGAAGGAAGAAGAGTAGAGAGGGATACAAAACCTGCACCAAGCGTTGTCTATAACCTTAGTGTTCACAGTGCCCACATTATTCCACAAGACGGGCAGGCTATCACTGCTTTCACTCAGACAGTATATTCCTCAAGAACATCACCCCATCTAAGAACGTTTATATCCCATCCATCTTGCGTGTGGCAAAGAATCTTAAAATACATGATCCAGAAATCAACTCAAATGACCATATTGTAACAATATACAAGAACTCTGTTATTATTTATGCATTCATGTGGGAAAGGTAAACCTGTATGAATCATACAACTCCTGGGGAAAGGAAGATAAACAGTATGTTCCGAGAATGAGGAGGGTAGCTCCAGCTCTCTGGCTCAAGATCCCTTCGCCAGCATTAATGCATCATCCCTCTTCGAAGGAAAATCACGAAGCGCTAAACCCGTGTATGTCATTCACCACAGAGGGGTGAAGGCTCGATCCTTCGTTCTTAATCGCCGAGATAATTTTAGTGTTATTTAAAAGCAAATGATTATTTACATAGGGAAATAAAGATGAACTCATCAGTATCCTCAGAGTGTTTTAAAATGTTTCTGGGTTAAATAGCAGAATTTGTGCTCCGAAGGTAAGGCAGATCATTAACCCAGGGTAAATAAGGATGTAGCCCAGTGTTTGTTCACCTGCAATATTGTGCACACCATGGAATTGTGCAGGAGAGGCATGGAAGAAAGAGAGAGAGAGAGAGAGAGAGAGAGAGAGAGAGAGAGAGAGAGAGAGACAGAGAGACTATTAAAGCTTCAGAAAGGTTCACTTTGCTGCTGATCTCTTATTAAAACCCTCCATTATGTGGCATAAGTTACAAGATGATTGAAAAATTAGATGGGTAGTAATATTGGTCATTGGTGATGTCTTCGACAGTGTGAGGCACCAGGAACTCTTGGCGAAGCTGTAAGCACTATGATTCTCTGTGCACTACACCTCTTAATTGAATACTTTTAATGGAGGGCACCGACTGAGTGTCTACAAGGGTTCCATAAGGAGGTGTACATTGTCCATGTCATGAAATGTCTAATTAAATGATCAACTTTATTTCATCTCAGAATCCCCTGCCTATAAAAATGACTGTTCTTTAATTAATACTATCTGCTGTTCTTTAGGCAATACTATCTGCTGTCCAGTATCTGCTGTTATTTTAGGTGTTTTGCCATAATTATCTTCTGTTTTAGCTTAATCCTTTTCTAACCATATCATCATCTTCTCAGATCTTTGTTAACAATATATGTGTGTGTGTGTGTGTGTGTGTGCGAGCGATTGAGAGAGAGAGAGAGAGAGAGAGAGAGAGAGAGAGAGAGAGAGAGAGAGAGAGAGAGAGAGAGAGAGAGAGAGAGAGAGAGAGAGAGAGAGAGAGAGAGGAGAGAGAGAGAGAGAGAGAGAGAGAGAGAGAGAGAGAGAGGAGACAGAAGACAGACAGAGAGACAGACAGACAAATATTGATAGATAACACGACTCTTGATAGAGAGAGGTGGAGCAGCAGAGTACCTTGACAGCACTTAACACTTTTATAACACCCCTGATACTGGACGAGTTGTGCCCATTCGAATTTTTATAACCTCGTGTGTGTGGAGTTCTTCTCTTCTTCTGTGTCACTGACCACCTCACTTGACGCCTTTGCCACTCATCTGGAACTAATGTTGTCTATATCCCAGTGACTGAATTCCATTTGCAGTTTCCAATCATGCCTCTTATTTTTACGTCCCTGCCTATGCCCCGCATGACATTCTGGTATCCCTCTTCGTTTTTTTTAATTTCTTGAGCGCATGGTCCCTCATTCTATTTTCAGGGTTCATCACTTTTACTTTGAACACTTGCGTTGATACACTACTTTGTACATAATCATGTTTCACTTTGTTTTATAGTTAGTCTTTTTATTTATATATTCCTTTCCCTTTCTTTCACTCCCATCCCTTTTTCCAGATGATCGTTGGTCATAGCCTCATTTTCGCATCTTACAGCTGCAAAAACTTGCACCTATCAGGGTTAAATTCCTTCAACTTTTCATCGAACAGTTTTGAAATCTATTTCTTTTTGCAACCTCCTTTGATGCTCTTCAGTTTACATTTTCATTATTATTTTGACATCTGCACACAAGGATATGGTGAAATTAATTCTTCTGACCATAAACAGTATTGGTCCCAGCACGGATCCTTGTGGAACACTAGTTTCACTCTCTCATGCTGATGTTTCATACCCATCAGTAACTGTTTTCTATTATTCTAGCATTTCCTTATTCGTATTAATACCTTTCATTTTACCCTAGCTGCTTCTTTAATTTGATAAGTAGCCTTTAATGTGTCACTATCAAAAGCCTTCTTACAGTCTAAGAATTTTTTCTCAAAAAATCACTTTCTTTCTTGCCCGAGCTGTGTCCGGCATAAATGTCCACGGGGTTTGTAGGATATATCTTTTAATTTCTTATTCCATTTTGGTGTTGGGTGAATAATCTTCCACTTTAAAGCTCTTCAAACCTCTTGACCTAACAGCCTTTCCAAGAAAGCTGCAAGATTGTATCGTTACAGATACAGCCAGTAGGTCAGGGCTCTTTTACCTTTCTTAAATATTGGTTTAAAATTTCTTACTTTGCAGTTAGCAGGCAAGGTAAGAAAAATTGGAGTTTGTACTCGTAACTTTAATAAAAGTTTCCTGCCCCGTAAAGGGTTAGAAATGATCAAGGTTCCAGGACCGAAACGTTGTCTAATAAATAGATTACAACGTTTGCTAACTTCTGCTCAATATCAGTTACCAACATTTATACCAGTCATGGGTTCTGTCGTGTCTAATCTTAAAACTACACATAGTCTTTGTTTCCACTAGCTTCTCATACATGTCATTCCACTTCCTAACCACACTGAAGCTGAACTTTATTCTAGTATCCTTGAGACTCATCTGTAAATTTAATTTACGACTGTGTTCCCCCCTTATTCCTCATCCCGTATGTCTTCTTGTCTGCACTGAGTACATAGTGAAAGAGAGAGAGAGAGAGAGAGAGAGAGAGAGAGAGTTAGTTACCAATTCGGCCTAAGAGTGATGAGAGTAGGTGTGTGGTGTGTAGGTGGTGTGTGTGTACATGTGTGTAGTGTGTGAGTGTTGTGTGTGTGTGTGTGTGTGTGTGTGTGTGTGTGTGTGTGTGTGTGTGTGTGTGTGTGTGTGTGTGTGTGTGTGTGTGTGTGTGTATGTGTGTGTGTTTGTGTGTGTGTGTGTGTGTACTCACCTAATTGTACTCACCTAATTGTGGTTGCAGGGGTCGAGACTCAGCTCCTGGCCCCGCCTCTTCACTGATCGCTACTAGGTCCTCTCTCTCTCTCTCTGCTTCCTGAGCTGTATCATACCTCTTCTTATAACTATGTATGGTTCCTGACTCCACTACTTCACTTGCTAGGCTATTCCACTTCCTGACAACTCTATGACTGAAGAAATACTTCCTAACGTCCCTGTGACTCGTCTGAGTCTTCAGCTTCCAGTTGTGACCCCTTGTCCCTGTGTCCCCTCTCTGGAACATCCTATCTCTGTCCACCTTGTCTATTCCCCGCAGTATCTTGTATGTCGTTATCATGTCTCCCCTGACCCTTCTGTCCTCCAGTGTCGTCAGTCCGATCTCCCTCAACCTTTCCTAGTACGACATTCCACTGAGCTCTGGGACTAGCCTTGTTGCAAATCTTTGTACTTTCTCTAACTTCTTGACGTGCTGGGTTCCAGACTGGTGCTGCATACTCCAGTATGGGCCTAGCATACACAGTGTACAGTGTCTTGAACGATTCCTTATTAAGGTATCGGAACGCTATTCTCAGGTTTGCCAGGCGCCCGTATGCTGCAGCAGTTATTTGGTTGATGTGTGCCTCCGGTGATGTGCTCGGTGTTATGGTCACCCCAAGGGCTTTCTCCCTGAGTGAGGTCTGTAGTCTTTGTCCAACTACCCTATACTCTGTCTGCGGTCTTCTTTGCCCCTCCCCAATCTTCATGACTTTGCATTTGGCTGGATTGAATTCGAGAAGCCAGTTACTGGACCACATGTCCAGCCTGTCCAGGTCTCTTTGCAGTCCTGCCTCATCCTCATCCGATTTAATTCTTCTCATCAACTTCACATCATCTGCGAATAGGGACACTTCAGAGTCTATTCCTTCCATCATGTGGTTCACATACATCAAAAATAGCACTGGTCCTAGAACTGACCCCTGTGGGACCTCGCTCGTCACAGGCGCCCACTGTGATATCTCTTCACGTACCATGACTCGTTGCTGCTTCCCTGTCAGGTATTCCCTGATCCATTGCAGTGCCCTCCCTGTTACATGCGCCTGATCCTCCAGCTTCTGCACTAATCTCTTGTGGGGAACTGTGTCAAAGGCCTTCCTGCAGTCTAGGAAAACGCAATCTACCCACCCCTCTCTCTCGTGTCTTACTTCTGTTACCTTGTCATAAAACTCCAGGAGGTTTGTGATACAAGATTTGCGTTCCATGAACCCATGCTGGTTTTCATTTATAATCTTGTTCCTTTCCAGGTGTTCGACCACTCTCCTCCTGATGATCTTCTCCATGACTTTGCACACAATACATGTCAGAGACACAGGTCTGTAGTTTAGCGCCTCGTTTCTGTTTCCTTTCTTAAATATGGGGACTACATTAGCTGTCTTCCATTTCTCAGGTAGTTGCCCAGTTTCAAGGGATGTGTTGAAGATTGTGGTTAGAGGCACGCACAGCATCTCTGCTCCTTCTCTAAGGACCCTCCTCCTCAGTTGTTCGTATGTCATTCAACACCTGTTGGTATATTCCCTCTTGATGTTCCCTTCTGTGCTGTCTTCCCACAGCCCTTCCTGTCTCTACTGTAAAAACTTCCTTAAATCTCCTGTTCAGCTCCTCACATACCTCCTGATCATTTCTTGTGAGTTCTCCACCTTCTGTCCTTAATCTGATCACCTGGTCTTTGACTGTTGTCTTCCTCCTGATGTGGCTATACAACAGTTTCGGGTCAGTCTTGATTCTCGATGCTATGTTATTTTCATACTGTCGCTGGGCCTCCCTCCTTACCTGTGCATACTCATTCCTGGCTCTGCGACTGATCTCCCTATTTTCGTGTGTTCTCTGCCTTCTGTACTTTTTCCATTCTCTATTGCACTTTGTTTTTGCCTCCCTACACCGTCGGGTAAACCAGGGGCTCGTTCTGGTCTTCCCGTTGTTACTGTTGCCCTTGGGAATAAACCTTTCCACTGCCTCCTTGCATTTTGTTGTTACACATTCCATCATTTCATTTACTGGCTTTCCTGCCAGTTCTCTGTCCCACTGGACCTCCCGCAGGAAGTTCTTCAACCCTATGTAGTCCCCTCTTTTATAGTCAGGCTTTTCCCATTCAACTCCTGTTATTCTCTCCACTTGCAGCTCTACTATGTATTCAAAGCACAGAACCACGTGGTCGCTAGCTCCTAGGGGACTCTCATACTTGATATCCTCAATGTCTGAGCTGCCCAGGGTGAACACAAGGTCCAATCTTGCTGGTTCATCCTCCCCTCTCACTCTGGTAGTGTCCTTAACATGTTGGTACGTGAGGTTTTCCAGCACCACGTCCAACATCTTGGCTCTCCATGTTTCGGGACCCCCATGTGGCTCCAGGTTTTCCCAGTCAATCTCCCTGTGGTTGAAATCCCCCATTACCAGCAACTTTGCTCTGCTGGAGTGAGCTCTTCTTGCCACCTCAGCAAGTGTGTCCACCATTGCTCTTTTGCTCTCTTCATATTCCTCTCTTGGCCTCCTGCAGTTCTGTGGTGGATTATACATCACTGCAATGACCACTTTGTATTCCCCAGACTGAAGTGTACCTACTATGTAGTCTCTTTCTCCCGTCTCATCTATGCCTTCCATTGTCTCGAATTTCCATCTGTTTTTTACGTGTGTGTGTGTGTGTGTGTGTGAGAGAGAGAGAGAGAGAGAGAGCTAAGTCAGAACAAGACTACAAAATATGTTAATAAAGAGGTGAAAAATGTTCATGTTTGCCACTCCGTGAAAAAACAGCATTACTTAAACACATGCTGAATCAATGAGAGAGAGAGAGAGAGAGAGAGAGAGAGAGAGAGAGAGAGAGAGAGAGAGAGAGAGAGAGAGAGAGAGAGAGAGAGAGAGAGAGAGAGAGAGAGAGAGAGAGAGAAAGAGAGAGAGAGAATCAATAATCGTTTAGACAAGATGCTGATGACAAGAGAAAGACCGTGCCAGAGTGTGGGAGATTTTCTCCCTCCCCCCTCCATCACGCATCTTGTCTAAGCTCCCTCCATCACTCATGAAATTCACTCCATCATTCATCATGTCTACCCTCCCTCCTTCACTCATGTCTACAATCATTCGATCACTCATTATGTCTACACTCACACTCCCTCCACCACTCATCTCTCCACTCACACATGTTTACACTCCATTCAACACTCATCTTGTCTGCACTCCATCACTTATGTCTATACTCCACCCATTGTGTCTACACACAGTCCCTCCATCACTCTTGTCTGCATCATTAATTATGTTTAAACTCCATCACTCATTATGTCTACCCTCGGTAATTAGTTACGTCTACACTCCATTAATAATTGAGTCTACACTCAACTCATGTCTACACTCCGTCTCTCATGTCTACACTCCGTCTCTCATGTCTACACTCCATCGCTCATATCTACACCCCGTCGTTCATGTCTACACTCTGTCTCTCATGTCTACAATCCGTCTCTCATGTCTACACTCCGTATCTCATGTCTACACTCCATTTCTCATGTCTACACTCCGTCGACCATGTCTACACTCCTCTCATGTCTACTTTCCATTTCTCATGTCTACACTCCTTATCTCATGTCTACACTCCGTCTCTCATGTCTACACTCCGTCTTTCATGTCTACACTCCGTCTCTCGTGCCTACATCCCGTCTCTCATGTCTACACTCCGTCGCTCATGTCTACACTCCGTCGTTCATGTCTACACTCCTTCATCACATGTCTACACTTCATTTCTCATGTCTACACTCCGTTTATCATGTCTACACTCCGTCTCTCATGTCTACATTTCGTCTCTCATGTCTACACTCCGTATCTCATGTCTACACTCCATTTCTCATGTCTACACTCCGTCTCTCATGTCTACACTCCTTCTCTCATGTCTACACTCCGCATTTTATGTCTACACTCCGTCTCTCATGTCTACACTCCCTATCTCATGTCTACACTCCATTTCTCATGTCTACACTCCGTCTCTCATGTCTACACTCCTTCTCTCATGTCTACACTCCGTCTCTCATGTCTACACTCCTTCTCTCATGTCTACACTCCGTCTCTCATGTCTACACTCCTTCTCTCATGTCTACACTCCGTCTCTCAGGTCTACACTCCGTCTCTCATGTCTACACTCCGTCTCTCATGTCTACACTCCTTCTCTCATGTCTGCACTCCGTCTCTCATGTCTACACTCCTCTCATGTCTACACTCCGTCTCTCGTGTCTACGCTCCGTCTCTCATGTCTACATTTCGTCTCTCATGTCTACACTCCGTATCTCATGTCCACACTCCGTCTCTCATGCCTACACTCCTTCTCTCATGTCTACACTCCGTCTTTCATGTCTACACTCCGTCTCTCATATCTACACTCCGTCTCTCAGGTCTACACTCCGTCTCTTATGTCTACACTCCGTCTCTCATGTCTACACTCCGTCTCTCATGACTACACTCCGTCTCTCATGTCTACACTGCTTCTCTCATGTCTGCAATCCGTCTTTCATGTCTACACTCAGTCTCTCATGTCTACACTCCGTCTCTCATGTCTACACTCCGTCTCTCATGTCTACACTCCTTCTTTCATGTCTACACTCCGTCTCTCATGTCTACACACCGTCGCTCATGTCTACACACCGTCGTTCATGTCTACACTCCGTCTCTCATGTCTACACTCCGTCTCATGTCTACACTCCTTCTTTCATGCCTACACTCCGTCTCTCATGTCTACACACCGTCGTTCATGTCTACACACCGTCGTTCATGTCTATACACCGTCGCTCATGTCTACACACCGTCGCTCATGTCTACACACCGTCGCTCATGTCTACACACCGTCGCTCATGTCTACACACCGTCGCTCATGTCTACACACCGTCGTTCATGTCTATACACCGTCGCTCATGTCTACACACCGTCGCTCATGTCTACACACCGTCGCTCATGTCTACACACCGTCGCTCATGTCTACACTTTCTCCATCACTTTAATATGTCTGTTAACTTCATTATTATTTTGGAACGTGAAATTAATAACTTAATGTGAAGCGCTAAACCAGAATGGACGATAAAGCGATGGAATTTTAGGAGGAATTACTTACCAAAGGAAGAGGAGAAGAGGATGAGTTGGAAGAGGATGAGGAGGAGGAAGAGGATGAGGAACAGAAAGAGGAGGAAGAAGATGATGAGGAAGATGAGGAGGAAGAGCTGGAGGAAGAGGAGGAAGAAGAGGAGGAAGCGGAGGAGGAGCAGGAGGAGAACGAGGAGGAGGAAGAGAGGAGGAAGAGGAGGAAGAGAAGGAAGAGGAAGCAGATGATGATGGGAAGAGGGTGGAGCTGGGAAACGTTAGTTATGACATTTACAAAGCAGTGTGACCAGGCAGGTCACTCGGCCCTCACAACCTTGAGAGGAAAAAAGTAATACACAACACAGGATAAAAACAAGGAAACAACAAACAATAAAAGTTACTAATCATGAACACTCGAGACAAATAAATGATGTCATAGCAAGTGAAAATCACTAGCATCAGTTAAATCCTCCATTAAGATATTAAATAAGAGGTCCCCGAGGTCCTGGCAGGCATCTCAGTAATGAAGGCGGAAATGATTAGGAAAAATAAGGATGTTCATAGAAACTAGGCGGAGGTGGAGGCAGAGGCAGTGATGGTGGAGGAGGTGGAGGAGGTGGAGGAGGAGAAATAAGATGTGGTTAGAAGAAAAAGAGGAGGTAAATACACAAATAATTAGAAGCGAGTCACCTGCCATCAAACAAGGTAATCAGAAGCAAGCGGTATGCCCATAGAGGCCATACAACGTCCTGGAACAAATACGTAATCAGGTTCGATCCAAGGCAAGGCAATGGAGGAGACTTCAAGCTCTTTGGATCAAAAGCTCCTCACCGGCATCCAGTCACCTCTCGTGAAGGACGAGACGAAGGGAACATGGATATGCAGGTCAGTATGGATATCCAAAAAGATTCTTTGGCATCGGGCAAGAACAAAAGACAGGAGTAAATGGGCAATGGCCATAGATGGGGATAAAGCATGAATAGACAGGCAAGGGGCAAGGATTGATAGTATAAGCGTAGAAGTAGAGGGGAAAGGAATGAGAGACTAAGAAGTTGAAGAGAAATAACAGGTGAAAGGGCAAGAACTAAAGGAAAGGGGGAAAGAATAAATGTAAGTGGGCAAGAATAGGTGGAAAAGACATGAACAGGTGAAGGAGCAAGAACAGGTGGAAGGGGGGCAAGGACAGGTTTAAGACTACAAGAACAGATGGAAGAGGGCAAAAAGGGCGGAAGAGGGCAGGAATAGGTGGAAGAAGCACGAATACACACGCACGGACACTAACAATTACAAAACACACACACACACACACACACACACAACACACACACACACAACACACACACACAACACACACACACACACACACACACTTGAACCACAAAAACTAACAACCATAAAGAACACCAACCACCTACGCACTAACAGTTATAAACCTCATCTATTACTCAGAACGGCACTAACAAACAACACTAACAAACAGCACTAACAAACAACACTAACAAACAACACTAACAAACAACACTAACAAACAACACTAACAAACAACACTAACAAACAGCACTAACAAAGAACAAAAACTGAACACCATCACAGGAAGTCAAAATATCTGGAATCAGTTTAAAAAAAAAAACATTAATTTTTTTACGTTAAGGCAGCGGGAAGACAGGTAGACGTGAATGGAGCAAGGCAGAGTGGCAGATGTGAGCAGAGGTTGAGCAGATGTAGGAAAGGTTGGCAGACGTGGCAGAGATGAGGTTGTAAGAATAGAGGGTTGGTGAGGATAGCGGGAGGGTGTAATGATAAGGTGGGATCGACAATAAAAATAATGCAATTTCAATAAAATAAAGGGATATGGGTAAGGACAGGGGAAGGGAGTGTCAATGGAAATGATGGGATAGAAAGGAAAAAAATTTTAGTGTTCAGGATAGGAAATACATAGTTAACTGGTACTGTGTGTTCTGCCTGAAGCATCACTAACCAGACACCATGGTATGTACCGGCAACTACTGCCAGGGTAACAAGTGTCACTGCGCAAGGAACTACTGTCAGGGTACAAGTGTCATCTGCCCAGAGAACTACTGCAGGACACAGTGTATCCGAACTACTGCCAGGTTGCCAGTGTCACAGCCCAGAGTGAATTATGACTAATAGTTTCCTATATCTACAGTGTGTATGTCCACCTGGTTCTTGAACGACTGAACCAATTTGGCAGCACTAACAATTTCAAGAGTTCGTTTAAGTAACTTTTTCCATGACAAAAATATTCAGTACTAAATCCTTCTCAAGCCACTGGATACCGAGGCCCTATAATAAATCGCTTGTCATTTAAAAACAAAATCTTGTTTGATTACGTCGATTTGCACAGCATTTTAGAATTTTGAAAGAGGTCACCTTACAGCTTCTTTGTTTCGTGTGTGAGAACAGATTGTGTGATACAGGTGTTTTGTTTCTAAATATGAGTTTAGTTGTGTTTTATTGCACGCTATTAATTTTATCATCGTGTTTTTTTCTGTAATGTGACGACCATGTCAGGATAGGTAGTCCAGTCGCAGTGTGTCACGAAGCCTTGTACTGTGTTAAAATGGTTTCCCTTGTTCTGTGCTGGGATTTACTGTGAAGCCTCATAATGGCCTCGCTGCTCTCTCCCACCAGGACGCTGTTTGCTAGATTATTGGTCATTAATATTTACTATACCAATGTACTTATCTTCCGACGTCTCTCAGTCACTCACTATATATATGATGATCATACTTTGTGTCATTATATTGACACTATATTGTTATTATACTGAATATGTTTACCTTGCACTCATTCAGAATGAGAGGGAAAGAATGAGAGAGGAGAGAGAGAGAAGAGAAGAGAGAGGAGAGAGAGAGGAGAGAGAGAGAGAGAGAGGAAGAGAGAGAGAGAGAGAGAGAGAGAGAGAGAGAGAGACAGGACAGACAGACACAGACAGACAGACAAACAGACAGACAGAGACAGACAGACAGACAGGCAGAGACAGAGAGAGACAGAGACAGACAGACAGACAGACAAAGACAGAGACAGAGACAGAAACGAAGCCTACAGATCAGCCTTAGTTTGGCTTTCGTTGTAGAGAGGCTGCTACTGCTAAGTACATGGCATGGTGAAGGAATGAAAGACATCCTACCACCCATAACAGGAACTTGCAGAGGCAAGCCTGTAGGCATATGGGTGACGTTCAAAAGTGGGCCATCGCTAAGTGGGAGGTGGACACAAAAAGAAAGCTAGCATCAGGTATAGTAGGCTCCAAAACCCGGTGGTCCCTGGTCAAGGACAGACAAGGTTATCTGCCTGATGAACTCATTCCACCTCTAAATCGACAGGATGGGACCACCTCTACTAGCAGTCAAGAGAAAGCGGACCTCTTTGCCAAACATTTTGCTACCAAAATGCAAGTTCCTGATCCAGCAAGGGACCCTCCTGGGCTAGCAAGCAAGAACTGTGTCAGAATTGTCAGTGGTGATAATAAGGCAGGAGGAGGTGCATTTCCTTCTTAAACCGCTTGACTAAGAAAAGGCTGTAGGCCCAGACAAGTTGAGCCCAAGATTGCTGAGAAGATGTGCAAACCAGCTAGCAGCACCTCTAACTCGCATCTTTCAGCACTGCCTAGTACAGTGAAATGGCCTTGTCTGTGGAAAGAGGCAAATGTAGTCCCTGTTCACAAAAAGAAGATCAGAGCAGAAATCAGCAACTACAGACCAGTGTCACTCCTGTCAATCACTGCCAAGCTCCATGAGACAATAATCTCATGACAAATGAGAGAGTTTTTGACTACCACTCACTACTTTGTAATCGTCAATATAGCTTCAGAAAAGGTCACTCTGCTGCCGATCTGTTGTTAAACCTCTCCACTAAGTGGCACCAGTCACAGGATGAATCCAAAGTCAGCTGTGTGGTAGCACTGGAAATTGCTGGGGCTTTCGACCGGGTGTGGCACCAGGGCCTCTTAGGAAAACTGCAAGCTCTAGAAATTGCAGGCTCTACGCTATGTCTCCTCGGTGATTACCTTCATGGTAGATCTTTAAGGGTAGTTCTCATTGGAACAGAATCAGTAAGGCATCCTATTGGGGCTAGTGTTCCACAGGGAAGTGTGCTGGGACAATTGTTATGGAATGTCTACTTCAATGACCTACTTCATCTTATCCCAGAATCCCATGCATATGCAGACGACTGTACACTGACATTCACTTATCCAAGAGAAGAAATGCCAGCTGCTCTATGCTACATCAATCACCAGCTAAGAGCTATATCAGCTTGGGGAAATAGATGGCAAGTAACATTTGACCTGAGAAAACACAAATGATGATCTCAAGGCACCATGATGGTAATGCCGGTGCAGTAGTAAGGATGAATGGGAGGGTGTTGGCACCTGGGGAAGCTGATATCCTTGGGTGAAATTTGACACCAAACTGACCATGAAGAACCACGTTGTAAATCTTGCAAACAAGACAGCCAGGAAGGTTACACCATTTCGCCGTATCTCGCATCTGCTTGACACTAGGGGTTGCAAGATTTTGTACGAGGCACAAGTACGCTCACACCTTGAGTATGTTCCACATTCTTGGTTTGCCTGCCCCCTCTCATTTGCAACTGCTTGACACAGTAAAGAACAGAGCAAAACGTCTCAACTCTCGCCTGGACCAATCCTAGATAGATCTGTCATTTCAGCAGAGCCTTCAACACAGGAGGGATGTGGGTGGCCTTACTGTTATGTACAAGGCCAATATTTTCAAAGTACCACACTTAGATCCACTTCGAAGAGAGCGAGAAGCAAGCTTCTATACCACAAGACGAGCAGAAAGCAGTGAACCCTTCTCCAGAACATCACTTCATCTGAGATCATTTATCCCCAGGGTAACTCGAGTCTGGAACACATTCGTACAGCATTGTGATGTCAACGAGATAAAGTCAGTTGATCAAATGAAAATGCTGGCCCACAGAAGGCTCCAACTTCATCCGGTTCCCTACTTGTATGTCTCATAACAATAAAAATGCTTTCAAATGAGTTGATGTAGGTAACAGCTCTTAGCTTGTCAATAAAGTTAGGAATTCTTAACCTGTATATATATATATATATGTATATATATATATAATAGAGAGAGGAGAAGAGAGAGAAGAGAGAGAGAGAGAGAAGAGAGAGAGAGAGAGAGAGAGAGAAGAGAGAGAGAGAGAGAGAGAGAGAGAGAGAGAGAGAGAGAGAGAGAGAGAGAGAGAGAGAGAGAGAGACAGACAGAGAGACAGACAGACAGAAGACAGACAGAGTGACGAGAGAGAAAGAATGCAACAGAAGAAGAGTGAGAGAGAGAGGCAGAGAGAGAGAGAGAGAGAGAGAGAGAGAGCGTGTTCCAAGAGTGCCGTCAGAATCGATAACGATTAAATATGGACGCTCGCCCATACAAATATTAATATGGCAAGAGCAAATATGATAGGGAGACCAGGGGAGACTAAGCTTTGTGATGTACAGGGAGAACTAGGGGAGACTAAGTTTTGTGATGTACAGGGAGACCAGGGGAGACTAAGCTTTGTGATGTACAGGGAGACCAGGGGAGACTAAGCTTTGTGATGTACAGGGAAACTAGGGGAGACTAAGTTTTGTGATGTACAGGGAGACCAGGGGAGACTAAGCTTTGTGATGTACAGGGAGACCAGGGGAGACTAAGTTTTGTGATGTACAGGGAGACCAGGGGAGACTAAACTTTGTGATGTACAGGGAGACCAAGGGAGACTAAGCTTTGTGATGCACAGGGAGACCAGGGGAGACTAAGCTTTGTGATGCACAGGGAGACCAGGGGAGACTAAGCTTTGTGATGCACAGGGAGACCAGGGGAGATTAAGCCTCGTGATGTACAGGGAGACCAGGGGAGATTAAGCCTCGTGATGTACAGGGAGACCAGGGAAAAGCAAGAGAATAAGATTATAGCAACAATAGGAAAGGTAATAGAATAAGGAAAGAAAAAGGGAGCAAGAGAAGAATGGAGAGACAGTCGTGGTGAACAGAGGAAGAGAGAAGGGAAAGCAGAGCTACTGTAGAAGAGAGAGAAGGAGGGAACGAAGTAGAATGAGAGGGAGGATGAGAGGGACGAGGAATGAGAGGGATACATAGAGAAATGTAGGATGAAATGGAGATAGAGGAGGCAAGGATGAATATAGAGGAATTAAGGATGAAGATAGAAGAGGCAAGGATGAAGATTTAAGAGGAAAAATAAGAGCTAGAGGACGGAAAGTGGCAGAGAGAGAGAGCGAGGGAGAGTAAGAGGAAGAGGAAGAGAGAGGAGAGATAAGGAAGGAGAGTCAGAGGGAGGAAGAGGGAGAGGAAGGAGAGAGAGTGGGAAGGTGAGGGAGACGTCAAGGAGTGGGAAGCCACTTGCTAAGCCACACCAATAAGTCACTTGCTGAACAACGTCACTAAACCACACCACTAAGCCACTTACTAAGCCACAACGGTAAACCACTTACTAAGCCACACAACTAAGCCACAATGGTAAGCCACTTACTAAGCCACAACGATAAGCCACTTACAAAGTCACACCACTAAGTCACTTATTAGACCACACCAATAAGCCACACCACTTAAACCACTTACTAAGTCATACCACTAAGCCCAGTACTAAGCCACTTATTAGGCCATTCCACTAAGTCACACTACAAAGCGACTTACTAAGCCACACCACTAACCCACACCACCAAGTCACAATACTAAGCCTCATACGAAGCCACACCACTAAGCCACGCCGCTAAGCCACACTACTAAGCCACACCAATAAGCCACACTACTAAACCACTTACTAAGCCACTTACTAAGCCACATCACTAAGCCACACCACTAAGCCACACCACTAAGCAACGCCGCTAAACCACATCACTAAGCCACACCACTAAGCCACACCACTAAGCCCCATTCACAATGAGCCAGCTGTGGTCGGCTCATTAGAACAGCAGCGTCATATTTCAGCGCAAGTCCAGTCAAGCCTAAGACCAATTATGACAGAGGTGAAGCAGACGTGGCAGGGGTTAGGCAGATGTGGCAGGAGTGAGGCAGATGTGGCAGGGGTTAGGCAAAGATGGCAGGAATGAGGCAAAGGTGGCAAGGGTGAGGCAGATGTGGTAGGGGTGAGGCAGATGTGGCAGGGGTGAGGCAGATGTGGCAGGGGTGAGGCAGATGTGGCAGGGGTTAGGCAAAGATGGCAGGAATGAGGCAAAGGTGGCAAGGGTGAGGCAGATGTGGTCAGGGTAAGGCATCAGTGGCAGTGGCGTGAGGCAGTAGTGGCAGGGGTTAGCAAGATGGCAGAGAATGGCAAACGGTGAGCAAGTGGGGGTGAGCAGATGTGGCAGGGGTGAGGCAAATGTGCAGGGTTAGGCAAAGATGGCAGAAGAGCAAGGTGGCAAGGGTGAGGCAGATGGTGGTCAGGAGGTGAGGCAGGATGTGGCAGGGGTGAGGCAGATGTGGCAGGGGTAGGCAACAGATGGCAGGATAGAGGCAAAGGTGGCAGGGTGAGGCAGATGTGGCAGGGGTTGAGCAATGTCAGGTAGGCAAGGGCAGGGGTAGGCAAAGATGGCAGGTGAGGCAGAGTGGCAGGGTGAGGCAGAGTGGCAGGGGTGAGGCAGATGGCAGGTGAGGCAGTGGCAGGGTAGGCAGAGTGGCAGGGATGAGGCAGTGAAGTGGGCAGAGGGAGTGGGTCAGACGTGCAGGAGTGAGGCAAGGCAGGTGCGGCAGGGAGTGAGGCAGACGTGGCAGGGTGAGGCAGACAGGTGGCAGGGAAGTCAGTGGCAGGGTGGCAGGGGTGGTGAGGCATGCATGAGAGTGAGGCAAAGTGGCAGGGGTGAGGCAGACGTGGCAGGGGTGAGCAGGGCAGAGATGGCAGAGTGGAGTGGAAGGCAGAGTGTCAGGGTGAGGCAGACATGGCAGGAGTGAAGCAGGTGACGTTGTCAGGGGTGAGGCAGACATGGCAGGAGTGAGGCAGACGTGGCAGGGGAGAGGCAGACGTGGCAGGAGTGAGGCAGACGTGAGCAGGGTAAGGCAGACTGGCAGGGGTAAGGCAGACTGGCAGGGGTGAAGCAGACGTGGCAGGGGTATGGCAGACGTGGCAGGGTATGAGGCAGACTGTGTCAGGGGTAGGAGACAATGGCAGAGGTAGGCAGACGTTGGCAGGGGTGAGGCAGACGTGGCATGTAAGGCAGACGTGGTAGGGTAAGGCAGACTGCAGGGGTAAGGCAGACTGGCAGGGGTAAAGCAGACGTTGAGGGGTAAGCAGACTGGCAGGGTAAGGCGTGGAGGGGTAAGCAGACGGCAGGGTAAGGCAGACGTTGGGGGGTGAGGCAGACGTTGCAGGGGTAATAGGAAGCACGTGCAAGGGTAAGCAGACGGTAGCAGGGGTAAGGCAGACTTGGTAGGGGTAAGGCAGACTTGGTAGGGTAAGGCAGACTTGGTAGGGGTAAGGCAGACTTGGTAGGGTAAGGCAGACGTGGTAGGGGTAAGGCAGACGTGGCAGGGGTAAGGCAGACTTGGTCAGGAAAGCAGATGTAGGTAAGGCAGACTGGCAGGGGTAAGGCAGAACGCTGGCAAGGGGTAAGGCAGACGTGGCAGGGGTAGGCAGACGTGGCAGGGGTAAGGCAGACGTGGCAGGGTAAGGCAGACGTGGCAGGGGTAAGGCAGACGTGGCAGGGTAAGGCAGACGTGGCAGGGGTAGGCAGACGTGGCAGGGGTAAGGCAGACCTGGCAGGGGTAAGGCAGACCTGGCAGGGGTAAGGCAGACGTGGCAGGGTAAGGCAGACGTGGCAGGGGTAAGGCAGACTGGCAGGTAAGGCAGAGGCAGGCGTGGCAACTGGGGTAAGGCAGACGTGGCAGGGGTAAGGCAGACGTGGCAGGGTAAGGCAGACGTGGCAGGGGTAAGGACCAGACGTGGCAGGCGGTAAGGCAGCCCTGGCAGGGGTAAGGCAGACGTGGCAGGGTAAGGCAGACGTGGCAGGGTAAGGCAGACGTGGCAGGGGTAAGGCAGACGTGGCAGGGGTAAGGCAGACGTGGCAGGGGTAAGGCAGACGTGCAGGGGTAAGGCAGACGTGGCAGGGGTAAGGCAGACGTGGCAGGGGTAAGGCAGACGTGGCAGGGGTAAGGCAGACGTGGCAGGGGTAAGGCAGACGTGGCAGGGGTAAGGCAGACGTGGCAGGGTAAGGCAGACTGGCAGGGGTGCTAAGGCAGACGTGGCAGGGGTAAGGCAGACGTGGCAGGGGTAAGGCAGACGTGGCAGGGTAAGGCAGACCTGGCAGGGGTAAGGCAGACGTGGCAGGGGTAAGGCAGACCTGGCAGGGGTAAGGCAGACGTGGCAGGGGTAAGGCAGACGTGGCAGGGGTAAGGCAGACGTGGCAGGGGTAAGGCAGACGTGGCAGGGGTAAGGTAGACGTGGCAGGGGTAAGGCAGACGTGGCAGGGGTAAGGCAGACGTGGCAGGGGTAAGGGAATCAGGCAGTCGAAGGCGGATGGGTGTAAATCCTGCCAAGTTAATTGCTTTTTGGAGGGAGCAGATGGGCAGGGAGGAGAGGTAGAGAGGGAGGAAGGGAGGAAGGGAGGGAGGCAGGAAGGGAGATAAGGAATGAGAATACATAGATAGGAGAGGAAGAGACGGTACAAAAGGAGGATAATAGAGTAACAGAGTATAGGGACATGCAGTAAGGAAGTAGGAAGGGATGTAGATAACAAATACGATAGGAGGAGTGATGGAGTGAACAGGTAGGCAGAGAGGGGGGAGAGAGGGAAGGAGTTAACGAGAAGGAACTGAGGCGAGAGGGAAGGCGTGAGCAGATAGGTAAGTTGGGAAGGAGTAAGCAGGTAAATGGGTAGGGAGGGAGGGAGGAGGGAGGGAGGAGGAGGGAGGGAGGGAGGGAGGAGGGAGGGAGGAAGAGGGAAGGGATGAGCAGGTAAGTAAGGAGTAGGTAAGTAGGGAACGAGGGAGGGTAATTTGAAGGGGTGAGGAGAAAGGTAGTGAGGGAGGAAAGAGGGACTGAGCAGGAAGGCAGGGAGGTAGAAGAGAGGAAAGGAATAATCAGGTAGGTAGGGAGGGAGGAGAGTCTGAAGTAGTGAGCAGGTAGGTAGGTAGGTAGGGAGGAGAGAATGGAGGAATGGGAGAGAGGAAGAAGTGAACAAGCAGGTAAAGAGTGAGATGAGAAAGAAGGGAGGAGAGAGAGAAAGAGAGGGAGGAGGGAGGTGCAAGGGAAGGAGTGAGCAGGTTGGTAGTGATGGAGGAGGTAGGCAACAGATCAATACTAAGGGAGCAAAAAGTAATTAGGGAGAAAGTAATAAGAACAAATTCTATTACAATTGGCAATACAATATAGATTTACTTTCCTGGCTTCCCGTCTAAGTTATACACAAGTGTCCTATAAACCAGCTGAGTCCACCCTAAATCTCGCTCAATATCTCGTGAAACGATTTTCCCAGAATAACATCACCTGACCTCAGTGTGACGTCCCTTCATAACAGCAGCAGCAGGTCATGGACGCAACAGAAAGTTCCCTTAACAACAGCTGGTCATGTGGTGCTGCTGTCAAGTTCCCTTGACAGCAGCACCAGATCATGGACACAAAAAGTTCCATTCAAAACACCAGCACTAGGTCATAGACACTGTAGAAAATTCCCTTCACAGCAGCAGCAGGTCATGGACACAACAGAAAGTTCCCTTCACAGCAGCAGCAGGTCATGGATACAATAAAGTTCCCTTCACAGCAGCACCAGATCATGGACGCAACAAAAAGTTCCCTTCATAGAAGCAGCAGCAGGTCATAGACAAAAAAAAAGTTCCCTTCAAAGCAGCAACACCAGATTATAGACACAACACAAAATTCCCTTCACAGCAGCAGCAGCAGCAGCAGCAGCAGGTCATAGACACAAAAAGTTCCCTTCAAAACAGCAACACCAATCATAGACACAACACAAAATTCCCTTCACAGCAGCAGCATGTCATGAACACAACGGAAAGTTCCCTTCACACGTCACAGCAGCACCAGCCCTAGGAGGTCATGGACACAGCGGGAAGTTCCTTACACACCAACACCAAACAGATCATGTTCAAAACAGGACATTGCCTTCCAAGAAACAGATTATTTTCACAACAGAAAGTCCCCTTCACGGCAACGGATCATGGTCAAAATCATTTGTCTCCTTCACAGCAACAGGTCATGGACACAAAAGAACTGCCCCTAACAGCAACAGGTCGTGGGCATTAAGGAACATCCGTTGTAATCAACAGATCATGGTAGCAACAGGACGATTTCTTCACACCAATAAGTCATAGCTACAACAAGATATTCCTCTCATTATAAATTATCACAACCACACACTTTAACAAAGCTTTCAGCTGACAATCGAAGAACCCAAGTTTAATGCTGGGGAGGCGTAACATTTTGACAAGTCTCTGAAATCCAGCTGCTCCTATTCCCCAGGAGTAAAAATAGATTTTATCGACTGTTGTGTGGTGCATGCAGATGAAGGACACACACACACACACACACACACACACACACACACACACACACACACACACACAAAACCACACAATGTCAGGCCATCTTGGAGTACGCAGGACTAGCATGGAACAGACATCTGATGAAGCAAGTCAAGAAGCTGGAAAAAGGCGGTGATAGACTCACTAACTTACAGAAGACCAAGACAGGAATGCTACAAGAGCCTATAGAGGAAGTGGCTAAAACACATCTTTCAACATTAATCATAAGGAAGGAGACTGCTAGACCTGTGATCCACACCAAGGACCAGACACATAGAAGGTTAAGATGGTGAAGCAGGCGAGAAAATATGCTAGGATCTCAGCCAAAAAGGAGGGAATAAACCAACACGATTGGACTTATTATTTACAGTACACACATCTGACATAAAGTATAATACCACAAGCCCCTGGGTGTCAGCGACCATATAGTACTGCGTTATGAATGCCTTGTGGAAATAAACACGGAAAAGAACATACTACTAGAGGGTAAGGAGAAGCCAGACTTCATAAGGGACTATGTAGGAATGAGAGAATTATAAAAAAGTAGTATAGTGGGAAAGGAACAATGAATAAAATTGAGTATTTACCTGGAAAGTACCGGAAGGCGGAGGATAATTCCAACCTCAGAAGATGTAAAAAACAATAGAGCAAATGCAAGGAGACAGTCAATGAGCAGAAAACACAGAAATGAATATGTATGAATGATACGTGATACTGACCAGTTATCTGAGAATGATATAGCAATGAAAACCGAAGGTGAACCGAAGTTTCTATACAACTACGTAAGAAGGCAGGCAACAAGACTGAAGAAAGAAGTGGGGAGAGCTTACAAGAAATATGCAATGAATTTGAACAAACGCTAAGAACGTATTCTGAGAAGAAATACAGACAACATCAGAGGCAGAGAGAAGAAAACACAAACAAGTTGTAGACACAGTGCGCATAACAAGCAAACAAGTGGGAAAGCTATTGAGTGAGCTACATACCTTGAAAGCAAAGGGATCAAACGTTTCCTCTCCATGGATTCTGACAAACGGCACAGAAGCACTGTGTGAACCGCTAGCTAAAATCCACAAGTCACTTGTAAAGGACAACTGCCAGAGGTGTGGAGGGGTGGTAAATATATTTATGTTCCTGTAGGCACAAATAAGTATTTAAAAATGGGAAACTTGACACCTATTCAGAAATACCCAGTCACTCCCAACAGGTCTTGGCACAGACAACTGCTCGAAACATGAGTGACAACAAATTAAAAAAAAATGCAAGAGATCTCAACCTGATGGAAAATAATGGAAAGGATGTGCAAGGACAATGTCAAGAAGGAAGAACCGAGTCAGGTGAGGCTAAAGGATGTGAAGCTCACTTGGTAAAGAATACAAAGGCGCAATATCGAACTGGAACACGATATAAATAACCCGCACATAGGAAAATTAAACTTTTTGAAGACGTTTCGGTCCGTCAATGGTTCAAGTCGGACCGAAACGTCGTCATAAGTTTCACTGTCCTATGTGTGTTTGTCTCTCTCACTTTCGTAAGTTAAGAGAAATGGGAGGATGAAACCTAGAGAGAAGATAAAGGCTACTCAAAGAGGAGGGGGTAGGTAAAGAAAGGTGGGGGCCCGTAGATAATCAAATATTAAATATTTGCGCCAGTGGAAGAAAGGGGAGATGGAAGGAAGAGAAAACACTAAAGGCAGAGCATACATACGAAAGGAGGGAAAACAGGTGACAGTTAAAAGGGTGATAATTCTCCTTCTACCTCCTTGCGTAATTGTGAGAAACACAACTATCACCGCTTAACTCCCGTACGGCATCGTTTGGATAAGTGCTGCGTGATACTTTACCTGATAAATTAGACACGTATGCAACATTTGGGTATCTATAATGAGGAAACGTTTCGCCAAAAGGTGGCTTCATTGGGCCTTAAAGATGCATTAAAGATACCCAGTCCATTAAAGATACCCAAATGTTGCACATGTGTCTAATTTATCCAACTTATGTCTTACAAATTCTTGGAATATCTTGAAATTCGTTCGTCTTAGTGTTTCCTGTGTTAAACATTCTATGATGCACAACACAACCAATCACTTGCAATATCTCTCCTTCCTCGGGATGTTTGTTTACACTGAGCTAAGTAAATTCCTGAGAGGGACGCTAAAGCACTTAAACTAAAAATAGAATGAACAACAATCATACAAAGCCCCCCCAAGAAAACACTGCATAATGCTCGAACAAGAACATCAGCGAGGACATAGAACTTGTATTCTTACTAAAATATGGCACATGTATTCGAAGTGGAAACATTATTAGCAAGAATAATGCAAAGGTTTTTCAGAAGCAAGATACAAGTATTTGAACAAGAACATTAGCAAGAACAAAGCAATATAAATATTCTAACAATAACATAGCACTTACGCCCATGAAAGAACATAGCACAAGTGCTCAAGCAAGAAAATAGCACAAATGTTCGAACAAGAACACACAGCAAAAAAGCAAGTGTTCACACAGCAACAGATTAGTAAACATTTCACCTCATATTTGCCTTTTAAAAATAGCAATTAACTGCAGCAATTAAGAGTCAACAGCCTGTGGGCTAATGAGTGAGGCCAGACGTGTTTACACGCGGAGCTTCGCAAAGTTACAATAAATCCAGCAGTTATTTACATCTTTTTTAGATAAAAATATCTGACAAAGATTACTTTTGCATAGCATTGTGGTTTAACATATTAATGTTCTGTGACGTCACGGGTTATTGACTTCTCTGTGTTGGACCTTCAACAGCACTGATGCCCACACCCACAACCATCCATAAGTAAAAACCCACCCAAACACCCACACCCACCCACGCACCGACCTATACACCCACACCACACACACACACACACACACACACACACACACACACACACACACACACACACACACACACACACACACACACACACATACACACACACAAACACACACACACACACACACACACACACACACACACACACACACACAAAGACACACACACACACACACACACACACACACAACACACACACACACACACACACACACAACACACACACACACACACACACACGCAAGATTTAAAGAGGTATTTACAGTGGAAACCAGTAGGACTCCAGGAAATCAGAACAGGGGGGCACACCAGCAAGTGCTGGATGAGGTACATATAACCAAGGAGGAGGTGAAGAAGCTGCTATGCGAACTTGACACCTCAAAGGCGGTGGGACCAGACAACATCTCTCCATGGGTCCTTAAAGAGGGAGCAGAGATATTGTGTGAGCCATTAACAAAGATCTTCAACACATCATTTGAAACTGGGCAACTCCCTGAGGTATGGAAAATGGCAAATGTAGTCCCAATTTTAAAAAGGGAGACAGACATGAGGCATTAAACTACAGACCTGTATCACTAACGTGTATAGTATGCAAGGTCATGAGAAGATCATCAGGAGGAGAGTGGTGGGGCACTTGGAAAGAAACAAGTGTATAATTGACAACCAGCACGGTTTCAGGGAAGGAAAATCCTGTGTCACAAACCTACTAGAGTTTATGACAAGGTGACAGAAGAAAGAAAAGAGAGAGAGGGGGGGATCGACTGCATATTTTTGGACTGCAAAAGGGCCTTTTCGACACAGTTCCTCACAAGGGTTAGCAAAAGCTAGAGGATCAGGCACACATAACGGGAAAGGAACTGCAAGGATCAGAGAATATCTGACGGGGAGGAAAACGAGTATGGTACGCGACGAGGTGTCGGTGGGGCCTGTGACAACGGGTTCCACGGGGGTCAGCCCTGGGCCCTGTGCTGTTCTTGGTATTTTGTAAAACACATAAGGGAAAGGGGGATAGACTCAAAAGTGTCCTTGTTTGCAGATGAGCGAAGTTAATGAAAAGAATCAAATCGGATGAGGATCAGGCAGGACCAAAAAAGAGACCTGGACAGGCTACAACCCTGGTCCAGAAACGGGGCCCCTTAAATTTAACCCTGCCAAATGCAAATCATGAGATTGGGGAAGGGAAAAGAAACCGCAGACAAATATAGTTTAGATGGCCAAAAAGCAAACCTCACTAAAGGAAAAAATCTGGGGTTGGTTAACAACGACATTTTCCCCGAGGCGTACATAAATCAGATAACTGCTGCGCATGGGGGCGCCTGGCTAACCTAGAATAGCGTTCCGTACCTCAGTAGGATTCGTTTAAGACTTGTACCCCCTTTACTAGCCCCTATGGGTATGCGCACCCCTTTGGAATCCAACCCAGTCAAGCACGTCAAGAAATTAAAAAAGTGCAAAGGTTTGCAACAAGATAGTCCCCCGAGCTACGGGAAATTTTCCTAGAAAAAGGGAGGGGAAAACGGCCTGACAACACTGGAGGACAGGGGGGGTCAGGGGGGAATGATAAAGACATATAAAATACTGCGGGGGAAAGACAAGGGGCGAAAAGACAGGGTGTTTTCCCGAGAAGGGCACGCAAAGAGCACAATTGGAAGTGAAAAATCAGATGAACAAAGGATGTTAGGAATTTTTTCAGCATAGAGTAGTCAAGGGGGGAAAGCCTAGAAAGTGGCTAGTGGAGGCGGGGAAACCCTCATAGTTTTTTAAAGGCGAGGGATGATAAGTCATGGGGCAGGGAGAGAGAGGACCCAGTACAATCAGCGAAGAGGCGGGGCCCGGAGCTGGATCGACCCCCGCAACCAAAATAGGTGAGTACAAATGGGGTACACACACACACCACCACACACGCACACACACACGCCACAACACCACCACCACACACACACGCCCCCACCAAAACAACCACACACAACACACCAAAACACACACCACACACACACACACACACACACACACACAAAACACACACAACACACCCCCGACATTATGGGTTTCAAGTCTTTTATTATCGTAAAACAATTTTAGGTCATGGGATGACCCTAGGGGCTAAAACATGTTTTTACGTTCAAATTTAAAAATAAAAAAATGTGGGCTTCGCAAATATTCATATAAACTCACTTCATTTATTCTTCCTATATGACCAAAACCCCCGCGAGATTTTTTCAACTGCCAACCCCCCCATATATATATATTATATATTTTTTATATATATTATTTTTATATATATTATTAATAATATATATTATATAATATATATTAAAATTATTATATATATAATTTAAATTTTTTTTAAAATTTTTTTTCCCAATTTGGATTAATAATTTAAAATAAAATCTCCCAAAAAATTGGGGTTTCACTTAACCCTTTAAAAATTATTTTTATATTATTTTTAAAAATTTTTAAAAATTTATAATTTGGCCAAAAAAAAGGAATTAGGAAAAAATTTTTTCCCTAACCTTTTTTTTTAAAAAAACAAAGGATTTTATTTTAAGCCCCCAAAAAGGTAGAAAATGCGAAAAATTTTTCACTCCAGAAAAAGGCCGCACAGACCAACTAACTGACTGTACAAATCCCATGTTTTTCGAAAAGAAATGGAAAAATCCCCACTCACTCAGCCCCTGGACCGATTCAGGAAATGCTTTTTTTTTTAAAAAGAAATGCAAAGTACCACTCACGACCCCCTCAGTATTCTCTGGAGAGGGGAGTTTAGATCTAGGTAAAATCCGGGGGCCCTTAAAACGTGCAGATAAGCCCCTTTCCCAAAAAGGGGGTGTAACACTACTAAAAATTCAGACCATTAGTCAAAAACCTCTCCATAAAAAAAATTTCGAAAGACTGTGAGACGGCAGGTTAAAAATTTTTCAGGCCACCCAACCCAACAAACCCAACCACATGGTTTTTAGAGCAGGACGATATGTCTTCCAGCTGCGGGGAACCTTATGACAAAATTTTACGGAGGCACGGGAAGACACCAAAACGCAATTGTGTTTTTACACAGATTTAGAAAGGCTTTTACAAAAACGATCATTGAGTGATAGCGCACAAAATGAATGCCATGGGGATTACGGGGGGCAGACGGATTTTCGGGTTTTCCCAACAACAACATAAAATAGTAGTTAACAGGGGAAGTCAGCATCAGCGGGTCAAAAATCAGTGCCCCAAGGCACTGTCCAGGCACCCCTGCTGTTCCCATCCCCATCAGAAATAGACAAAAACACCGGCACACTTCTGTACATCATTTGCAGATGACACTAAAAAAGGAAAGCCAGTACGACAGAGGCACTGAAAAATACAGAAAGCATAAAAAGGTTTTAGTGGGCAGTGGCAAACAAATGAGTTAATGGTGATAAGTTCCAGCTGCTTGGGATAAAAAATGAAGAAATCAAAAGGGCACTATATACAAAATCAAAAAAGGTCCCAAAATAGAACGTAAAGGGGAAAGTAAAAAAACTAGGAATAATTATGTCAGCGGACCTTTCTTTTTAAAACCATTTAAAGATCACGACAGCCCGGGAAAATGACTGGCTGGGGATTGAGAACTTTCAAACAAGGGAAACAATGCATGGTGACATCTTCAAAACGCTAGTGCTCCCTCACTTAGAATATTGCTCAGTCTGAGGCCCGTTCAGGGGAGGAGAAATTCGGAGCTGGAACAAATAGAGAGAAGTTTGGCTCCAAATTTAGCCCAAAAAACACCTAAAAACGGAACCAAAGCGAGTATTGAACATTCCTGGAAGGTACTCGAGGGGTTTGGGCCAAATCTGCCCTGCCATAACAAATACGGGGTGAGGTATGGGAGGAAGTGTAAAAATAAACCCAGTGAGGGCACGTGTGCGGTGGGGGCAATAAAGGGAAAACCCGTATCAAAATCCGGGTCCCAGACTTTTCGCTTCTTCCAGAAGATATCAGAAACACTGCGGTGCCGATCAACCCGGGGCACATCAACCCGGTTGATGGAAGTGGGGAGGGGGGGTCAGCAGCAAAAGCCTGGGTTTCCAGCGAGCACAAGACAGCCGGGGCCCCGGCCGGGGTCAGAGAGTAGATATACTCTCGAAATTTTCCCCTTCAAAGGTATATCAAAGGTAAAGGTTATATGGCAAGATGAGCGTTGCTATTTAAGCCAAGATCGCAAGTTCTGAGTATTCAGCACGACATATATATTATATATATATAATATATTATATATATATAATATTATATATATATATATATTATATATATATATATTATATATATATATATATATATTTTATGTTAATGTTGCAGTTAAAAACTGTAGTGTAAAGCACCCTTCTGGCAAGACAGTGATTGGAGTGAATGATGGTGAAAAGTTTTTCTTTTTCGGGCCACCCTTGCCTTGGTGGGAATCGGCCAGTGTGATATATAAAATAAAAAAAATAATATATATATATATAATATATATATATATATATATATATATATATATATATATATATATATAATATATATTATATATATATATATATTTATATATTACACACTCACTCAAAATCTAGACTGAGTCAAAGGCTGGAAGTCTGTGAATCGGGGGGTTGGCAGTTGCAAAAAACTGGGCTGTAGCGGATCGTATAGGAGGAGCGTACGATAAAAAGTAGATCCCAGTTCACTAAAGTCTGGCCGTCCCTGGTCTATAAGATCCCAAAGGATTCTGAAAGACAATAACGAAGGATTTCTCCTGAGAGGGAATAAGAATCAAAGACATCACTAGCCTTCCCTTTAAGGAAATAGTTCTGTTGATGTTGGTTATGGGCTCTTGATTCCAGGATTCGGGGTTATATCTCCCCTTGATGGGATCAAACTTGACCATCGAGCATTGCTCAGGCGTGGTATAACCCCCTACAGGTTTAGTGCTATCCTATGAATATGTATTGTAGTAGTTAGCATAAAGTGAGTATTGTATTATTACACCTTGACAGTACCACTTGAAGAAGGAGGAGGAAGAGGAGAAGGAGGAAGGGAGGAGGAGGAGGAGGAGGAGGAGGAGGAGGAGGAGGAGGAGGAGGAGGAGGAGGAGGAGGAGGAGGGAGGAGGAGGAGGAAGGTGAAGGAGGAGAAGGAGGAGAAAGAGGAGAGAAGGAGAAGGAAGAGGAGGAGGAGGAGGAGGAGGAGGAGGAGGTGAAGGAGGAGAATGAGGAGAAAGAGGAGAAGGAGAAGGAAGAGGAGAAGGAGGGCTGGAGGAGGAATATGAGGAGTAGGAGGAGTAGAGGAGGGAGGTGGAGGAGGAAAGGAGAAGGCGAAGGGCCGGAGGAGGAGTAGGAAGGGTGGTGGAGGAGGAGGGGGATGGGGGACAGTATACAGCAGACACCTAGGGAAACACTACCGTCCTGTCAAATGAGTGTGCAACGCAAACGAGTTGTTTTGCTCTGGTAGGATTCATGGCATCTTTTCTCTTAAACATAAGATGACAGGTACAGTTTGCTACTGCTACTAACACCCAGTAAGTAGTGACATGTGGCAGTGCATGAGAATGCATTGTATATGTACACAAACTATACCACGGGTGGGGTTTGAACCCGCGGTCAGAGTCTCAAAACTCCAGACCTATTTGTTTGCAATCGTGTCATTACGATTTCGTGAGTCACATGTACACACTCATCAGAGTTTCCTTCAAAGTTCTTAATAACTCTTGTTCTTGTAGTTTTTTCTTCTCAGTCCCATGGGACACTGGACTGTAATTCTTTCCATCATAAGTAATGCGTAAAAGGTGACATAAAGACAGGGAGCATGGTAATAGAAACCCTTCTATTGTATGAAGCACTAAAAAGAAAAATAAGAAAATAGTGAAACTGGGATGTCGAAATGAGCGTTGTTGTAGTACAGATAAGAAGAAAGGATTAATTAATATTAGTAATGAAAAGAAGCTAAATATCCTGGCACAAAGTTAAACACAGCTAGAAAGAGGGTGGGGAAATTAAAATGGAAAGGATAAATCTGTTAAATCGGGTAAATCTGAGACGCTAGAACTAATAGTAAATGTTAAATAATTATCATTGGAAGAAAAGACGAAATACATGTGTTATAATTCAAGAATCACGTGGA
Organism: Cherax quadricarinatus; assembly: GCF_026875155.1. Taxonomy (NCBI): domain Eukaryota; kingdom Metazoa; phylum Arthropoda; class Malacostraca; order Decapoda; family Parastacidae; genus Cherax; species Cherax quadricarinatus. Next base: position 11,277,763 of record NC_069449.1, read on the forward strand.
TTCGAATAAGGATGAGATGCGAGAAGAGAAAGAGAAGAGAATTTTTTGGAGATGATGAGCAAATATTTAGAGAGTTTTGAACCAAGTGAGAAAAAAAAATGTTTCTGAAAACCTAAAAGCTAAAGTGGGAGAAACTGTTTTAGAGGGAATAGCAGATAAGATTGGAGTGCGCTTTTGAAATATATACAGAATAAGTTCTGGTAATAGGCAATACTTATTTTAAACAAAAGACGACAAAATGTACACGTTTGTTATTTGCATATTTTTTGAGGGGCGACAGAGATTTTAGATCATGATTTAGCAATAGCTACAGTGAGAATATGAGGAAAGTGGAATACAAGGAGAATGTCATCTATATGTAAGATGTAGGTGAAAGTGTAAAGTTATACAGTAGGTGAAAGTGTAAAGATATACAGTAGACCGTCATTTAACACGGTAGTTACGTTACTGAAAACGCCGTGTTAGTTAAAAGCCCTGTGAGATGAACTGAAAAACTTACGGAAAAAATAGGGTTACGTTCCTGGGCGCCCCGAAAACGTCAAACAACTTTTTTTTTAGACCTCCAGATCTTACAAACATAAAAGTGAATATGTAATTGTAATTCATTGTCGTTCATTGTCTTGTTTTTACTGCTTAAGACTACAAATATAACAGAAGTAACAGTATTTCTTATCTTAAATTGTAGGTGCTGGTATTTCTCGATGATTGTGAGTGGAGAATTATACTGTGGCCCTACTGGATTGAGGTGGATGATAGAGGTTCTGGTACTGAAGTCGATGGTTGTACTGTACGATAGTTAGGATAATATATAGACAACTTTTGGTAGAAAGATGGACTAGAGAGATACTATGTAGACAATAATGAGGAGGAATGGGAAAGTATAGGGTAAATATAAAATGGCGGTGTTAGAGTGCACAGCAGAAGTTTGTAGTTATAGGAGGGTGGGTGGAGGAAAGATGAGTGAGGGAAGTTTTTACAGTGTAGAAGTGATGTATGGGGGCGGAAATATGGAGAGAAAATACGAAAAGTCAAATGAGAGGTGAGGGAGCGCAAAAGAAGAGCTAAATAGAGAGGGTAGGACTGTAATAACAAATGCTGAAAATAAAATGTTGAAGAGATTTGAGATGTTTGTCGAAAGCTTGGGAACAATGTATAAAGTTAATAAACAGAGGTTGGTAAATGAAGGAGGAAGTATGGGAAGATGAGGTGGGAATAGTAGTTTGAATTGTCAGATGTGATAGTAAGGAAATCAGTATTTAATGCAAGAGGAATAAAAGTTAACATCATCAGGAGCACGAAGAGCATGAAGTGAGTGTCAGAGAATGTGGCTGAAGCAGTGAAAAGAATGACAAGATCAAGTACTGTGTAATTTATGGAATTGAGAGAAAAAAAGTTAGTAGTTAGTGTAGAGGGGAAATATATTTGGAAGATTGGTACAGTTATTCAGTACAGACATGAAAGTAGGTTAGGTACCAAAGGATTTGCAAAGAGCATGCATAATTACTTTTTATAAACGAAAAGGTGAAAAGGTAATGTTAGGTATACTGAGTATACTGGGTGAAGTGTATGGAAGAATTATTAGTGAAAGAATTAGGAGTAAGACAAAAAGTAGGATTAAAGAGGACTAAGGAAGTTTAAAGAATTTGGTAAATAGTCCAAATCGGACCGAAACGTCGCTGTAAGCTCCTCTCTCCTATGTGGAAGCTATTTGTGTAAAGAGGTTTAAGAGAGGGCAGGGGATGTGCAACATAAGCGTTTCCATTGAGGTAAATAAGTGAACAATACTTAGATAAAGTAAAGAATTTTTTTTTCTCTTTCACGAGTTTAGAAAAGACACATGGTAAGGTGGATAGGAGAGCAATGTGGCAGATGTTGCAGACATCCTTCACACTGCTTCCCTATCCACCTTTATGCCTTTTATAAATCCGTAAACGCTACTCACCACTCGTATCTAAGAATTGTTCACTTGTATGTTTTAATAAAAACAGTTGTTTTACCCATCTCTAAAAAACAACCGATTTTTTTCCTCTGCAAAACTTTTACCTTATCCTAATACTTTCAATAATAATTCTACCATACTCTTTCCTAGGCATATCGAACAGACTTACTACTCTAATTTTCATGTTCCCTGACCTCTCCATTCTGCCCTTTACATAGGAACAATGCACACTCTCTGTGTACTGGAAATCATTTATAGAAAATAAGACCAGTACTCCTACGGCGACACTGGCCCACGAGGATAGTTTACATAATCACCAAACATTTTCATGCAAAAACTCTACTCCATTGTTAAAGTTTTTCACATTCCTCCAGCGTTGAATAGTTTTCCAAATTAACCTTTCATTGGGAGCCCTGGTGATAGAATTTTTTGAAACCCTGGCTACCGTATTCATGTGTCCATCCATGAGGGTCATGGGTGATTGATGTGACGTTATAGTAGCTAAACAGATGAGAAATACTGGATACTGAAGCTTCCTGATCATAGAGTTGACTGTTTGATAGTTAGATGGGTTTTGCTTTAGAGGAGTTTACACAAATTTTCTCTAATGGCCTTTTGTGTGGGCGTCAGTGAGTGAGAGAGAGAGAGAGAGAGAGAAGAGAGAGAGAGAGAGAGAGAGAGAGAGAGAGAGAGAGAGAGAGAGAGAGAGAGAGAGAGAGAGAGAGAGAGAGAGAGAGAGAGAGAGAGAGAGAGAGAGATTCTGCTGGTTGTTGCGGTTACGAGGATGAGGAGGGAGAGGAAAAAATAGTGCAAATCCTAGACAATTTGTTGAGTGCTTGGCGGAATTCTGGAGACCTTGAAGGTGTTTCTAGAAGTCCGGGAGACGTCCTGGGAGACGCCAAAGACCGCCTGGTAAAATATGGTGATGAATTACGGGAGAACCTGAGAACGATTTAAGGAAAGTGTGAGAAGGCCTCAAGAAAATCTAGGAATGATTCACCAGGAAATATAGGAAAGATTTAAAGAGGATTTGATTCCTTCATGAGAGGTGCATGGCGAATATCCTTGGCACCACCCTCTTTGAATCAATCCTGTGTATGACTGTCACAGGTTCAGCGCTCCCAAATACTACTACTACTACTACTACTACTACTACTACTACTACTACTACTACTACTACTACTACTACTATTAATAATAATAATAATAATAATAATAATAGTAATAATAATAATAATAATTATAGTAATAATAATAATAATAATCATAATGAATTTTTAAAAGTTTTACACAGAATTTTCATCATAAGGATGCTTCTCTGAAGACAGCGGTAACAATACTGGCAGGCACTTTATTTGTATAATGGAGGGAATGATATGTGAATGGTTTGGATAAAATAAAAAATTGATAAATTAGACACATGTGCAACTCCTGGGTATCTTTATTGAGGAAACGTTTCGCCACGCAGTGGCTTCAACAGTCCATACAAAGGAGAATCTTGAAGAACAGGAGGAGAATGAGGTAATCAGTCAATCAGCCTTTAGTCGATGTGGTCAGTCCATCAATCTTGAATAGAATACGGCATAAGTGCGGAGAAGGAGCTTATAAACCGTAGGCAGGAGAGGTGCAGCAGTCGTAGGTGTTATCACATTTGTTCAATGTGGAAGTAGGTCGTGCTCAAGGGTTAGGCAAGCGAAGAATTCCCAAGTATTAAGATCCCAAGAAGTTGTCTAACCCTCGGGCACGACCTACTTCCACATTGAACAAATGTGGAAACACCAGAGATGCTGCACATGTGTGCTAATTATCAACTGCGTTCTCTGCACTTATTCCGTATCTACAAATATAACAATAAACTAACTAATTACTCATTTTTGTTTTCAATCTCTATTATGTCTGAGAATGGTAGGAAGTTAATAAAATTCAGGGAAAATTAATTTATCACTGTGGGTTTTTGAACCTGTACAAAATATTTATATAAACATAAATGTTTCCATAAATTCGATGTAATTAATGGGCAAACATAAAATTTTAGCTTCATTATTTATATATATCTTATAATCTTTAATGACATCAAACAATTTTATTTTATATATATATATATATATATATATATATATATATATATATATATATATATATATATATATATATATATTTATATATATATATTATATTATATTATTGTGACCACGAACGAGTGGTACTGATCAATAAGAACACTGCGACTACCAAGGACTTGAACCCATGCTGCTTTGGCCTGCCTCATGGTGGGCAAAAACTCATGACGCCTTAATCCACTGGACCATACAATCCTTAAGAGCAGCGCATCCAGCGGAACTGCATGTTGTACTCGCTACCCAAGGACACATGATGGTGTGATACCTTCAAGAGAAAGTTTTTTTAAACATTTCTCTCATCACAACTTTCAGCAATACTGTTTCAAAAAGTTTCAGTTATCTAAGCCTCTAGCAAAAGATGTGTTAAGAATCTTGTCTTGCTGCAACTACTGCGTCATATTCCCACACTTGACTCCTCTTTTCCTACTTACAGTATAAGTTATGTACTCCTCAGGTATGTCTCTCTCGCCTTGATAGAGCCAGAGTTATGTACTCCTCAAGTATGTCTCTCTCGCCTTGATAGAGCCAGTTGTGCAGGTGAAACATTATCTTTATAAAAGTTCCCTAAAATTGTACTTTTGTCTTTTTTTACACACGTTGTTTCATGTTTTGCTGAGACGAGGAATTATATACATTAAGATGCATTAGGGGGGTAGTAATGTAATGCAGAATTGCAATTTTTATTTTTTGTATTTTTTATACTTTTATATAGTTTATGACTGCTTTAGGGCGTATGTTACGTGTATTAATACACTTTGTACGTGATTTTAGATATTTTGTTTATGCTTATTGTGAGGGAAAAGTTCAACAGATAGGAGTAGCAAGCGAGTATATGGTAACGATAGTTTGATTGCCGGCTGCTTGTTAAGGTAGGGTCAGTCTAGCTCCCGCTATCCCCTCACCCCCTTTTTTTCCCCAGCCCGAAAGGTGACGTGTGGGGCTCGGACCAAGCAGTAATCACTTGACTCACAGCTCCCAGCACAACTGTAAGTAAAAGCCTCTGCTCCTATTCTAGTCCTTTCAGCTTGATCTCCATGTTAGATGTTTAGATAATCACCATTGCTTTTAAATACAGTACTTATCATGGAGAGTGATTTCTTAAGCAGTGGGTAACCTTTGTCTCTTTCCAGCTTGGAATGACAGCTTGGGTCATCTGCCAACCAAAGAAAAGTGTTGAAGGAGATGGACTGAAGTCCCGAGACGTCTCTTGTTGATTTGCCTACCTGATTACTTACATTAAACCGCAGACGACTACCCCTCATCTTCGCAGTGGTAAAGAACATGCGCTCCTGTCATCTGGACTGACTATTCAAGGCTTAGACTCTGTGAAGAACTAGTCGTTGGGTTGTCACCAACACCTGTGAACCCCCCCCCCCACATCAGCAACGGCTACAATTTCTACAAGACAGTGTCAACCTCAACCAGACACCCCAGTATAACTGTATATATTAGCGTTGAATTCAAATGTCATTTTTCCATTTTATTTTTCATTTTTCTTTCAAGTAGGATACACCTTCATGTTTCTATGTTTTATCTTTGCATTACTAAATAATAAAGTGTTTATCTTTGTGAATTATTTCTTTTTCTATTCATTAATTTTCCTGAGGAGGAGCCAGCCTTGGTAATACTGTCTGAAGTTGTTACAGGGCTGAGTAAGCCTTCACACTTATCTTAGATTAATGGAGCAAATTTTCACTACCTTCATGAATGAAACTAATGGGCTCTTTTAAACAACACCTTATCAGTCGGGGACATAAAACTTACGTCGGGTTGCACGCAGTGATACCTGGAAAACCATTATGTACAAACCCAGATATTCCTGTTTATTAGCCTGAAATTGTTGGTAGAAAGTCTACGGTAAACACAACCCACGTTTCACTACTCCCTCGTACATATATACAGTAACTGTGTGACCAGTGGGGCGGTCATGTAGCTACTGGGAGGCAAGATTTCATACTCGGCTAGGAAGAGTAGCAATAATTCGATTGATCAAGAACCCTTCACCAATACCTAGGCACTCCCCCATCCCCTGTAAAAGTGCAGCACTACTGAAAGATTAAAACTATCATCACAGTTAATCTGCTTATAGCAAGATAAATTAAAAAAAAATCGGTATGGCTAATCGACTTTACTGATGGAAGCACAGCTGTAATACGCTACACTAATGGAACTTAATGATCTCTCTCTCTCTCTCTCCCATAAATGCTATCAAACAGTCCTCAGTCGTCAGTGTTATGGGAAATATTGAGTAATAAAAATATGTACCACCACCACCTCCAACAACAAAAGCATTAATAACATCAGATTATTATGATTAATTTCCAATTTAGGAAAAATAATATTTAAAGATTAGTCAAAAGAGACATGGGGGGAGGGAGGGAGAGGGTGAGGTAGAGAGCGTGGGAGAGGGGGAGAGAGAGGATGAGGGGAGAGAGAGGCAGAGAGAGGGGAAGCGGACTAGCAGGAGGAAGTTTGTGTTTGGAAGTCTGGTGGTCTGGACCACACATGGCCTATCTTCTTCATCTTTACCTCCCTTACCACCTGCCCCTCCCCCACCACCTGTACCTCCCCCACCACCTGTACCTCCCCCACCACCTGTACCTTCCTCACCACCTGTACCTCCCTCACCACCTGCTCCTCCCTCACCATCTGCCCCTCCCTCCCTCACCACCTGCCGCTCCCTCACCACCTGCTCCTCCCTCACCACCTGCACCTCCCTCACTACCTGCTCCTCCCTCACCACCTGCCTCTTCATCACCACCTGCCATTTCCTCACCACCCGTCCCTCCCTCACCATCTGCACTTCCCTCACCAGCTGCTCCTCCTTCACCACCTGCACGTGCCTTAACACCTGCTCCTCCCTCGCCATCTGCCCCTCCCTCACCACCTGCCACTCTCTCACCACCTGCACCTCCCTCACCACCTGTCTCCTCCCTAACCACCTGCACCTCCCTCACCACCTGCTCCTCCCTCATCACCTGCACCTCCACCTCACCTTCTCCTCCCTCACTACCTGCACCTCCCTCACAACCTGCCCTTTCCTCGCCACCTGCACCTCCTTCACCACCTGCACCTCCCTCACCACCTGCACCTCCCATCACCACCTGCACCTCCCACATCACCTGTTCTCACTCGCCACCTGCACCTCCCTCTCACCTGCACCTCCCTCACCACCTGCTCATCCTCACACCTCCACTTTCCTCACCACCGCACCTCCCTCACACCTGTTCCTCATGCCACCTGCACCTCCTTCACTCACCTGCCCTCCCTCTACACCTGCACCTCCCTCACATCCTGCCTCCTCACCTCCACCTGCACTCTCTCACCACCTGCATCACTCACCACCTGTCATCCTACACTGCACCTTCTCACCACCCCCACCTCCCAATCACCTGCAATCCTCACTTCCCCACTACTGCACATCCCTCACAACCTGCCCTTGGACCAACTATACTCCTTCACACCGCATTCTCACACACTGGACGGCCCAGGCACAGGTGCAGCTATCAACGTGGACACGCACCTGAGACAACTGCCTCAGGGGCAGACTGCGACGCCCTCACCACCTGACACGTTCCTTCGTTACATGGATCTCGTCCACCTGCACTCACCACATGCCTATCTTCTCATCACTGTTCCTCCACTGCCACCTGCCCTCACCACCTGCTCCTCCCCCACACCGGACCTCCCCCACCCACCGTCCCTCCTCACCACCTCACCCCCTCACCACCTCTCTCTCCCTCACACTGCCCCCCTCCCTCACCACCTGCACCTCCCCACATCACCTGCTCCTTCCTCACCACCTGCACCTCCCTCACTACCTGCCCTCCCTCACATCACCTGCCCTCATCACCACCTGCCATTCTCAACACCTGCCCTCCCTCATCACCACTGCACTCCTCACCACTGTCCTCACTTCACCCCGCCACCTGCCAACACCTGCTCCTCACTCGCCACTGCCCCCCTCACCACCGCCACTCTCTCACCACCTGCACCTCCTCACCACCTGTTCCTCACCTCTACCACCTGCACCTTCCTCACCACCTCACCTCCCTCACCACCTGTCACACTCACCAACCTGCTCCTCCCTCACCTCAACCTGCACCTCCCTCACCACCTGCCTTCCTCACTTGCCACCTGCACCTCCCTCACCACCTGCACCTCCCTCACCCCTGCACCTCCATCACCACCTGCACTCCCACATCACCTTATCACTCGCCACCTGCACCTTCCCATCACCTCCTCACCCCTGCATACTCCTCACCACCTGCACATCCCACATCACCTGACGCTCACTCGCCACCTGCACCTCCCTCACCTACCTGCTTCCTCACTGCCACCTGCACCTCCCTCAGCACCGCACCTCCTCACCACCTGCACCTCCACTCACCTGCTCTTCACTCGCCATCCTCCACGTCCCTCACCACCTGCACCTCCACACACTGCTCTCCCTCACCACCTGCACCTCCCTCACCACCTGCACCTCCCACATCACCTGCTCCTCACTCGCCACCTGCACATCCCTCACTACCTGCGCCTCCCTCACCAACTGCACCTCCCTCACCACCTGCTCCTCACTCACCACCTGCACCTCCCCTAGCATCACCACACCCCTCATCACCTGCACCTCACTCTCCACCTGCACCTCCAACATCACCTGCTCCTCACTCGCCAGCTGCCCACCCCTCACCACCTGCACCTTCCTCACTACATGCATCTCCTTCACCACCTGCTCCTCACCACCTCCTACTCCCACATCACCTGCTC
>NC_069449.1:11291480-11303980 GCF_026875155.1 Cherax quadricarinatus
TTTGGGTAGGGGGGGGGAAAAGGGGGGGGTTGGTTAGTTCATTGCATTGCGGTTAAGTGGTTTTATTCCTTCTGTAGGTGGTGGTGGAGGAGGTTGTGTTTGCTCTTCCACCTGGGTTTGGGTTCTCCTGTTCATCTCTGTCATTGCTTCTTGTTCCTCCTTTTGTCTTTGTATCCTCTCTTTCAGTATCATCCTTTCTTTTTGTGTTCTGTCTCGATCGAGGTACACTTTTCTAGTACTCTAATTGTCCATTAGTCGTGCTTTCTCCTGCAGGATCCTGTTTCGAGCTGATTCTGCTTTGAAAATCCCTTTGGCCATTTTTTCCCTCTTGCAAACCACCCAATTCTCCGAAAATTTATCAACTGGGTCATGTCATTCTCACCTATTGCTTTCATGATACTTTCAGTAACTTTTTTCTCCTCCTGTTTTCTTGCATCATAGGTTTTTCCCTTCAAATTCATGGACCCCATAGACAAAAACTGACCTCTTCCTTTTTTCTTCCCACTGTATCTTCCTTTGCATCCCCTGAGGTGATTCAGTTCCTTCCATTGAACCATCCCTCCCTCCCTCCCTCTCTTACCTGGCTGATGCTCCTGTGCTCAGTGGTCTGTCTTTCCTGATCAGCTGCTCCTGGCCACTGCAGTTGTCTGTTAGATTCTCTGCATGTAGCTTAGCTCTTCATTGTCTTCAGTCCCCTCATTTAATCTTGATGTGCTCCTCGTCTTTCCCCAGGCCCCACATAGGTCTGATAAGGCCTTCACGTACAGTATATCTCCTTTGCTCCCTGCAGTCCCCCTCGTCTTTTGACTGATATACAAGTTCCTGATGTGATGACTGCACTGTCCTTTGGTTCTTTAGGCTTCTGCTGCTATGGCTTTTAGCTCCCATTTCTTGCTCTCTGCAGTTATTCTCTCCTCCATTTTCTTGCCAAGCTCTTCTAGCTTCCTTCCCCACTCTTCCCCTATTTTTGTAAGCTTTGCCTCCCAATCTTCCCTCCCAGGTGCATCCACCAGACCTCTGGTTCTCCATCCTGTTCTTTGGTAGCCCTTTTTTGTTACCACAGAAAGAAGAGCTTATGTATTTTCAGGAGTGAGTGCGTGTGTGAGTGAAGGTGGGTGTTTGTTGTAGGGAGGGAAGGGGGAGGAAGGTAGGGAGAGGGGGAGACAGTGGGAGGGGGGACAGTGGCAGAGGGGGAGAGATATTATGGGTACAATGAGAGAGGGGGAAAGGAAGTGAAGGATAAGCAAGGAGGGAGAAGAGAGAGAAAAGAGGAGAAGGAACATGAAGAGGAAGTGGAGGAGGAGGAGGAAGGAGGAGAAGGAGGAGGAGGAGGAGGAGGAGGAGGAGGAGGAGGAGGAGAGAGAGAGAGAGAGATGAAAAGAGAGAGAGAGAGAGTATATGTGTGTGTGTGTGTGTGTGGTGTGACTTTCGTTTTGAAGTCAGTGGATCACATTAGCACTGCAGCTCTCTGCAGTTATTGGTTCAGATCCTCCAGTCAGTAGATCAATGTAGGTGCTACTATCCTTGAATTTGAGTGATGTTAGTAGGTTATCACTACACTCATTCGTGGTTTAACGACTGATAACTGGTTCGCAGGACACACAAGACCTTGATGCTTACAGTCTTTGTAACACTAAGCTGCAGATCTTATAAAATTCCTATCAGCAAAGTCAAAGATAAATTTAAATATAAGACAGAGAGGGCCAAAGAGTCTCTCACTGGGACAGAATATCAATCTTTGTAATTTTATATTCCCCGGTGGGCACTAAACTTGCAGGGATCAAACAACTATAGAATGGGATACAATGAGATTTGATCTCAGGTACTATACTGCTGTCCAGGAATAGACAATATGTACACCGTGAACAACTCTCAGCTGTTTTGCAAGATTTATATACCAACAATCATCTAAAAAACCCAGAACTCGCCACCCGGAAGTCGTTTGTTCTGAGAATTTCGCGTTCTCTGGAGAGCGTCATTAAGTCATGGATGACTCGTTAAAGCTCAGAAAGAGTGGTATGTTGTCCCAGTGTAAGCTTGATCTGCAGTCTTCATGGCTGTGCAGTCCTGCTAATACTAGTCTGTGTAGTTGTGGCTTCTTGGGGTAATTTTACGAAAAATTTACATTCCAACGCATCATAGAGTACCACAATAACTGGTGCTATGTCCTTTTTTTATTATATTTGATGATTGATCCAGGGAATAGGAGCTACTTTCTTCATCATTCGGTGAAACTTGATCGCGTTGCATTTTCCAGGTGGGTTTAGTGCGTCTACCTCAATATAATTTCTCGTGACAATTCAAGGGGGCATTCAGTGGTTGTACATTTGACACTCAGCAAGTGTAGTAATCGTCATCGCCGGCATGGTCGTCGTAGTTTTCGTCACAGCTACCAAAATCGTCGCCACCGCCGCCATCGTCGTCGTCACAGATGACATAGTCATTGTTGCTGGGCCCGTGTCTAGCGCGTCGTTCTGATGTTTTATGACTCTGGTCGTGGGTTCTTTCCCCGCCCGTGGTACGGTTTATTGACGTAGCGGCCATAGTCGTTGTCACAGGTCCCATAGTCTTTGTCACAGCAGACATAGTCGTTGTCACCGCCTCTACAATCGTCGTCAAAGCTGCCATAGTTGTCGTGACTACCACCATATTCTTGGGTGATGGTGGTAGGTGTACGGGTAGGTCACACCTCACTCCAGCAGTCGTCTGATACAACTCACTGAGAGTCAGCGTACACAGTACCGACAAGATTAGTATAATAAACGACACTGAAGCAGTATGGAACTTGTATTAATTAGCGACATGTCGATCAGTCAGAGGCATCATCAAATGCAGTAAAATTAATAAATATTCCATAGAAACTTCTGTATCTTATATGTCAGTCGGCAGACTTGTTAGAATTTATTTTTACTTTTTCTTATTTAGGAAAATTGGATACTTCTGCTGCATGGTACTACCCGATTTTATATGATGGTTACATAGTGGGAACAAAGGCTTTGTTCCCCCAGTCATAGTCCATCACAGAGGATGGGTTATATACATAGTGCTCAAGATGGTGGGTTGGTGCAGCGGTTTGTCTTGGCAAGGTCGATGAATTTAGTATGAAGGGGATGTGAAAAAAAAAAAATTTGTAAAAAATGCACCCTTTTGTCGGGGCCTTTTTCTCTTGACCCAGGAGGGGACTTACCCCCTCTCTCTCTCACTCTCCCACTCTCAACACCTCTCCTTTCTTGCTCCCTCTCTTCTCCCTTTTTCTTTGTTCCCCTTATCCCATTCTCACTCCTTGCTGTCACTTTCCATTTTCCGAGATATCCTCCCAACTCTTGCGGGAAAAGTGGGCAGATTTATCCTTTATCGATTTTTGTTGAAAAACCCGGGAGTCGAGACCCGTAAGCTCTGATTGTGATCTGATGCTTGGTTGTCCGGTTCCCTTTCCCCGGGGTAGTGAGTTTTTTTGTCACAAAGGAGACTTCTGAGCTTCTCAAGGGTTTGAAAAAAACAAGAGTAGGGGGCTACGGACCCTTACCCAAAGGGGTTATCAACCGCCCCCCATCCCCCCAACATACACGGGTTCTAAGATACAATGGGGTTTGAAAAGGTTTTGCGAGGTAAAAACCCCAATGCAAACACAGATCAGTTTGGGAAAAAAAATACTAAATTCAAAGGGGAAAATAAATTTGATTCCTTTTTTTTTCCCGAAAACGTGACGGTTTCCTCCCAAGATTTAAAAGGGTTTTTTGAGGATAATGAAATTTTTTTCACTGAAAATTTTTCCAAAACCTTCCATTTAAAACTAATTATTTTCTCGAAATACTGATAGCAAAATTTTCGGGATTTTTTATTTACTTGTGAAACTGAAGTTTGGTTTTTGATTGGAAATGACGACGTCATATAGAAATGCCCACCCAAAAAATTATAAAGGGCAAGAATGAATAGTTACAATGCAGTGGCAAAGAGAAGGGGCTTGACAGATGAAACGTCGTCATGGGGTTTTCCCCCCTAAGGACGGGGTTGTTTAAGTGAATTATGCTGACAATTTTTTTACAAAGTATGGAAACTTAGGCATCTTGGGATATTTTTTTGTAAAGTATAAAAGTCAAGGGGTTTTTTTCTGTTCCCCCCGTTTTTTTAATTTTCTTCTTTTTTGTCCCACTAATTTTTCCAAGGGACGATACTCAGGCAGCAATTTAAACCGTTTGGGCTCCAAAACACACACCCAAACCCCCCTAAGTGTATTGTAACATTAGCAAAAAACTTTCATTTTTCCCAAAAAAGCTGCGCCCTAGTACGTGACCTGCCCCCACTTTGGGGACCGGGTACACGCTGGTACTGCTGCTCTTTTTAAGCCCCAGCCTCCCCCTTGTTCCCCAGATATGTCGACAAAGCGCCCTCGCCGTTTCCCTTAGCCTCGTCACGTGGGGGGGGACATGGATCACGTTATAAAAACCCAAAAAAATAAAAAAATTTGCGATAGACATTCCCGACAAATATTCCTATCAGTGTGAAGGGCGTTTGTGCAAAACGGGAAAAACTGGGGTTTCTTAAAAATAATAAACCTCACTTGAACCCCGACGGGAAAAAGGGGTTTATACAGTTGACGCCCGGGCCCCCTTGGAAAGTTTTTGGCTTTGGATTGGTACTAGGCAACATTTTCCTACTCAAATTAACCGTAGACTTTGGGGATACCTAAAGGTGGCGTGGATTTTTATTAGTGACAGCCTCGAGTGTTCACATATCTTCTCACTCGAAACAGTTGCCCGGTACTGGTCCCTTCAGATGGCAATCAGTCATTCAGAAAGGCGCGGGACCCCAAAAAAACCATCACCGCCATTACAGTTTGCCTTATAAAGGGGGAAAGGGGGGGGTTTTAAAGAAGAATTACCCCCTTCTTTAAATACGGGAGTTCCATGGGTATCTTCATTTTTTTCGAAGTGCAAGGATTTGCAGCCTTCACCAATGACTGTTTTAAAAAAACCCCAAACAAATCGCGGGTTGTTGATTACGGAAAACAGTGTAAGAACACCCCAACTTCATGTAAGGGTTGGGGGCCCATCTAAATTTCCCAAAACTAGAAGGTTTCACCACAATGGTTAAAGTTCTAAAAAGTGTGCGAAAAAAGGGGGCCCTTAATAAAACGGGGTTAGCGAAAGCTCTGTGAATAGAGTGGTTTAAAAGTGTTGCAAACAGTTAGTTTTTTGAGTACAAAAGTGTTTCGAAGTTAAAAAAAAATTTGAAATACCTCCGTTGACCGTTTTCTTTTGTAAACCTGTGTTAAACCCCTGCTGGAAGGTTTTGGCCCCAGTGGGCTCTTTTTTTTGGGGCCCTTTGTTGATAAATTTGTGATAAAATTTTGCCTTCACTACCCCCAAGTGTTGTGTTTTGAGGGCAAAAAAATTTTTTTTTAAAATTTATTGACGCTAAAAACACCAAAAAAAAAACCCTTGTAGGGAACAGTTCACTTTTTTTTGTATTTTTAAAAAATTTTTTACTTTTTTGAAAAAATTCTAAATTTTTTTAAAAAATTTTTCCCCCAGTTAGGTGTTTTTTGCTTTTCAGTTAACGGGGAGGTTTTAAAAACTGCTTTTTTTGGCCCGTGAGCGACAAATAAAAAGGGGAGAGTTTTTTAAAGAAATTTTTTCCCATGGTTGTGTGATGGGGCGTCGGGTTACGTGGTGGTCGTTCCCGGGGGGTGGCTGTTCCCAAAGTACCCTTTTGGGTTTCTTGGGCCCCCATCAAAAACCCCAGTTCCCAGCCCTGACTCCCCCCAGGGACCAACCACATACACCTCCCGGGGGGAAAAGCCCCCTTTATCCGGGCACACGTCCCCATCCAGCCAGCTCTCACCAAACATCTTTGAGACAAAAAAAAAAAAACAAATTTTTTTTAACTTAGTAGAACTTTTCCAGTTTTCCCTTTGAATCACTAAGAATATCTAGGGGTTTTTTTCCTCCCGACCTCCAGAACCCCCTCCCGCCTGTCTCAAAGTCCGGGGGTTTAAAGGCTTAACCCTTTAATTAGGGACTCAAAAAGAAGATGGCAAACCCCGCCCTGCCCCGCCCCTCCGGGGTCCACCTTTTGGTGCCGCAGGTTTCCCAGGAGGATGTTTTGGTGTTTCGGGTTTGGGTTGGGGGAAAAACCCTCAATTTTCCCCTTTTCCCCCGGGAAACTGGAAAGGGTCAGTTGTTTGGGGGGAAACATTTTAAATGTTATCTTGCTACCCCCTCGTTATACTGCATTTTTTTGTTTTTTTCGGGACTGTGTGTGTATCCCCGCCCACACAGGGACAAAACATTAGCAAAACATTATCATTTTCTTTCTCGCATTTACGGGTTTAAGCGCCAGTTTACCTGCCCGGGCCCTGCTTTTCCACCTTAGAAAGGGTAAAATTTTAGGGCTTTAATTTGTTTTTACTTAAGTTACCATTAGTATTTCCCCATTTTTTTCTCCTCGGGGAAAGTGTTTTTGGTGTTGACATGGGTTTTAAATTTTTTGTGATATGGCTTTTTTCTCCCTCCCCTGAATCGAACCGGGAATGCTTTTGTTTCCCTATATAACCCCAACGGGTTTTAGCGTTTTCCACTTGATTAAAAAAAAAAAAAAAACTTTTTTCCCGTTGGGAAATCATTTTGTTCCGTTACTCCCCCTGGATGGACAATGAAGTACGTCTTTGTAAGCACCCACTAGTGGCCTTAGTTCTGGGGGTTTTAGATAATAAGGGCCCCACAAAATTCCCCCAAGCCCTTCACTTCAAGCCTCGAGAAACAAAAAGGGTTTATGAAAAGACAGGAAAGGGGCTGGGGCCCAGAAGCCCTTTTTGTTACTAGAAAAGTGCCTACCCGGGTTTCCCACCCTGTAACTAACAAAAAGTTTGGGTAGCGGAAAAGTTTTGGGTTTTTTTCCCTTTATGCGATTTTTGTATACAAAAAGGGTAGACACCCAAATTCCCAAATTTTGCAGTAATTCATCAAATTTAAAACCGAACAGAGACCTGCCACGACCTTTAACTTTAAAGGATATAAAATAAAGGGAACTGCACATCTGGGTTTTCCCATAAAGATGCTTTAAAAAATTTTTGGGTCATATTTAAAGCAAAATTAGATATCAAGTTTTTTCTTGTTTTCACTTTCCTATCTCTCTCCCCTTCTCTACGCATTTACTTCTCATACTTCTCTATCACCCCATTTCTCCCCCCCACTTTCTCTATGCACTCACTTTCACCCTTCTCTACGCATCACCTCATACTTCTCTATGCACTCATTTTTCACACTTCTTATGACCACTTCTCACCCTTCTCTACGCACTCAATTTTTCTTACTTTTTCTTGCACTCCCCTTCTCACCCTTTTTCTATGCACTTTTTTTCCTTTTTCACCCTTCTCTACGCACTCCTTTTTCATACTTCTCTATGCACTCACTTCTCACCCCTTTTCTAGCCAAATCACTTTTCAACCCCTTTTCTAGCACTCACTTTCTCAACTTCTCTATGCACTCACTTCCCCACCCTTTTTTACGCAATCACTTCTCAATTTTTTTTAGCACCCCACTTCTCACACTTCTTTTGCACTCATTCTACCCTTCTCTACGCACCCTTTTTACCCCTTTTTCCACTTTGTTTTTTGCAAATCACTTCTCACCCTTCTCTACGCATTTACTTCTCAAAACCCTTTTCCCCGCATCACTTTCACCCTTCTCTAATTCCCCTCACCCCTTTTCCCCCCTTTCCCCTTTTAGCCAAATCACTTCTTTACCCTTCTCTTCGCCCAACTCCCCCCTTTCTCCCCCCTTCTATTTTCGCACTCATTCTCACCCTTCTCTACGCACTCACTTTCACCTTTTTCTTTCGCACTCACTTTCCCCCCTTTCTACGCCTCCCCTTCTTTACCCCTTTTCTTGCACTCACTTCCCCACCCTTTTTTACGCATCATTTCCCCTTCTCCCCCCCCCCCACGCACTTTACTTCTCACCCCTTTTCTACGCACTCACTTCTCACACTTTTTTATGCGTCACTTCTCACCCTTCTCTAGCACTCACTTCCCCACCCTTCTCTCGCACTCATTCTAAACCCCTTTTCTACGCACTCCTTCTCAATTTTCTATACCCCCTTTATTCTACACTTCTCTACGCACTCACTTTTTCAACTTCTCTCTTACACTCCCCTTCTCACCCCTTTTTCTACCACTCACTTTTTCCTACTTCTCTATGACCCCCCACTTCTCACCCTTTTTTTTATGCATCACTTTCACCCTTCTTCGCACTCCCCTTCTTCCCACCTTACCCCCTTTATTTTCTATGTAAATCACTTTCCCCCCCTTCTCTATGACTCACTTTAACCCCTTTTCTTGCACTCACTTTCACCCTTCTCTATGCACTCACCCTTTTCACCCTTTCTATGCACTCACTTCTCCCCTTCTCTATTTCACTTTTACTTTTCACCCCCCTCTATGAAATCACTTCTCACCCTTTTTCTTTGCACTCACTTCTCACCCTTCTTATGCACTCACTTCTCACCCTACACTACCGGGTTTTAGGGATCTCAGGGAATTTCAAAAAGAGGCTATTAACATTAAACCCAAAAAGAGTAAAATTTTAACGGATGCTGTTTGTGTTTTAAAATGTGTTTTTATTTTATTTCTGCCGTTTTATTAATTCACCCCACTCCCCCTCACCCTACTTTACATTCCTTCCTCAAAACCCCACTTTTCCTTCCTCTCCCCACCCCACTTTTTCACTTCCTCTCCCCCAAACCCTTTCTTTAAAATTTCCCTCTCCTCACCCTACTTTACCTTCCCTTCCCCCACCCTACTTTACACTTCCTCCCCCCCCCTTTCTTTTTCACTTCCTCTCCTCACCCTACTTTACACTTCCCCTTCCTCCCCCCCTACTTTACCCTTCCCCTTTTCCCCAAACCCCACTTTACCCTTCCTTCCTCACCCTCTTTTCACTTCTCCTCGCCCTACTTTTTCACTTTTTCCCCTTTTACCTACTTTACAATTCCTCCCCTTTTAAACCCTTTCTTTGCCCCTTCCTCTCCTACCCTAATTTACAAATTCCTCTCCCCACCCCACTTTACCCTTTTCCCCTCCCCCCCTACTTTACCCTTCCTTTCCCCCACCCTACTTTACAAATTCTCCTCGCCCCACTTTTTCCCCTTCCTCTCCTCACCCTACTTTACACTTCCCCCCCTCACCCTACCCTTTTCATTCCTCCCCCACCTTTACTTTACACTTTTCCCCTCCTCACCCTAAATTTACACTTCCTCTCCTCCCTTTTTTTACACTTCCTCCCCTCACCCTCTTTAACTTCCTCCCCTCCCCCTTTCTTTACAAATTCCCCCCTCACCCCACTTTACACTTCCTCTTTCCCCACCCTATTTACACTTTCCCCTCCTCACCTTCTTTACACTTTCCCCCCCCCTTTTACCCCCCCACCCCTTTTCAAATTCCTCCCCCCACCCTACTTTACATTCCTCCCCCCACCCTACTTTTTCACTTCCTTTCCCCCCCCCTACTTTTTCACTTCCTCCCCCCCCCTTTTTTACCCCTACCCTTTACCCCTCCCCTCCTCACACTTTTATCCTTCCTCTCTCACCTTACTTTACCACTCCTTTCACATACTTTACCCCTTTTCCCCTCCTCACCCTACTTTATCCCCCTGGGCCCTTTTTATTCTACCCCCTCAGACCTCACCCGCTTTAAACCCCATCAACAAAAAAATTTCCCTCTTAACCCTTCACTTTTCCCCCCTCCAACACCCCTTCAAATCACCACTCTCCAAAAACCCACTTTTCTCTCCCTCTCCTTTACCCCTTCCTCTTTACCATCCATCACCACTTCATTCTCCCCTTCCCTTGCCATTTTTCTCACCCCCTCTCCATCCCATTTTACTACACTCTCCATCAAACCTCACTCCCCTCTCCATCCCCACTTTTATCTCCTTTTGTTTATTCCAAATTCACTATCCTATTCCTTGTTTCACACTCTATTTCCCGTTCATCACCCTTTTTACCCCTTTTATCACCCCCCACCCCCCTTTTTTACCCCATTCCCAAACCAAAAACCCCCCTCCCTAAAATTCCATCACCCCCCTCCCTCACCATACCCCACACACCCCCTTCCCTCCCTCCCTCCCTCCTTCCCGACACAGCAAAATACACCTCCCCAAAAGACTCTATCATTGTGTTCGGGTTTAACACTTTTAGGTGGCCCCGGGGGACCCCATTTGTCTCTCCCGAAATTGGGGGGGAACTTCAATTTTTGCTATTACCATTATGTTTTTTAAAGATTCCCATGTGGCAGTAATAGTTATTAATATGAGGGTAGTTAGGATCATGGGGCTTTTTTTGATATGGTGCTGGTTAGTCCATGAAGGTAGTGGTTGTACCATGCGGGAAGTATGCTGTTTTTTTAAAAATTTCTGCTAGCTCTTTTTGTGCTAGGTAGTACCATTCTGCTAGTTTAATTTCCAAGTGTAGTTAGTCCATGCTGCTAGTGTCATGTGCAAGTTAGTATCATGCTGCAAAAGCTTGCTGCAGGTTTGTTTTCTATGCTGCTAGTTTTTGCTTGTTGGTTTCCAATTTCTGCTAGTTAGTAACATTTTTCTACTTTTCTACTATATTGCTGGTTTATGTTGCCTTTGTTAGCATCATGCTGCTATTTTGTCCCTGCTGCTAGTTTGACCATGATGTAGTTATTTCCAAGTGGGTTGTCAGTAAACCCTGCAGTTTTAGTCCCCTTTTTTTTAGTTTTGTACTATGATGCCAGGTTTGAAAAAGGGTACTAATTGTACCTTTCTGAAATTTTGTACTCTGCTCTAGTTTAAAATATGGTGGAGCTATTACAATTTTGCTAGGTTTTTTTTCAAGTTTCTGGGACCATGCTGGGGTTTGTTAGTACCATGCCGTAGTTAGTACTACGCAGGTAGCTAGTGCCTTGCTTTTGTTAATTTCCTTTCTTGCTTGTACTATGCTTCTTTGTTTGTACCATGTGCTTGTTTGCACCATGCCCGCTAGTTTCTGAGCTACTAGTTCTATGCTTGTATTTTAAATAGCAGCTGTTGCCAAAATAGCAGCAATTATAAAAAATAAAAAAATATAAATTTAAAAATTTTTGAAAATTAATAATATTATTTTTCCCCCTATTAAATATAAAATATTTTTTTTTATATATATAATATATATTATATTTTAAATATATATATATATTATATTTTTATTATATATATATATATAATTATATTTTTATATATATATATATTTTCATATATATATATATATATAAAAATATTTTTTATATTTTTTATATATATATAAAATATATTATATATATATATATAAAAAAAATTTAAAAATAGATTTTAATTTTTATAAAGGGTAATGTGGGGCCGAAAAGGGGCTTGGAAATTTCCCCCTTTAAATAGTTGTATTTTCCCTATTTTTCAATGTTTTGTATCTTTTTTTGCCCAAAAATTTAATAAAAAAAAACTATTTAAATTTTTTTTTAATATTATATTATTTAAAAAAATTTTAAAATATATTATTTTTTTAAAATAAATTGCCTTTTTTTAAAAAAAGGTTATAAGTTTTTTTAAGATATTTTGGGTGCAAAATTTTAATTTCATTACTTTAATGGAAAATATATTTTAAACGTTAACGATAATTTTAGAAAAATTAATTTTAAATGAGTTCTTGTTTATTGACCAGTATTTAATATTCGGCACGAATATATATATATATATTATATATATCATAAAATCACTATACCAGGATCATAAACCATGCTGTTTTGCCGTCATGTATAAAGTATTTAGTATGACTTATGTGGTTAGTGGTCTAGTATGATTTATATTTAATGATATGATACAGTGGTTGTGTAGTGCAGTGTTGTTATATGATAATATATCCTATGTATCTTGTACATATTTTATTATATATATATATATATAATATATATATATATATATATTATAAATGCCTGCCAATAGTAAAACCTGCTGTTTGGCGACTCATTAATAGTCTTTCAAAATTTTCTCTATACGTTTAACAACCAGATCAACTTTTTGTCTAGTGGTAAACAATTATATTCTCACCAAAGCGGACCTAAAAACTTACCTACCTTATTATGAACTATCTCAATTTTATTTACCTCCCACTAAATATCCTTGATTCCGTTTACCAATAATATTAATACTAATCAATACACATATATAATATATTTATATATTATATTTAAATATTTAATATTATATAATTTATTGTATATATATATATATATTTATATATTATAATAATATATTTTATTAAATATATATATATATATATATATATATACATATATATATATATGTCGTGCCAAATATGTAAAACTGGTCAATTAGCAAGAACTCATTTAAAATAAGTCCTTTCTAAATTTTCTCTTATACGTTTAAAGATATATTTTTTCATTAATGCTGTAATGTAAAAATTTTAATTTTGCACCAAAGAATCTTAGAAAACTTACCTAACCT
>NC_069449.1:11308980-11310070 GCF_026875155.1 Cherax quadricarinatus
ACTGATAAGGAGATATGATTGAGCATGCTCATTAGAAGCAACATCATCGTCTTCCACAGAACATGAAGCATAAACTTCTGTAGTTCCTTCCAAAGACAGTGGACTGAGAATTAGTAAATCGTTATTGCGTGGAAGCGGAATATTTGAATAAACATTTCTTTACTTTTTTGGTTGTCGAAATATCTGTTATGCAAAAGTAGCAGTTAATATAATGGTTCATTAACTCTTTTAATTCGAGGACTTTAGGAGAGTATACATCTCTTACTAAGACGTATTTGTTTTGGTCACCAAAACGTATTCCAAAATGAAGATCATATGCAATGCAAAACCGAGTGTTCGGGGTTAAATCTGTACTTGATCTGTTCTAGGAGATTCCATTCAGTTTACAAGCTCTGCTAAACGTTATAATTATCTGATTCAGGAGTCTTGAGACAGTTTACAAACACTACTGGCATCCATAACTATCTAATGCAACAGTCTGGAGACATTACATGCACTATTGGCAGCCATAACTGTCTAATGCAACAGTCTGGAGACAGATTACATGCACTACTGGCAACCATAACTATCTGCTCCAGGAGTATCGAGACAGTAGTAAATGTGGTGTGCATGTCAGTGAATGCCTTATAAAAAAGACAAAACCTTTTCTATAGATTAAGGAAACTAATTCAAGACAGTAAAATCCACCAGTGCTTTACGGGAGAGGGTAAAATTGTACTTAGAAAATCACACACAGGCAAGAGATACTGCACTTGCGAATGAACATGATCTAGCAAAATTATTAGGTGATGCTGGCGTGTCTGAGTCAGAGTAAGATGCAGTCTTTACTCACCTATACAGGCATGAGGCAATTCCTGTTTGAGGTGCATTGGGAAAGACAACTAGAGGAAAAGACAGAGAATGAAACGATACATGTGGCCAGAAAGCGTAAGGAGGCGGAGAACTTCGTTAGAAGGCAAGAACTCAGGAAACAAGGAGTTGAGCAGAAGAACCAGGAACAAGTATACATAGGAAAGGATGGAAGTTCAACAATGATCTGAGACTGCCACAGCATCGAATGCAAAAATTTACGAAAATTGTTTATAGCCCC
>NC_069449.1:11310570-11360570 GCF_026875155.1 Cherax quadricarinatus
ACCCCCAACTCACACATTATCATTTTTTTTTGCAGAGGTGCCAGAATAAACAGTTTAAAAGCATACACTATAAAGATACACAACATATCCCTCCAAACTGCCAATATCCCAAACCCCTCCTTTAAAGTGCAGGCATTGTACTTCCCATTTCCAGGACTCAAGTCCGACTATATGAAAATAACCGGTTTCCCTGAATCCCTTCACTTAATATTACCTTGCTCACACTCCAACAGATCGTCAGGTCCCAAGTACCATTCGTCTCCATTCACTCCTATCTAACACGCTCATGCACGCTTGCTGGAAGTCAAAGCCTCTTGCCCACAAAACCTCCTTTACCCCCTCTCTCCAACCCTTTCAAGGACGACCCCTACCCCGCCTTCCTTCTCTTATAGATTTATATGCTTTCCATGTCATTCTACTTTGATCCATTCTCTCTAAATGACCAAACCACCTCAACAATCCCTCTTCTGCTCTCTGACTAATACTTTTATTAACTCCACACCTTCTTCTAATTTCCACACTCCGAATTTTCTGCATAATATTTACACCACACATTGCCCTTAAACAGGACATCTCCACTGCCTCCAATCCGTCTCCTCGCTGCTGCATTTACCACCCAAGCTTCACACCCATATAAGAGGTGTTGGTACTACTATACTTTCATACATTCCCTTCTTTGCCTCCATAGATAACGTTTTTTGACTCCACATATACCTCAACGCACCACTCACCTTTTTTTCCCTCATCAATTCTATGATTAACCTCATCCTTCATAAATCCATCCGCCGACACGTCAACTCCCAAGTATCTGAAAACATTCACTCTTCCATACTCCTCCTCCCCAATTTTGATATCCAATTTTTCTTTATCTAAATCATTTGATACCCTCATCACCTTACTCTTTTCTACGTTCACTTTCAACTTTCTACCTTTACACACATTCCAAACTCATCCACTAACCTTTGCAATTTTTCTTTAGAATCTCCCATAAGCACAGTTCATCAGCAAAAAGTAACTGTGTCAATTCCCATTTTGAACTTGATTCCCCAAAATTTAATCCCACCCCTCTCCCCAACACCCTAGCATTTACTTCCTTTACAACCCCATCTATAAATATATTAAACAACCATGGTGACATTACACATCCCTGTCTAAGACCTACTTTTACCGGGAAGTAGTCTCCCTCTCTTCTACACACCCTAACCTGAGCCTCACTATCCTCATAAAAACTCTTTACAGCATTTAGTAACTTACCACCTATTCCATATACTTGCAACATCTGCCACATTGCTCCCCTATCCACTCTATCATATGCCTTTTTCTAAATCCCTAAATGCAATAAAAAAATTCCCTACCTTTATCTAAATACTGTTCACATATATTCTTCAATGTAAACACTTGATGTACACATCCCCTACCCACTCTGAAACCTCCTTGCTCATCCGCAATCCTACATTCTGTCTTACCTCTAATTCTTTTTAATTATAACCCTACCGTACACTTTTCCTGGTATACTCAGTAAACTTATTCCTCTATAATTTTTTACAGTCTCTTTTGTCCCCTTTTCCTTTATATAAAGGGACTATACATGCTCTCCTCCAATCCCTAGGTACCTTCCCCTCTTTCATACATTTATTAAAAAAAAGTACCAACCACTCCAACACTATATCCCCCCTGCTTTTAAAAATTTCTGTCATGATCCCATCAGTTCCAGCTGCTTTACCCCCCTTTTATTCTACGTAATGCCTCACGTACCTCCACCACACTTACATTCTGCTCTTCTTCACTCCTAAAAGATGGTACACCTCCCTGACCAGTGCATGAAATTACTGCCTCTCTTTCTTCCTTAACATTTAAAAGTTCCTCAAAATATTCTCGCCATCTACCTAATACCTCCATCTCCCCATCTACTAACTCCCCTACTCTGTTTTAACTGACAAATCCATACTTTCCCTAGGCTTTCTTAACTTGTTTAACTCACTCCAAAATTTGTTCTTATTTTCATTAAAATTTCTTGACAGTGCCTCTCCCACTCTATCATCTGCTCTCCTTTTGCACTCTCTCACCACTCTCTTTACTTCATCATTCCACAAATCACTCCTCTTTCCTCCTGCCCCCACCCTCCTATAACACAAACTTCTGCCCCACATTCTAATACTGCATTTTTAAAACTATTCCAACCCTATTCAACCCCCCCACTACTCATCTTTGCACTAGCCCACCTATCTGCCAATAGTCGCTTATATCTCACCCGAACTTCCTCCTCCCTTAGTTTATACACTTTCACCTCCCTCTTACTTGTTGTTGCCACCTTCCTCTTTTCCCATCTACCTCTTACTCTAACTGTAGCTACAACTAAATAATGAACCGATATATCAGTTGCCCCTCTATAAACATGTACATCCTGGAGCCTACCCATCAACCTTTTATCCACCAATACATAATCTAATAAAGTACTTTAATTACGTGCTACATCATACCTTGTATATTTATTTATCCTCTTTTTCATAAAATATGTATTACTTATTACCAAATCTCTTTCTACACATAGCTCAATTAAAGGCTCCCCATTTACATTTACCCCTGGCACCCCAAATTTACCTACTACTCCCTCCATAACATTTTTAAACACTTTAGCATTGAAATCCCCAACCACCATTACTCTCACACTTGATTCAAAACTCCACACGCATTCACTCAACATTTCCCAAAATCTCTCTCTCTCCTCTACACTTCTCTCTTCTCCAGGTGCATACACGCTTATTATAACCCACTTTCACATCCAATCTTTATTTTACTCTACATAATCCTTGAATTAATACATTTATAGTCCCTCTTTTCAGCCATACCTTATCCTTCAACATTATTGCTACTCCTTCTATATCTCTAACTCTATTTGAAACCCCTAACCTAATCCCATTTATTCCTCTCCATTGAAACCTCTCCACCCCCTTCAGCTTTGCCTTCACTTAAAGCCAGGACATCCAGCTTCTTCTCATTCATAACATCCACAATCATCTCTTTCTTATCATTTGCACAACATCCACCCACATTCAGACTTCCCACTTTGACAATTTTCTTCTTCTTATTCTTTTTAGTAATCTTTACAGGAAAAGGGGTTACTAGCCCATTGTTACCGGCATTTTAGTTGACTTTTACAACACGAATGGCTTACGGAGGAAAGATTCTTATTCCACTTCCCCATGGATATAAAAGGAAAAGTAATAAGACCAAGAACTATTAAGATAAAATCAAAGAAAACTCAGATGAGTGTGTATAAATAAATGTGTACATGTATGTGTAGTGTGACCTAAGTGTAAGTAGAAGTAGCAAGACATACCTGTAATCTTGCATATTTATGAGACAGACAAAAGACATCAGCAATCCTACCATCATGTAAAACAATTACAGGCTTTCGTTTTACGCTCACTTGGCAGGACGGTAGTACCTCCCTGGGTGGTTGCTGTCTACCAACCTACTACCTATATATATATAGGTAGTAGGTTGGTAGACAGCGACCACCCAGGGAGGTACTACCGTCCTGCCAAGTGAGTGTAAGACGAAAGCCGGTATTTGTTTTACACGATGACAGGATTGCTGGTGTCCTGTTTTCTGTATCATAAACAAGCAAGATTTCAGGTACGTCTTGCTACTTCTACTTACACTCAGGTCACACTACACGTACATGTACAAGCGTATATATGCACACACCCCTCTGGGTTTTCTTCTATTTTCTTCCTAGTTCTTGTTCTTATTTCCTCTTATCTCCATGGGGAAGTGGAACAGAATTCTTCCTCCATAAGCCATTCGTGTTGTAAGAGGCGACTAAAATGCCGGGGGCAAGAGGGTAGTAACCCCTTCTCCCGTATAAATTACTAAATTTAAAAAGAGAAACTTTCGTTTTTCTTTTTGGACCACCCTATGCGGCCGGTTTGTTGAAAACACACACACACACACACACACACACACACACACACACACACACACACACACACACACACACACACACACACACACACACACACACACACTCACACATATATATATATATATATATATATATATATATATATATATATATATATATGTATATATATATATGTCGTGCCGAATATGTAAAACTGGCCAATTAGCAAGAACTCATATAAAATTAAGTCCTTTCTAAAATTTTCTCTTATACGTTTAAAGATATATATTTTTCATTAATGTTAATGTAAAAATTTTTAATTTTGCACCAAAAGAATCTTAGAAAACTTACCTAACCTTATTATAACAAGAGCAATTTATTTTAGCCTAACCCAACTAAATATATTTTAGATTTGTTTACAGTAATTTAATACTAAACAAACACATTGAAATATATTTTTTTCGTTAGATTCAGAATGATTTTGGCGAAATTATTGCATACACATATTTTCACTTATCCTATATGGCAAGATGAGCGTTGCTATTTAAGCCAAGATCGCAAATTCTGCCTATTCGGCACGACATATATATATATATATATATATATATATAATATATATATATATATATATATATATATATATATATATATATATATATATATATATATATATATAATATATATATATTCGATAGCACAAACATCTAACCAGCCTATCACTTGGCAGCACCTCAGTGCCTAAAAGCATGCAGTCATGGTCAAGATGTTTAGTTGTTGGTCAGACAGAACATCAGAATGAGGAAGAAATGTGACTAAATTACTCTGTCCATGGAATGATTGCTGGTGTCAGACGGGGGGTTGAGCATCTTAGAAGCTGACCTGTAATTTGCATGTATAACGGTCTTTAGAGTTTACAGAGAATGGTGTGAAAACACAAAACATTCAAAGAGCGGCAGTTCTGCACTCGATAACACCTTGTTAATGAGAGAGGTCAGAGGAGAATAGCCAGACTAGTTCAGGCTGATGGGAAGGTGACAATCACTCAAATAATCACAGGTTACAACAGTGACATGCAGAAGAGCATCTTTGAACGCTGAACACGTCGAACCTTGAAGTGGATGGCCTACAGCAGCGGAAGACCACACGTACTTTCACTCCTGTCTGTTAAGAATAAGGAAACTGAGGCCACAGTCAGCACAGACTCACCCTAACACGACTGTTGAAGACTGAAATATCGTAATCCGTTGAGATGTGGTGGAACGGGACATTCGCAACAAGAATGTGCAGCCAACAAATCTTCAGCAATTGTGTGATGCTATCATGTCAACATACACCAGAATCTCCAAGAAAAAGAAATGTTTCCAGCACCTTGCTTAATCAATGCTAAGATGAATTTAGGCTGTGCTGGTGGCTGTGGGGAACCCTACCCAGTACTAAAAGGGTGTACTTAATAATGTGGCCACTGAGTTTATCCTCATTTGATGTTATATTCTTATACAGTGATGAGTGTAGTAAACTAATTCCAGACATATGATGTAAAACTGATACTACTTAATTTAATTATAAATAACTTATCCAAAACATCCTTTCATGACCATTGAAGTTCTCAGATTTGTTTAAGTAATTTACTTTTTCCTTGTTTTAATCTCAAACCCATTTTAAAAGCACTTGAGGTAGCTTGCCCTGCTCTGTACAGGAGCTGCAGAACTGTGACACAGGCCTGAGGCTGAAAGGGTTTCAATAGGTTGACTTTACCATATTTTCGGGTAGATAACTATGTTTATATTTTTTTTTCTATTGTAACAGAGGGGCATGAGCACCTGCAAGCTACACAGTGAGTTGCAGGAATACCTGCAAGTTACACAGTGAAGGGAAGGAACACCTGCAAGCAGGTGGCTACGGGTATGGTGTGTGTGTGTGTGTGTGTGTGTGTGTGTGTGTGTGTGTGTGTGTGTGTGTCCAATCTTTTATTTACAGGGAAATGCCTCATACCTTCCACAACCTGTCGGACACTGTATAATATGTTTTTTGTTTGCAGGGCCCACTGGCCTGCCTCTTCCAAGTGATATACTCATGTAACTTGCTAATTAAGTCAGTGTGAAAATAAAATTGGTTGTCTAGGGAGTTAGATACAGCAGCCTTCATCCCAGCATCTATCCCTTCATTGCCCAGGATCCCGACATATCCTGGGCACTAACACAACTTCATGTCTTTGTCCCACATGTTGATACTGGAAAAGGGAGAAGAAAAAAAAAGAGATGGGAATGAACTGGAGAGGAGAGGCAAAAAGTGGAAGTAAACTGGAGAGGAGGGGCAAGATGTGGGAATGAACTGGAGAGGATGGACAAGAAGTGAAATTGAACTGAAGGAGGAAAAAGTGTGAGAATACACTGAAGGGGATAGGAGTGAGAATAGGTTGGATGAGGAGAGGGAGAGAGAGAGAGAGAGAGGGAGAGAGAGAGAGAGAGAGAGAGAGAGAGAGAGAGAGAGAGAGAGAGAGAGAGAGAGAGAGAGAGAGAGGAGAGAGAGAGAGAGAGAGAGAGAGAGAGAGAGAGAGAGGCGGGAATGGAGAGCCCGAATGAGTAAAGGGCGAGGGGGTGAAGTAGGAGAGCTGAGCGAGAAACAGGGTGGCGCCTTGAGACCCAGATCAGCAGCTTCAAGAAGAGCAGGAGAGGGCAGCCCCAGCCCACCCACCCACTCCACCCTCCATTTGGTAGGGGGCGGGAGCATCCTCTTGACCCACATTCCTCCACCATCACACCTCACGCACCTCTCTCACATCACTCTCCCTCCCCTCCCTCCTCCGTCACACCTGAGAGTACCTTGTAGCTCACTGGGGAAAACATTCTCGCAAATGCAAGATCCATGTTCGATTTTCAGGCACGGAGGTACAAGTTTCCAAACACCCATCCTGTCCCTGCTCACCTTGCAGTACAACTAGACACCTGTGTGCTACCCCACTGTCGTGGGTCGCACCCAAGGACTAAAAGGTGTTAGAAAATTTCAATTCATCTAGAATGTCGTACCCAGTTTAAGACAATCCAGTCGTGTCTGTGTAAGAAAACTCCAGTACCTGCAGGAATGCCTTATATGTATGAATGCCTATTGCAGTGTCATAGTCTGTGTAAGAAAACACTCTGGTACAGTGTATAAGAAAACTCCTGGACCTGTTGTAATATTACATCCTGTGCAAGAAAGCACTCTGGTTCTGCGTACCTGACGACGCCAGTACCTGCACTTAGTATTTGATAAAGACTTTAGTTTACCTAAAAATTTAATTAGCAAACATTTCACCTCACTCATTTACCTCGTATCTCCCTCCCGCCTTTCCCTACGTCCACCATGACCCCTCACGCATCTCCCTGGAATCCCCCTCCCTCCCTACGTCCACTTTCACCCCTCACGCATCATCTTCGTATCTACATCCTTTCCTCTGACTACTATCACACCTTCACATATATATTTCTTAATATTTCTATCCCTCCTTCCTTCCTATCCCCGATCCACGCCTACCTGTTTCTGTCTTCCACAGATTTACCACTCAATGAAAACTCTGTTGTACCTTGGTAAGCACTGTACCCAGGTAAGCACTGTACCCAGGTAAGCACTGTACCCAGGTAAGCACTGTACCCAGGTAAGCACTGTACCCAGGTAAGCACTGTACCCAGGTAAGCACTGTACCCAGGTAAGCACTGTACCCAGGTAAGCACTGTACCCAGGTAAGCACTGTACCCAGGTAAGCACTGTACCCAGGTAAGCACTGTACCCAGATAAGCACTGTACCCAGGTAAGCACCGTATCTAGGTAAGCACTGTTCCTAAATAAACGTTGAATCTAGGTAAGTACTATACCTAGGTAATCATTGTAATGTGTTAGGAGGCGGTGCTATGATACCTTAACCCGATGTTTGACTTAAAGAAAACTGTAGAAAAAAATATTTGATGGGAGTAATGGAAACCGGAAATGAAATTATTAAAATCTGGATTTTTTTTTTTTAATACGGTAGAAATTTATGTAGAGGGGACGATAAGGCTATTCCAAATTCTGTTCACAATTATTGTTATAATCAAGGGGGAAGCACTAAACCCATAGGATTATTCAGAATTTTGTTCACAAAAGTAGAAACAAGAATGTTAGTATAGGGAAGACAAATCTAATCCGAA
The DNA here is from genome assembly GCF_026875155.1 of Cherax quadricarinatus. Taxonomy (NCBI): domain Eukaryota; kingdom Metazoa; phylum Arthropoda; class Malacostraca; order Decapoda; family Parastacidae; genus Cherax; species Cherax quadricarinatus. The sequence goes on from NC_069449.1 coordinate 11,318,641, forward strand.
AGAATTTTGCAACTTTGACCTTACTGATTTGCATTCATTATAATCGAACAAAGGAAGAAAAAACATAGAAAATTTCAGAAAGATAAGAAAATAGCAGAGAAATAGAATGAGAAAAAAAGGAAAAAAAACTAAGAACACATCACTTACCCTAAATCTACATGGACATTTCACCCCGTTTATCTCTGTAAGCAAAAAAAAAAAAAAAAAAAAAAAAAAAGCGTTATGTCCATTAAATGATAGAAAAATTAGTGTGAATTACTTCAGTCCAAACTGATTCATCAACAATAGCCAAAGATGTCGCTCAAAGGAATAATAACGAAAGCGATATACCCAGCGAAGTACCACTGAGGAAAGGAAAGGTAAACGAGGGAGCACCGCAGGTTAAAAACAGCTAAAGGTTTGAAGAACTAGGAAACCTGGACACAGGAAATTGAAGAACTATGTAGCGGGTATTAAACTGTCCAGAGTGACAAAGGAAGCACAAATAGTGATGTATAATCCAACGCCAAACAACAGAAGGTCAAGAGAGCAAAAATTACAATACGGCTTGGGATCGAACCTATGGCCCATCTGCCATAGGTTTGTACCCCGCACGTTCTGTGATTTGTCTATACTCGTGTTATTTCTGTTTTGTGTCAGAGAGGATAATAATGAAGCATAAGGACAGAGATTATTGTACTGGAAACAACTTCAGAGATAAAAATCAATGATAAAACTAATGATACTAAGAGACTTTGACCATTCAATGACTGACCATGTGACCTCTTGAAGTTTCTGGTCATCCTTATGAGGGACTAGAAATACGAAGAGTATCGTGCATAGAGTCACAAATGTAGACGTATTTAAATAAACACGAAAAAAACAACAAGAGACATTATCTGGTTTTCACCCTAAATGAATATGACACTGGAGAAATCAAGTGTGGAAACCACTTGATAAGGTCATACGCTGGTAAGCAGAGAGTACCTGGTGGAAATGGAAATTAAAAAAAAAGAAATGAAGGAGGTAAATAACAAGAAACCGGACAATGGAAGGTAAGATTATAAGGATATGAAAATCTTTCAAGAGGAGTGAATTGGGAATGGGAAAGGAAATTGAATAGGAAACCAATACCAGTGAATATAGAAGCAAAAAAGTTGAAGGGACAAGAAGCAAAGGAAAAGTTCACCACGAGCTTGAAGAGAAAGAAACTGGATTTCTCCAACAATTCATCCAGAAATGCAGAGTACCGAAGAGAAAGTGCATGATGGCTTGGAAAAAATCTTGCGCCCATAAGAAAACTGAAAATAGGAGAGCTATGAATGAATAGGCGAGAATAAGAAAGAAATCTTAATGACAGTTCGATAAATATAGACCATCGAAACCCAAAAGGAACCAAAGTTACTCCACAGGCACAAACAAGGCGACCGTCAAGGACAAAATGGTAAGTCTGAAGGAGGGAATAAAAGAATGTGAAAGCTTATCTGGGGATTCAAGGAAGTCTTCACATAACATAGTGGAGATGATCGTGATGTCACTATAGTCAGGACATATAAACAGGAACTAAAAAAAAATACATGAGAACAAAATGATGAAGCTACTAATCAGTTCTGGGACCAAAAGACATGTTCTGGCAGGTGTCTCTAACGAGGACAACTGCCAGAAAAGGGTTCTGAACAATCTGGAGAGGCGAAAAATGTTTAATAGAAAAACCATCGTGGATTTAGGATGAAAAATCCTATCCTGCGAGCCTAATGGAATTCCAAGACAGAGTGACAAAGATGAAAGCAAGAGAGAGACTGGAGTTTACCTGGAGTTTACCTGGAGAGAGTTCCGGGGGTCAACGCCCCCGCGGCCCGGTCTGTGACCAGGCCTTCTGGTGGCAAGTCAGCTGCTGTAGCAAGTCAAATCACTGGTGGATTGTATTTTGCTGTGTCTGCAAGAAAGAATTTGTTACAAGACATTAGTCCAGAATTTATGAAACACTCAGGGATAAAAGGCAGGGCTCCAAAGAATCGGCGAATATTTCAATTTACAGAAAGCAGTGAGTAATGGTAAGGGATGAAATATCAGAATAAGAATCTTACTAGTGGAGTTCCACAAGAATCAGTATTAGACCGCTACTATTTCTAATATGTCAATGATCTAGAATTGTGTATGTGTGTGTGTGTGTGTGTATGTGTGTGTGTGTGTGTGTGTGTGTGTGTGTGTGTGTGTGTGTGTGTGTGTGTGTGTGTGTGTGTGTGTGTGTGTGTGTGTGTGTGTGTGTTTGTGTGTGTGTGTGTGTGTGTATGTGTGTGTGTGTGTGTGTGTGTGTGTGTGTGTGTGTGTGTGTGTGTGTGTGTGTTTGTGTGTGTGTGTGTGTGTGTGTGTGTGTGTGTGTGTGTGTGTGTGTGTGTGTGTGTGTGTGTGTGTGTTTGTGTGTTGTTTGATGCAAAGTTAATGAAAAAGACAACAACAGGAAAGGATAAAGACTAGTTTCAGGAAGGCTGCGGAAGTAGTCCAGCAAGTGGCTACTGCAGCTGAATTCAAACTGATGCAAGGTCATGGGAACTGCAAAAAAAGTTAGGACAGACCATGGACAGAGACTACCATGGGAGAGAAGAAGCTGCGAAAATCGGTGAAGAATAAGGCTCTGACATACAACGCCAAGCATATTGCCCAGTGTAAACACAGACCATATAATATAAGCGGCATAAGAAAGAATTTCAGAACAACATTCAAGTATTTGGACAAAAAAATTCTTCAATACTTTATACAATATATATTTTAGGTTAATAATTGAGCATGTGGTCATAGTGTGGAATCCCCTCCTAAACAAGAAGGTACACAAGTTCCGAAAAATGAAGAAGTTTGAAACAAGACTAGTCCTATAAATAAGAGGTTGAAGAGACTAATATTGGCAACCCTGGTTGAAGCCAGAACTGCAGGAAATATGATAAATACTAACAAAACTTTTGCATAAGAAATATCAAGGCAGAAAACTAATAAGGGAAGGGAGGAAGGATAACCAGGGGAGACATAAACATGACTTACAGAGCACTCAGAGGGTTAGAAGACTGAACACCAACAGGCTGTCTCAGACATAAGATGCGTCAGAGACGTTGAGAAATGTTTTTTTCATCCATGGGGAGGGAAGTAGAAGGTACTTCATGAAGTGGCAGTGACGGTAAAAGTTAAATACAGTTTCAAGAGTAGATATGACGGCCCTGGTAGCCCAGACTCAGTCAAGTCAGAGCAGACTACAAGGGTAAGAGCTGTGTTTCAACTGCTTTAACACAACTCAGCGAATATATGCACTTCGGGGCTGTTGAAGTAACACAATAAATAAATAAATGGTGCTTAACATGACTAAAATATTGTGCAGGAAAAATTCAGGAGAGAGTAATCTCCCGCACGGGTAATGGAAGACTGGGTAAAGCATGAATCACTTTCCCTCACTCTTAAAGAAAGTAAAGACGATCAGGCCACAGACACAGCTCATACTGATTCACTCTCCCGCACTTACTGACTCACACTCACTCACTCACCTACCCATTCTCCCACTCTGGCTTACACTCACTAACCCACTTACATTATTATTATTATTATTATTATTATTATTATTATTATTATTATTATCACAGGAAAGCGCTGAACACGTAGGATTATACAGCGCATTTGGGGGGGATGGAAGGTACTCAGGCTCAATTCAGGGAACCGGAGCACAGATCCAATTCCCTAGATCAAGAGCCCCTAGCCAGCTTCAAGGAACCTCCCTTGAAGGGTAACCCACTTACCGAACATTGATAACCCACCAACCCACCACTCACACACCCACACACCCACACACACACACACACACACACACATACACACACACACACACACACATACAACACACACACACACACACACACACACACACACACACACACACACACACACACACACACTAACTAACTAACACACACACACATATTGTCTCACCAGACTACTTCCCCAAACTCACCATCTCATGCCCAGTGAATCACAAACTTATTCACCAGCTCACTGATTCACCTACAATTTCACTCATTAGCACAAACTAACAAACCAACCCACACTCACTGAGTCAACCGATATTCACCGAATCAACCCCTCAGTGATTCAACCACGCTCACTGACTAACCTAAACTCATATTGACTCACGGTGACTCACCCACACTCTGATTGAACAAGTATGACTCATAATCCTTGACTTGCCTACATTCACACTGAATCACTCATCCACACTCACTGAGTCACCCACATTCACTTTCCGCACTCACTCATAAAGACCCAGTCATGTACACTTATTCACTTACATTCAATGACTCGTCATGCCCACTTATTCATCCACACTCGCTGACTCACCCATACTCAATGACTGAGCCAAACTGACTAACTTGTTTAAACAATAGACAGCAAGGCAGAAACATTAGGGTTGAGTTGTAACTAGCGGAGTTCCACAAGGATCAGTGTTGGATCCCACTCTGTCCCTGGTGTTCGTAAAGGGCCTAGTTAAAGGATTTAATTCTTGTATACAAGCTCTCTTTTTTTGTGATTTCTATTGAAAACTTCATACAAAATTGACAGTGTATGGTAAAAACCTTGTTAACTGATACCGACAAATTGGTTTAAAAACACATGAGCAAACACTAGGACATATTTAATAAAAAAACATTTCTATCCTGGAACCGAAGGACTTTCCACGAGTTTTTCACTTGTGGATGTACTTTTTAAATTGCATTTTTAAAAAGTATCTCACTATATAGAAGACATTTTTAAAGAGAACTTTGTATAGCCAGTAGATAAATGGTTCAGAGATTTGAAAGGTTGATGTATCAGACACTTAAGCAATACATGGGTATCTTTATTGTGGAAACGTTTCGACAATCAATGACTTCCTCAGTCCAATACAGAGAAGAATGGTTGAAGATCAGAAACAGTCTGAGGAGGTCAGTCCCTCAGCCTGGAGTTGATGTGTTGAATCCATCCATCAAGACTGATGGAGGGAGCACATCGACTCCAAGTTGACGAACTGATTACCTCAAACTCCTGATCTTCAATCATTCATCTCTGTATTGGACTGAGGAAGCAAGTGAGTGCCAAATCGTTTCCACAATTAAGATTCCCAAGTGTTGCACAAGTGTCTAATTAATGAACTATATCCCGTCTTTGCCAAACTACTGAGGAGAATATAAACTGAAGAGGATGAAAGAAGGTTACAAGAAGACTTAGATAAACTTTAGTAATGGTTAAATAAAGGGTTCCTGGTATTTAACTTTAGTAAAAGCAATGTTATGCAGCTGAGAGACACGGAAAGAGGACCAACAACAGAGTACTAAAATCTCACAGAAATGGTTAAAGAAAATTACTCCTGTGGAGCATACAAACAGATTAACCTCAGCAGCAGAGGCTAATCATACAAACATGAGAAGCTTCCAGGAATCTAAACAAAAACTCGTTTAAAACATTAAATCTCTTAGGTGTGTGACTCATTCATGAATACTCATTGCCTAAGTGGAAGCCACACCTGTTAAAACACAAAGTGAAACTCGTTAAATGGCAAAGGGAGCATTAATTAAGACTGATACTTGAGCTGAATGTAACGAGTAAGTTTAACAGAAAGCAAGAACACACGATAAAATACTACAAGGCATAGATATGGTAGACGAGGTTATATAAGAACACATTTGTGGAAATTAAATGTCAGAATGAGCCAACGGGAATGTAAGGAGTATTTCTTCAAAGAGTGATAAATAAGAAAAGTGAACTAAGGAATAACGCAGTGAAAACGAACTCCATAAAGGTTTACAAACAGATACGAGCGAGGAGGGTTATCAATACTTATTCCTCATGCAGCTTTGAGAATGGGTTGGGCAAATAAATATTTTCGAAGAGGGTTTGGATTTAAGCAGGACGTTCTTAGTTTGGCCTGTAGACCTGCCTCAGAGTTCCTCCATTCCAATGTTGACACTATTTTGCTCCTGCTCTCTCATTTGGAATATTGCTCAGTACTGACGGCCCCGTTCAGGGCAGGAAAAATATCAGAGTTGGAACAAATACAGAGATCGCTTACGGCCCGCAAAGAGCCTTAAAGTCTTAAATGTGTACTCACTGGAACGGAGGAGAGAGAAATACATAATATATACCTGGAAGGTGCTTGAGGGCCTTGTTCCAAATCTTCATACTGCCATAACAACATACTGGGGCGAGAGATATGGGAAGAAGTGGAAGATAATCATAGTAAAAAGTGCTGGGATAAGTGGAAACTGTACAAGTATTTTCACCAGTTGCAAGATTAACCAGGCTCTGGTGGATATGTGGGGCTGAAGGCCACCAACAGCAGCTGCCTTGTTGACCAGATAGACACCAGACGAGCCTGGCCCATGGCCTGGCTTCGGGAATAGATAAACTAGGAACTCATCAAAGGTTTATCAAACGTAAAATAAACTCTAAAACCATAACACAAAGACACTAGTCCAGAATGGTAACGCACAAATAACCAGCACATAAGCTTCTCTTTCTTATTTAAGGGTTATTTGTGTATTCCAGTCACGGTATTGTGCCTTTTATTTACAGATTGGTTAGCCACCACAGCAACCTGGCCCTTACCAGGTTGCACATGGGTGAGGCCAAGTTATGTGGGCTAGGTCGTGGGTAACAGTCACAGGATAGTTTTGGGGATGCTTGCCCATATGTCATTATAATAGTGACACAGACGCTGTGAAACAGGGACACATATGCTGGGACGGAGGGACAGACGGAGGGAGCGGGAGAATGTCAAAGACTCTATAAGTGAGATCCGTCACTCCAGTCGGAAAAAGGAACTCGATATTTTCTCTGCCAAGGAGGAGTCGTAGAAGGTGGCGTGCAATTATCCATGGAGGACCCTCCTGAAAGAGAGAGAGAGAAAAAGAGAGAGAGAGAGAGAGAGAGAGAGAGAGAGAGAGAGAGAGAGAGAGAGAGAGAGAGAGAGGAGAGAGAGAGAGAGAGAGAGAGAGAGAGAGAGAGAGAGAGAGAGAGAGAGAGACCGATGGTAATGACACGAATAGAAAAGTATTATGCGGAGGAAGAATGAAGATAACTACGTGAATAGTACCTGCTTTGAGCCGCCTCTTGTTTGTCCTAGCCTCTCTCACCATCCCTCTACCTAGCCTCTCTCACCATCCCTCTACCTAGCCTCTCTCACCATCCCTCTACCTAGCCTCTCTCACCATCCCTCTACCTAGCCTCTCTCACCATCCCTCTACCTAGCCTCTCTCACCATCCCTCTACCTAGCCTCTCTCACCATCCCTCTACCTAGCCTCTCTCACCATCCCTCTACCTAGCCTCTCTCACCATCCCTCTACCTAGCCTCTCTCACCATCCCTCTACCTAGCCTCTCTCACCATCCCTCTACCTAGCCTCTCTCACCATCCCTCTACCTAGCCTCTCTCACCATCCCTCTACCTAGCCTCTCACACCATCCCTCTACCTAGCCTCTCTCACCATTCATCTACCTAGCCTCTCTCACCATCCCTCTACCTAGCCTCTCACACCATCCCTCTACCTAGCCTCTCTCACCATCCCTCTACCTAGCCTCTCTCACCATCCCTCTACCTAGCCTCTCTCACCATCCCTCTACCTAGCCTCTCTCACCATCCTCTACCAGCCTCTCTCACCATCCTCTACCTAGCCTCTCTCACCATCCCTCTACCTAGCCTCTCTCACATCCCTCTACTAGCCTCTCTCACCATCCTCTACAGCCTCTTCACCACCTCACTAGCCTCTCTCACCACCCTCTACCTAGCCTCTCTCACCATCCCTCTACCTAGCCTCTCTCACCATCCCTCTACCTAGCCTCTCTCACCATCCTCTACCTAGCCTCTCTCACCATCCCTCTACCTAGCCTCTCTCACCATCCCTCTACCTAGCCTCTCTCACCATCTCTACCTACTCTTCAAGCCTCTACTACCTCACCCATCCCTCTACCTAGCCTCTCTCACCATCCCTCTACCTAGCCTCTCTCAACCATCCCTCTACCTAGCTCTTCACATATCCCTCTACCTAGCCTCTCACACCATCCCTCTACCTAGTCTCTCTCACCATCCCTCTACCTAGCCTCTCACACCATCCCTCTACCTAGCCTCTCACACCATCCCTCTACCTAGCCTCTCACACCATCCCTCTACCTAGCCTCTCCACCATCCCTCTACCTAGCCTCTCTCACCATCCCTCTACCTAAGCCTCTCTCACCATCCCTCTACCTAGCCTCTCACACCATCCCTCTACCTAGCCTCTCACACCATCCCTCTACCTAGCCTCTCTCACATCCCTCTACCTAGCCTCTCTCACCATCCCTCTACCTAGCTCTCTCTCACAATCCCTCTACCTAGCCTCTCACACCATCCCTCTACCTAGCCTCTCTCACCATTCCATCTACCTAGCCTCTCTCACCATCCCTCTACCTAGCCCTCTCACACCATCCCTCTACCTAGCCTCTCTCACCATCCCTCTACCTAGCCTCTCTCACCATCCCTCTACCTAGCCTCTCTCACCATCCCTCTACCTAGCCTCTCTCACCATCTCTCTACCTAGCCTCTCTCACCATCCCTCTACCTAGCCTCTCTCACCATCCCTCTACCTAGCCTCTCTCACCATCTCTCTACCTAGCCTCTCTCACCATCCCTCTACCTAGCCTCTCTCACCATCCCTCTACATAGCCTCTCTCACCATCCCTCTACCTAGCCTCTCTCACCATTCCTCTACCTAGCCTCTCTCACCATCCCTCTACCTAGCCTCTCACACCATCCCTCTACCTACCCTCTCTCACCATCCCTCTACCTAGCCTCTCCACCACCCTCTACCTAGCCTCTCTCACCATCCCTCTACCTAGCCTCTCTCACCATTCCTCTACCTAGCCTCTCTCACCATCCCTCTACCTAGCCTCTCACACCATCCCTCTACCTAGCCTCTCTCACCATCCCTCTACCTAGCCTCTCACACCATCCCTCTACCTAGCCTCTCTCACCATCCCTCTACCTAGCCTCTCACACCATCCCTCTACCTAGCCTCTCTCACCATCCCTCTACCTAGCCTCTCTCACCATCCCTCTACCTAGCCTCTCTCACCATCCCTCTACCTAGCCTCTCACACCATCCCTCTACCTAGCCTCTCTCACCATTCCTCTACCTAGCCTCTCTCACCATCCCTCTACCTAGCCTCTCTCACCATCCCTCTACCTAGCCTCTCCACCATCCTCTACCTAGCCTCTCTCACCATCCCTCTACCTAGCTCTCTCACACCACCCTCTACCTAGCCTCTCTCACCATCCCTCTACATAGCCTCTCTCACCATTCCTCTACCTAGCCTCCCTCACCATCCCTCTACCTAGCTTCTCACACCGTCCCTCTACCTAGCCTCTCTCACCATCCCTCTACCTAGCCTCTCTCACCATTCCCTCTACCTAGCCTCTCTCACCATCCCTCTACCTAGCCTCTCACACCATCCCTCTACCTAGCCTCTCTCAAACTCTCTTAGCCTCTACCACCTTACTACCTCTCTCACATCTCTACCAGCCTCCTCACATACCTAGCCTCTCTCCACCATCCCTCTACCTAGCTCTCTCACCATCCCTCTACCTAGCCTCTCTCACCATCCTCTACTTAGCCTCTCACACCATCCCTCTACCTAGCCTCTCTCACCATCCTCTACCTAGCCTCTCTCACCATCCCTCTACCTAGCCTCTCACACCATCCCTCTACCTAGCCTCTCTCACCATCCCTCTACCTAGCCTCTCTCACCATCCCTCTACCTATCCTCTCTCACCATCCCTCTACCTAGCCCTCTCTCACCATCCCTCTACCTAGCCTCTCTCACCATCCCTCTACCTAGCCTCTCACACCATCCCTCTACCTAGCCTCTCTCACCATTCTCTACCTAGCCTCTCTCACCATCCCTCTACCTAGCCTCTCACACCATCCCTCTACCTAGCCTCTCTCACCATCCCTCTACCTAGCCTCTCTCACCATCCCTCTACCTAGCCTCTCTCACCATCCCTCTACCTAGCCTCTCTCACCATCCCTCTACCTAGCCTCTCTCACCATCCCTCTACCTAGCCTCTCTCACCATCCCTCTACCTAGCCTCTCTCACCATTCCTCTACCTAGCTTCTCTCACCATCCCTCTACCTAGCCTCTCACACCAACCCTCTACCTAGCCTCTCTCACCATCCCTCTACCTAGCCTCTCTCACCATCCGTCTACCTAGCCTCTCACACCATCCCTCTACCTAGCCTCTCTCACCATTCCTCTACCTAGCCTCTCTCACCATCCCTCTACCTAGCCTCTCACACCATCATTCTACCTAGCCTCTCTCACCATCCCTCTACCTAGCCTCTCTCACATCCCTCTACCTATCCTCTCTCACCATCCCTCTACCTAGCTTCTCTCACCATCCCTCTACCTAGCCTCTCTCACCATCCCTCTACCTAGCCTCTCACACCATCCTCTCTACCTAGCCTCTCTCACCATTCCTGTACCTAGCCTCTCTCACCATCCCTCTACCTAGCCTCTCACACCATCCCTCTACCTAGCCTCTCACACCATCCCTTTACCTAGACTCTCTCACCATCCCTCTACCTAGCCTCTCTCACCATCCCTCTACCTAGCCTCTGTCACCATCCCTCTACCTAGCCTTCTCTCACCATTCCCTACCTAGCCCTCTCTCACCATCCCTCTACCTAGCCTCTCTCACCATACCCCTCTACCCCCTAGCCTCTCTCACCATCTCTCTACCTAGCCTCTCTTCACCATCCCTCTACCTAGCCTCTCTCACCATCCCTCTACATAGCCTCTCTCACCATCCCTCTGCCTAGCCTCTCTCACCATCCCTCTACCTAGCGTCTCTCACCATCCCTCTACCTAGCCTCTCTCACATCCCTCTACCTAGCCTCTCTCAACATCTCTCTACCTAGCCTCTCTCCACCATCCCTCCTACCTTATCTCTCTGCCTCACCCATCCCTCTACCTAGCCTCTCTCACCATCCCTTACCTAGCCTCTCTCACCATCCCTCTACCTAGCCTCTCTCACCATCCCTCTACCTAGCCTCTCTCACCATCCCTCTACCTAGCCTCTCTCACCATCCCTCTACCTAGCCTCTCTCACCATTCCTCTACCTAGTCTCTCTCACCATCCTTCTACCTAGCCTCTCTCACCATCCCTCTACCTAGCCTCTCTCACCATCCCTCTACCTAGCCTCTCTCACCATCCCCTACCTAGCCTCTCTCACCATCCCTCTACCTACCCTCTCTCACAAGCTCTCTGCCTAGCCTCTCTCACCATCCCTCTACCTAGCCTCTCTCACCATCCCTCTACCTAGCCTCGTCCACCATCCCTTTACCTAGCCTCTCTCACCATCCCTCTACCTAACCTCTCTCACCATCCTCTACCTAACCTCTCTTCATCATCCCTATACCTAGCCTCTCTCACCATCTCTCTACCTAGCCTCTCTCACCATCCCTCCACCTAGCCTCTTTCACCATCCCTCTACCTAGCCTCTCTCACCATCTCTCTAACTAGCCTCTCTCACCATCCCTCTATCTAGCCTCTCTCACCATCCCTCTATCTAGCCTCTCTCACCATCTCTCTACCTAGCCTCTCTCACCATCCCTCTACCTAGCCTCTTTCACCATCTCTCTACCTGGCCTCTCTCACCATCCTCTACCTAGCCTCTCTCACCATCTCTCTACCTAGCCTCTTTCATCATCTCTCTAAATAGCCTCTCTCACCATCCCTCTACCTAGCCTCTCTCACCATCCCTCTACCTAGCCTCTCTCACCATCCCTCTACCTATCATCGTCCACCATCCCTCTACATAGCTTCTCTCATCATCCCTCTTCGTAGCCTCGTCCACCATCCCACTACATAGCCTCTCTCACCATCCCTCTATCTAGCCTCTCTCACCATTCCTCTACCTAGCTTCTCTCACCATCCCTCTACCTAGCCTCTTTCACCATCCCTCTACCTGACCTCTCTCACCATCCCTCTTTCACCATTCCTCTATCTACCCTCTCTCACCATCTCTCTACCTAGCTTCTCTCACCATCCTTCTATCTAGCCTCTCTCACCATCCCTCTACCTTGCCTCTCTCACCATCCCTCTACCTAGCCTCTTTCACGATCCCTCTACCTAGCCTCTCTCACCATCCCTCTACCTAGCCTCTCTCACCGTCCTCTACCATACCTCTCTCACCATCCCTCTACCTAGCCTCTTCTCACCATCCCTCTACCTAGCCTCTCTGACTATCCCTCTACCTAACCTCTCTCACCACCCCTCTATCTTACCTCTCTCACCATCCCTCTACCTAGCCTCTCTCACCATCCTCTCTACCTAGCCTCTCTCACCATCCCTCTACCTAGCCTCTCTATTCCATCTCTCTACAAGCCTCTTTCCATCATCCCTCTAATCCTAGCCTCTCTGACTATCCGTCTACCTAGCCTCTCTCACCATCCTCTACTTAGCCTCTCTCACCATCCCTCTACCTAGCCTCTCTCACCATCCCTCTATCTAGCCTCTCCACCACTCCTCTCCCATCTAGCCTCTCTCACCATCCTCTATCTAGCCTCTCTCACCACCCCTCTACCTAGCCTCTCTCACCACCCCTCTACTTAGCTTCTCTCACCATTCCTCTACCTAGCCTCTCTCACCACTCCTCTACTTAGCCTCTCTCATCATTCCTCTACCTAGCCTGTCTCACCATTCCTCTACATAGCCTCTCTCACCATCCCTCTACCTAGCCTCTCTCACCACCCCTCTACCTAGCCTCTATCACCATTCCTCTACCTAGCCTTTCTCACCATTCCTATACCTAGCCTCTCTCACCATTCCTCTACTTAGCCTCTCTCACCACCCCTCTACCTAGCCTCTCTCACCATTCCTCTACCTAGCATCTCTCACCATCCCTGTACCTAGCCTCTCTCACCATTCCTCTACCTAGCCTCTCTCACCATCCCTCTACCTAGCCTCTCTCATTATTCCTCTACTAGCCTCTCTCACCACCCCTCTACTAGCCTCTCTCACATCCCTCTGCTAGCCTCTCTCACCACCCCTCTACCTAGCCTCTCTCACCACCCTCTACCTACCCTCTCTCACCATCCCTCTACCTAGCCTCTCTCACCATCCCTCTACCTAGCCTCTCTCACCATCCTCTACCTAGCTTCTCTCACCATCCACTCTACCTAGCTCTCTCACATCCCTATACTAGCATTCTCACCATCCCTGTACCTAGACTCTCTCACCATTCCCTACCTACCTCTCTCACCATACCTTACCTAGGCTTTCATTATTCCTCTACTTAGCCTCTCTCACACCCCTCTACCTAGCCTCTCTCACCATCCCTACCTAGCCTCTTTCAACCATCCCTCACCTTAGCCTTCTCTTACACATCCATCTATCCTTAGCCTCTCTCAACCATTCCTCTACCTACCTCTTCCTCACTCTCACTCTCTTGTATCCAATAATCTATTAAAATTCCCTCCTTTAATACATATATATGACTTTGTGCACCTACACTCCCCATCTGACGATGGTAATTACACAAGAGTGGCAATTGCACAAGACTGATAATTACATTTGATAGTGATAAATACACAAGGCAGACAATTACACAAGACATACACTAACCTAAGACAATTACGTTTTATGAAGTTCAGGAACCTAATTAGTTTTTTTAAACTCACTTTGTTGCTCTGGTAACGAATCCGAATTTGCTTAGTCTCTGTAGCGTGAGTTTGCTTGAAATGTTATGGTTAATATTTTGGCTATTTAATTTCGAAGTATATATGTTTTACCTAACAATATCAGATATTATGATGCCTACAGTGACAAAAAAAAAATTTTTTACTGTTAATTTATTATATATATACTCATAAGAACATAAGAACATTAGAATGAAGGAACACTGCAACAGGCCCACTGACCCATGCGAAGCAGGTCTATGTCCCCCCCCCGGATTAGCCCAATGACCCATCCAGTCTGATCATCTCCACTCAAGGATGGAGCACTGCACCAGACCCAGCTAATCAGGTCCAACTCACACCCACTCATGTATTTATCTAATCTATTTTTAAAAGTACTCAATGTTTTAGCCTGAATAACTGTACTCGGGAGTTTGTTCCACTCATCCACAACTCTGTTACCAAACCAGTGCTTTCCTATTTCCTTCCTGAATCTGATTTTTTCCAACTTGAAACCATTGCTGCGAGTCTTGTCTTGGCTGGAAATTTTCAGCACGCTATTTACATCCCCTTTATTTATTCCATTTATACACCTCGATCATATCCCCCCTAATTCTACGCCTTTCGAGAGAGTGCAGATTCAGGGCCCTCAGTCTATCCTCATGGGAGAATTTCTGATACATGGATCATCTTTGTCATCCTCCTCTGTACGTTTTCCAGAGCATTTGTATCCATTCTGTAATACGGTGACCAGAACTGACCAGCATAGTCTAAATGAGGCCTAACCAAGAATATATAGAGTTGAAGAACAACCTGAGGACTTCTATTATTTATACTTCTAGATATGAAGCCAAGAATTCTGTTAGCTTTATTGCGAACACTAATGCACTGTTGTCTTGGTTTTAGATTACTGCTAACCAGAACTCCTAAATCCTTTTTGCAATCAGTAGTATTAAGATCAACATTGTTTAGTTTATACGTGGCATGGTTATTTACCTGTCCAACATTTAGAACTTTGCATTTGTCAATATTAAACTGCATCTGCCACTTCTCCGACCATTGAATCAGTCTATTCAAATCATCCTGGAGTGCTCTAGTGTCCTCATTAGAATGAATTGGACGGCCTATTTTGGCGTCATCAGCAAATTTGCTTATGTCGCTATTTATTCCCTCATCTATGTCGTTTATGTAAATTGTGAACAACAACGGGCCCAACACTGACCCCTGAGGAACACCACTTATGACGTGCCCCCATTCTGATTTCTCCCCATTTATGCAAACTCTCTGCTGTCTATTTGTCAGCCATGCCTCTACCCAGGAAAAAATTTCTCCTCCTATTCCGTGTGCCTTAAGTTTCCTCAATAGCCTCTAGTGTGGAACTCTATCGAAAGCCTTACTGAAGTCCATATACACAATATCATATTCATTACCATGATCTACCTCCTCAAACACCTTAGTGAAAAAAGTTAGTAAATTCGTAAGACAGGAACGCCCCTTTGTAAAACCGTGTTGAGATTCATTAATCAATCTGTTCCTGTCAAGATGGCTACGAATTGCTTCGGCAATTATTGATTCCATAAATTTTCCCACTATGGAGGTAAGGCTTATTGGTCTATAGTTCGAAGCCAAGGACCTGCCACCTGCCTTGTAAATAGGTATTACATTTGCCATTTTCCACTTATCAGGCACTATGCCAGTTTGTAGTGATATGTTAAAAAGATTAGCCAAAGGTATGCGAAGTTCCTCTTTACATTCCTTTAACACCCTTGAAAACAGTTCATCAGGACCTGGGGATTTGTTAGGTTTTAATTTCTCTATTTGTCTGAGGACCATGTCACTAGTTACCGCAATCGTACATAGTTTATTATCATCCTGTTCTACATAATCTATTATTTCAGGAATATCGTTAGTATTTTCCTGGGTGAAAACTGAGAGGAAGTAGGTATTGAGAATTTCACACATATCCTTATCACTGTCAGTGATCTGACCAGAGTTACTCTTAAGTGGGCCAATTTTGTCCCTAATCTTACTTCTGTATACCTGAAAGAACCCTTTTGGGTTAGTCTTTGAATTCCTTGCAACGTTAGCCTCACAATTCCTTTTTTGCTTTTCTTATTCCTTTCTTTATTTCTCTCTTTAACTGAATATATTGATTTCTTAACTGCCCATCCCCTCTTTTGATACGCCTATATATGCCTCTCGTTTGACCAATGAGATGTTTTAATCTATTGTTCATCCAGTTGGGATCATTTTTGTTAGATCTAATTTCCCTACTCGGAACAAAAGTTGTCTGGGCAGCTAGAACTATGCTCTGAAAAACGTCATATTGGCAACCAAGATCATCTACCTGACCATAGTCAGGACATCCCAATTTAGCCCACCCAGGTAATTTTTCAGTCCCATGAAGTTGGCCAAGCGAAAATCTGGGACAGAGATTTGATTGCAGTTTATCAGGTGCACCTTCTGGTACCGAACAACTTGAATTATTCGTGGCATAATGTCATTGTGAGGGAAAAGTTCAATAGATAGGAGTAGCGATATAGTAACAATAGTTTCATTGCCGGCTACTAGTTAAGGTAGGGTAAGTCAAGCTCCCGTTTTTCCCGCCTTTTTCCCCCTCCCTGAAAGTGATAGTTTGACTGCCGGCTGCTTGTTAAGGTAGGGTCAGTCTAGCTCCGGCTATCCCTTCCCCTCCCTCTTCCCCCCCCCCCCGAAAAGTGACGTGTGGGGCTCTGGTCAAACAGTAAATCACTCGATTCACAGCTCCCAACACTACTCTTGGATGACAGTGAGGGTCACCTGTCAATCAACGAGAAGAACAGGAGAAGGACTAACGTCCAGAGACTTCCCCATTTTGCATTTAAGTACCTGTGCACCTGTATGAAATTGCAGGAAGTAACCCCACATCATTGCAGCGGTAAAGAACCTGCTTTCCTGTCATCGGGAGAGATTACTCACTGGTATACTGTGAAGAACTAGCCAGTGGATGGTCACCAACACCTGCGACCCCCCCCCCCCCACCCCATCATCAGCAATGGCTACGATTTCAACAACAGTGTCACCAACACCAGACACCCCTGTAGATATTAGCGTTGAGTTCAAATGTTATTTTATTCATTTCATTTTTCATTTTTCTTTCAAATAGGATATACCTTTCATATTTTATTGTTTTATGTTTGATTTAATAAATAATAAAGTGTTTATCTTTGTGAATTATTATTTCTTTTTCTATTCATTAATTTTCCTGAGGAGGAGCCAGCCTGAGTAATACTGTCTGAAGTTGTTACAGGGCTGAGTAAGCCTTCACAGGCATGATAGCATCACGCAGTTGCTGCAGATTTGTCGGCTGCATATTCATGTTGCTATCTCTCGGTCAACTACATCCCAAAGGTTTACAATAAATTTTGGATAAATTAGACACAAGTACAACTCAAGGGTATCTTTATTGAGGAAACGTTTCGCCACAGAGTGGCTTCATCAGTCAATACAAAGGAGAATCGTGAAGACCAGGAGGAGAATGAGGGACTGATTACCTCATTCTTCTCCTGTTCTTCACGATTCTCATTGGTATGGACTGATGAAGCCACTGTGTGGCGAAACGTTTCCTCAATAAAGATACCCAAGAGCTGCACTTGTGTCTAATTTATCAACATGTCGATTCTTTGAACCATTCATCTACAATAAATTGTGACTCTAGCAATTGCATATCGCAGTAGAAATCACGATTCGTCAGACCAAGCGACCTTTTTTCCAATTTTTAACTGTCTGGTTTTGGTGAATGTGTTCAATGAAGCCTCGGTTTCCTGTTCTTAGTTTACAGGAGTGGAACCCGGCGTGGTCTTCTGCTATCCACATGCTGTGCATTCCTATTTGTAGCGCATAAATAGTCACCCTCCTGTCCGCTTGAACCAGTCTGGCAATTCTCGTCTGACTTCTCTCATTAACAAGGCGCTTTCTTCCACAGAACTGCCACTTACTGGATGTTTTGTGTTTCTCATACCATTCTCTGTAAACTCGAGAGACTGTTAACCTGAGATACTCAAACAACCCCGTCTGGCACCAACAATCATTCATCGGTTAAGGTCATTTCTTCCTCATTCTGATGCTCGGTCTTAAACAAATGAACCTCTTGACCGTGTCTGGATGCTTTTAAACATTGAGGTGCTGTCGCTTGATAGACGACTGAATATTTGGATTAGCGAGCTGGTGTACAAGTATGCCTGATAAAGTCGCCACTGAGCGCAAATACATAATAAATCCAACAAATTTCCATACCGTCGGTATCATTCAGTATCATTCTCCCTCACCAATGTCCAGCAGTAGTCAGACATCAAAATGATCATCAGGTTTCCTTAATTTGTTTTATCCATAATGGCTGTATGGGTGAAATTGTTCACTATCTTCATCACAAACGTCACAGAGGTTTGGTGGGAAAGTCAAGATGAAAATGGAGGAAATGAATCTTGAGGGACATCCGTCATCCCAGAATTAGATATGGTGTCAACAGCTCATCTTCAATATTTCTATAGCTGTATAGTCCTTGTGGCTTAGCGCTTCTTTTTGATTATAATAATAATAATAATAATATTTCTATAATAATCATTGCAATGACTGCCCAAGAAACCTGTGCAAATGTTCATGGATATCACCCCACGTTCTCAGCTCAGTATTTTGGAGGTTCGTCAAAATGAGGATCATTTAGTAACTTACAAATTTAAGGTCTGATTAAGATACCCTTGTTGAATTTTGCGTTTCTAACTTTGGAAAACCTTTCTTTCATATAGGTAGACCCTGCACCTTCTTTGTCCAAAGTTTTGACGATGTATTTAACGAGGACTAGTTTGATATGTAAAGGGAGAAGAAACATGTCCTTTGGAATTACCAATGACCTGCTTTGATGGTTATTTACACCTGTCTCATACGATTCTCGAGTTGGCCATGTACGTTGAAAGTAGTGCTGCACTGTATCTACTGTCCCACAGACACAGGAATAACAGTACTTTGTAAATCCTCCTTGCAGTCCCAGTAACAAACTTACTACTCTTAAGACACCAAAGATTTTTCACCTAAATTTCTCATATACGTTTCTTTCAAGACTCTTCCGAGAGATAAAAACAGACTTAGTAGAGTGTTGATATTGTAAAGACAGCCTTCAGACTTTTTTTTTCTAGAATCAGTAAATGCCTCATCGGGGGATCATATTTACCCAAAGCATCGAAAGTAAGTTTCGAGGCTTTTCTGTCGCATTCTAAACAAACTGAGTCTTGCGTCTGGGAGCAATAAATTCCACTGGCGAAATCTTGAAATATATAACTCTCACTGTTCCTTGGATAAATTAAGATCGCACACAAGACCGATAAGGTCACTAGGTCACTAGCTGGGTTTCCTGGCTGTTGACTCCAGTTGGGTTCAGCCCTGGAATCTGAGCTAGTGGCTTCTTCATCATCCAAGAGAAATATATCTTTACAGTTGTGATGAATGGTTTTGAAAACCGACAAGTTGAAGAATTGAGACACTTATGCAACACATGGGAATCTTTATTGAAGAAACGTTTCGCCACACAGTGGCTTCATCAGTCCAATACAAAGTAGAAATGGGTAAGGAGAGTAGAAGTATGAGGTAATCAGTCCCTCAACCTGGAATCGATGTGTTCAGTCCATCCTCTGAATGTTCCACCAGACTAACTGCAGTAAGGTGATCTGGATATGTTATTCTGGATATGTTTTTTAACACAGAAATAACAATCCCTAGTGTGATAATTTAGTTCCCTCCAAACCATCGGGACTGCAAATGGCATGCATGACTTCCTTCCAGAAAACCACTTGTGTAAGACCATTGGAGCAAGTAATACAACAGCGATGAGATGACCATAACTTCTCCTGATCTCCGATCTTCACACCAAAGTAGTGAAAATAGGCTCTCACAAGAGCCGTGATGTTCCGTCTCTCCTTTGTTGGAGTAAAGCTGTCACATAAATTGGAAAAAAACATTACTGTCGTTTAAGCAACGAGGCTCTGTAGGTTAATAACTTGACAGTTGAATAAATAGAGGGGCTGGGTTTGATTTGTCATTGGGTACGGGAGTAAATTTTTGGGTAGCTTTGGGTAGAGGTCGTTTTTATAAGGACCTGCCTTGTATGGGCCAGTAGGCCTTCTGCAGTGTTCCTCCATTCTTATGTTCTTATGTTAACATGCAATCCATTAGTCTCATAATTCCCATTGTCTCATAAGTCCACAAAAATCAAATAAAACCATAAACCATCATCTATAAAGTGACCAGGCGGTCAGTAGTCAAAAATAAAGTTGAAAAGTAATTGGTGTGAGGGTAGGGGTTCCATTGCACAAAAAACTGAACGTGTTGAAGCAAAACTAAGTTCAGACTCAAGTTCAGTGTTCCAGAGTTAGTCAGACAGGCCTGGTTTTAAACCTGAACTGAAGCCTTTGTTGACTAGCGTAGTTGCGGACAAAGATAGTTACAAGAGATTTATAATTTACGAAACTCAGAGATAATTATGCAAGACTGATAATTACACAAGACAGATAGATAATTACACATGATAGGCATAATTACACGAGATTGATAACTATGCAAGACTGAGAACCACTCAAGACAGTGGAATTTATACAAGGTGCTAATTACACAAGACAGTGATAATTACACCTGTAATGATGTCTTTGCCTCTCCTCTCTTCAGTATAGAAGTCTCCATCAAAGAGCATCTATTTTAAATTCATCAAGACTGCTAGACTGAACAGCATCCTCCGAAGTTTGAGGGACTAATCACCTTCACCCCCTCGACGGTCTCCAAGAGTCATCAAGGCTAAGGGACTGATCTTTTCATTCCACTACCTCATATCTTCCACTGTATGCAGTATTGATAAGACACACGTACAACAGCATACCTTTATCACATTCACTCTCCAGTATTATTCTCTATATCGGAGTAATAAAACCACTGAGTGGCGGAGCGTCTCCACAATAATGACAGTCAAGTGTTGCATTAGAGTCTTATCCGCTCGTCGGTTTTGTAAATTATTATTATATATAATACTCCCAAAGCAAGCTTGGGCAATTTTTTTATACAAAACTTTTATATTAAAAGTACATTTCCAGCACTGAAGTTTCCAGTCTGCCTCATATACTCCTCTAAAGTCAAAGCTTAAATACGCAACTCTAGACAATTTCTCACCACAAAAATACTTAAAAAAAGTTTCCAAACATTCAATTTCCTATCCACAGGGTATGGGAGACTTTTAAAAACATTTCGTGAAACAAATTTTTACTGAACCCCCAAGATCTGTTGACATCCCTTCAGGAACAAAAGTTGCAAAATGATCGCAGGAAAATTGCTGAATTTTTTATCGTACTGCACCCCATTCAGGGGACGGGGACAGAATAAAATAACTATAAAAGAGAAGAAATACAGACAGCCAAGGGAACAAAAAATTTAGAAAAACCCCAAATGCAAACTTTTGCCCTAGATCATTTCCTCCCCGGGCTTGTTTTTTTCCTGATGAATTTTGAGAAAATTAGACAAAAGGGCCACATCTGGGTTATTTTTGTAGTGTTTCGCCACCCAGTGACTTTATAAATACAAATTAAAGGGACTTAACGGAAGATTATGCCCTTTGGTATAAGACCCGTATTCGTGAAGAATCTGCAGAAAGGGCAAGAAAGTTGGATTTTATACTGGCGTCTACGTAAAGAATCAGATGGCCTTGTGCCAATTTTAAAGTTGTCGGTACTGATACCTTTTTGTACAACGGGGAACCCTTTCCCAACCTAACCCTTGTATCACCCCGAGTCCATCAGTAATGATCTCCTGCCAAAAAGACAATAGTCTGAACCGAAAGGTGACACACATAAAAACCCGGGAAAAATATGTCAGCTGACCTTTCTTTAAAAGACCACAACAAGACAAAGTTTTACATTCGAGGAAAATGATTGAATGGTAATGAAACTTTCAAAAAGGGGTTTCAAGCCCCTGAGACCTTTTAAAAACACTTGTTAAATTTCGAACTTTCCCCTAATTTTGATTTTTGTTTTCAAGCAAAATGAATAACCGATACAGCCTAATACCACGACAACGACAGGACTAAACCAGAAGTAGAGAAACGGCAACAATTCACCGGATACCATCGAACAAAATGATTTGCATACATCAACTAAACTCATTACCCAAATTAGACATAATTTATAACAAACGTAATAAATCTTTAACTTATCCTCCCACTCTCACCACTACCTGACCTCACCTTCGACCTTTGACCTCTCTTTCTATCATAACCTCAGAATTCTTTTGCCTTATTTGCTTACTGATGCATGCTTAATAATATCCAGAATTGAGCGAAACATCGTAATAAGAGTGTTCCCCGCTATCGGTTTATACTTACACTTCTTCATTTGATCTGACCTGACCATCGTTCCTTTGTGAATTTTTTTACTTGATACCGTCCCACTGTGGGCGAAACGTATAATGAAATCCCACTGTGGGCGAAACATCATATAATAAAGGCCCGCTTCAGGTAAAATATCGTAAAAAAAGCCCAAAAAGCCCACAAAACAATAAAAGTCCACTGTGCGGGAAACATCATATAATAAAGTACCAATGTGGGTGAAACGTAGTTTAAGTTTTTTTTTTCTCTACCTCAAACACAATATTTTTTTTCGTCAATTTCGGAAATCCTTCAGATATTCAGTGAGTTTTTTTTTTTCTTCTCAGTCTGGTTAATGTCTTCGTTGTGTTATCATTATTGATATCCTCGTTAAGTATTGTCATCATTGATATCCTCGTTAAGTATTATCATCATTGATATCCTCGTTAAGTATTATCATCATTGATATCCTCGTTAAGTATTATCATCATTGATATCCTCGTTAAGTATTATCATCATTGATATCCCCGTTAAGTATTATCATCATTGATATCCTCGTTAAGTATTATCATCATTGATATCCTCGTTAAGTATTATCATCATTGATATCCTCGTTAAGTATTATCATTGACATCCTCGTTAAGTATTATCATCACTGATATCTCCGTTGAATATTACCAGTGACATAAATTTCTTAATATGGAAGGTACTAGACATGACAAAAATATTCACACCAACCGTCTAAATAATGAGTATAGATTCATCATTGCTCACCATCTATAAATACCAACTCATCAACACTCACAGCCTATGCATATACACTCACTCTAGCCAACAACTAATGAATATACACCCACTCTAGTCAACAACCAGTGAATATACACTCACTCTAGCCAACAACCAATGAATATACACTCACTCTAGCCAACAACCAATGAATATACACTCACTCTAGCCAACAACCAATGAATATACACTCACTCTAGCCAACAACCAATGAATATACACTCACTATAGCCAACAACCAATGAATATACACTCACTCTAGCCAATAACCAATGAATATACACTCACTCTAGCCAACAACCAATGAATATACACTCACTCTAGCCAACAACCAGTGAATATACACTCACTATTTGCCAACAACCAGTGAATATACACTCACTCTAGCCAACAACCAGTGAATATACACTCACTCTAGCCAACAACCAATGAATATACACTCACTATAGCCAACAACCAGTGAATATACACTCACTCTAGCCAATAACAAATGAATATACACTCACTCTAGCCAACAACCAATGAATATACACTCACTATAGCCAACAACCAGTGAATATACACTCACTCTAGCCAACATCCAGTGAATATACACTCACTCTAGCCAACAACCAATGAATATACACTCACTCTAGCCAACAACCAGTGAATATACACTCACTCTAGCCAACAACCAATGAATATACACTCACTCTAGCCCAAAAACCAATGAATATACACTCACTATAGCCAACAACCAGTGAATTTACACTCACTCTAGCCAACAACCCGTGAAAATATACCACTCACTCTAGCCAACAACCAGTGAATATACACTCACTCTAGCCAATAACCAATGAATATACACTCACTCTAGCCAACAACCAATGAATATACACTCACTCTAGCCAACAACCAGTGAATATACCACTCACTCTAGCCAACAACCAATGAATTTTACACTCACTCTAGCCAACAACCAGTTAATATACACTCACTCTAGCCAACAACCAATGAATATACACTCACTCTAGCCAACAACCAATGAATATACACTCACTATAGCCAACAACCAGTGAATATACACTCACTCTAGCCAACAACCAGTGAATATACACTCACTCTAGCCAACAACCAGTGAATATACACTCACTCTAGCCAATAACCAATGAATATACACTCTAGCCAACAACCAATGAATATACACTCACTCTAGCCAACAACCAGTGAATATACACTCACTCTAGCCAACAACCAATGAATATACACTCACTGTAGCCAACAACCAATGAATATACACTCACTATAGCCAACAACCAGTGAATATACACTCACTCTAGCCAACAACCAGTGAATTTTACACTCCCCTCTAGCCAATAACCAATGAATATACACTCACTCTAGCCAACAACCAGTGAATATACACTCACTCTAGCCAACAACCAGTGAATATACACTCACTCTAGCCAACAACCAATGAATATACACTAACTCTAGCCAACAACCAGTGAATATACACTCACTCTAGCCAACAACCAGTGAATATACACTCACTCTAGCCAATAACCAATGAATATACACTCACTCTAGCCAAAACCAATTTAATATACACTCACTATAGCCAACAACCAGTGAATATACACTCACTCTAGCCAACAACCAGTGAATATACACTCACTCTAGCCAAAACCAATGAATATACAAATCACTCTAGCCAACAACCAGTGAATATACACTCACTCTAGCCAATAACCAATGAATATACACTCACTCTAGCCAACAACCAGTGAATATACACTCACTCTAGCCAACAACCAGTGAATATACACTCACTCTAGCCAACAACCAATGAATATACACTCACTATAGCCAACAAACAGTGAATATACACTCACTCTAGCCAACAACCAATGAATATACACTCACTCTAGCCAACAACCAATGAGTAACACTCACCCATAGCCAACAACCAATGGATATACACTCACTATAGCCAACAACCAGTGAATATACACTCACTCTAGCCAACAACCAGTGAATATTTCACTCACTCTAGCCAACAAAACCCGTGAATATACACTCACTATAGCCAACAACCAATGAATATACCACTCACTCTAGCCAACAACCAATGAATATACACTCACTCTAGCCAACAACCAATGAATATACACTCACTCTAGCCAACAACCAATGAATATACACTCACTCTAGCCAACAACCAATGAATATACACTCACTCTAGCCAACAACCAATGAATATACACTCACTATAGCCAACAACCAATGAATATACACTCACTATAGCCAACAACCAATGAATATACACTCACTATAGCCAACAACCAGTGAATATACACTGACATATACACAGAGCAAAGACCTAAAATATTTACACACACACACACACACACACACACACACACACACACACACACAAACACTAAAACACACACACACACACACAACACAACACACACCCCACAACAAAACACACCAAACCAAACACTAACACCACACACACACACACACACAACACACAAACACACACACACACCCCACACACACCAAAAACACGGCGCGCGCCGGAGAGGTTAAAGGGGAAATCAACCTGACGACCTGGGGACAGGAGAAAGGGGGCAGTAACGCTACAAAAATTTAGAGGAATTTACAAGGTGGGGAAAGACAGGAGTTCCAGAGATGGGGGGCACGCAACAAGGGGGCACAGTTGGAAGTTTAAGACAGAGATGAATCACAAAAGGGTGTTAGGAAGGGTTTTTTCACCACAAAGCAGTCAGGAAGTGGGAAAAGTTTGGGGAAGCTTTTAGGGGGGGCGGATCCATAATAACTTTAAGCAGAGGTATATAAAGCTCACGGTTCAGGGGAGTGACCCAGAAGCGCCAGTGAAGGTCAGGAAGAAAAAGGAAATTTGGGTTGACCCCGCCCCGTATTTGAGAAAACAGCAAAGGAGAAGATGGGAGGGCATGAGGAGGAGCTGAGGGGAGCATGAGGAGAAGCAAAAGGAGGAACAGAGGAGGGTATGGGAGGAGCATGAGGAGGGGAAAAGAGGAAGGGGTATGAGGAGGAGCATGAGGGAAGCTAAAAGGAGCTGAGGAGAAGAGGAGGAAACATGAGGAGGAGCATGAGGAAAATGAGGGGGGATGAGGAGGAGCATGAGGGGAGCTGAGGAGGGTGACGAGGGGGAACAGGAAAAAAAGGAATAATAAGAAAAGAAAGATGGAGATCTTTTTTTGTAGCAACCGTAGCAGTAACGACATAGAGCCGTACAGTGCAACAGAGCAGCCCTAGAGTGCAACAAAAGCAGCCCTAGCGTAACGACAGTGCGCCTAGCAGTAGCAAAAGTAGCCCGTAGCAGTAGCAAAAAAAGCGCCGTGCAGTGAAAAAGTAGCAGCCGAGCAGTTGCAACAGTAGCGCCGTTTGCAGTAGCAACAGTAGCAGCCGTAGCAGTGCAACAGCAGCAACCGGCAGTCAAATGCAGCCTACAGTAGAAACAGTAGAAACCCTAGCGTAGCAACAGTAGCAGCCCTGATAGCAAAAAGTAGCAGCCGTAGCGAAGCAAAAAAGCAGCCGTACAGTAGCAAAAGCGCAACCGTTTGCAGTAGCAACAGTAGCGCCGTAGAGACAACAGTAGCAACCTTCAGTAGCAACAGTAGCAGCCCGTAGCAGTAGCAAAAGAAGCACCGTAGAGTAGCAACAGCAGCAACCGTAGCAGTAGCAACATAGCAGCCGTAGCAGTAGCACGTAGCAACCGTAGCATCAACAGTAGCGCCGTACAAAAAGAACGTAGTAGCCCACAGTGCAAAAGAAGCAGCCTAGCAAAGCAACATCGCCTAGCAGTAGCAACAGTAGCAGCCCCTACGAGCAACGTAGCAGCCGTAGCAGTAGCAACATACACTGTACAGTAGCAAAAGTGCACCCTCATAGCAGAGTGAGCCTAGCAGTTGCAACAGTGCAGCCGTAGCATAGCAACAATAGCGGGAGTGCAGAGCAAAAGTAGCAGCCGTAAAACAGTAGCAACAGTAGCAGCCCTGCGTGCAACAGAGAAAACCCTAGCAGTCAACGTAGCAGCCCTAGCAGTAGCACCTACAGAGAAAAGTACAGCGTACGTAGCAACAGTATAACCGTACAGTAGAACGTAGCAGCCCTGCAGTAGCAACAGTATAACCGTAGCAGTAGCAACGTAGCAAACCGTAGCAGTAGCAACAGTAGCAGCCGTTTTGCAGTCAACAGTAGCAGCCGTAGCAGTAGCAACAGTGCGCCGTAGCTGCAACATTTGCAGCCGAAGCAGTACAACAGTGCGCCGTGCAGTAAAACAGTAGCAACAGTACGTGCAAAAGAAGCAGCCCAGCATAGCAACAGTACAGCCCAAGCGCCAAAAAGTAGCAGCCTTGCAGTAGCAACGTAGCAGCCGAAACTAGCAACAATAGCAGCCGAGGAGTAGCAACGAGCGCCGTAGCAGACAACAGGAGCCGTGCAAATAGCAACGTAGACCGTAGCAGTAGCAACGTACAGCCGAAGCAGTACAACAGTGCACCGAGCAGTTTTAAAAAAGTAGCAACAGTAGCGTGCAACAGAAGCAGCGAGCAGTGCAACTGTAGCGCCCAGCAGCAGCAACAGTAGCAGCCCTTGCAGTAGCAAAAGTAGCAGCCGAAACGTAGCAAAAGTAGCAGCCGTACAGTACAACAGTTGCAACCCATCAGTACAACGAGCGCCGGCCCCTAGCAAAAAAGTAGCCGTCAGAAAAAACAGTGAAGCCCTTGCGTAGCAACGTAGCAACCCTTTCGGCAACAGTGGTTAAAACCTTGGGAATAAATACCCATAAGTTGGGTTTTAAAAAACACTAAACAAAAAAGTTTTTTTAAATTAAAAAAGTTATAGTGTTTTTCTTTGTGTCTTTCTAAACCAGTAGCAAAAGTAGCACCCTGCAGTAGCAACAGTAGCAGGCAACATAGCAGCCCTTTGCATAACAACTGCAGCCCCTACAGTGCAACGTAGCGCCGTAGCAGTAGCAAAGTGCAGCGAAAAATAGCACCCTAGCGTAAAACAGTAGCAGCCGTAGCGTACAAAAAGTAGCAACCCTAGCTAGCAACGTACAGCCGTGCAGTTGCAACGTAGCAGCCGTAGCGTAGCAACGAGCCAGTAAGCAGGCAGCAGTAGAACCCTTGCAGTAGCAAAATAGCAACCGTGCAGTAGCAACATAGCAGCCGTAGCAGTAGCAACTTAGCAACCGTAGCCGTAGCAAAAATTGCAGCCTAGGAGTACAACGTAGCAGCCCTAGCAGTACAACGTACAGCCCTAGCAGTAGCAACGTAGCAGCCGTAGAGGAACATATCAGCCCAAGGTTGCAACAGTAGCAGCCGTAGCAGTAAAAAGTAGCAACAGTAGCTGCAACAGTCGCCCAGCTAGCAACAGTAGCAGCCGTAGCCAGCAACAAGCGCTTGCAGTAGCAACAGTAGCACCCCAATCAGTGCAACGTAGGCCGTGCAGTGCAACATAGCAACCGTAGCAGTAGAAACAGTAGCAGCCGTAAAAGTAAAAACAGAGCAGCCCTAGCATAAAAAAGAGAAGCTTAGCATGCAACAGAGCAAAGTACAACCGACAGTAGCAACAGTGGTATAAACCTTGATAATAAAAAACCGATAAAATTTGGTTTGAAAGACGTAAGCAAAAACGTTTTCAATAATATGTTATAGTGTTTGCTTACGTGTTTTCTAAACCAGTACAACAGTCAGCCTACGTGCAACATAGCACAGCAACAGTACAGCCGTACATAAAACAGTAGCAGCCGTACGTAGAACAGTAGCGGGCCCTAGCAGTAGCAACGTAGCAGACAACGTAGCACCGTAGCAGTAAAACGTAGCAGCCCTACAGTAGCAAAAAGTAG
This sequence comes from Cherax quadricarinatus, assembly GCF_026875155.1. NCBI lineage: Eukaryota > Metazoa > Arthropoda > Malacostraca > Decapoda > Parastacidae > Cherax > Cherax quadricarinatus. The sequence goes on from NC_069449.1 coordinate 11,347,385, forward strand.
CAGCCGTAGCAGTAGCAACGTAGGCAGTGCAGCAGTAAAAGTGCGCAGGGCAGTGCAACAGTACAACAGTAGAGCCGTAGCAGTAAACATACAGCCGTAACATAGCAATATGCAGCCCTAGCAGTAGCAACAAAGCACCGTAGCATAGCACAGCAGCAGCCCTAGCAGTAACAAAGAGCAACCGTAGCAGTGCAACAATAGCAGCCTTTGCAGTAGCAACAGTAGCAGCGTAGCAGTAGCAACAAAGCGCCCTAGCAAAGCACATAGCACCAAACGTGCAACGTAGCACCGTAGCAGTAGCAACAGTAGCGCCCCTGCAGTAAACGAGCACTCGTAGCAGTAGCAAAAGAGCAGCCTAGCAGTAGCAAGAGTACAAACCGTAGCAGTTTCAACAGTAGCAGCCCTGCCCCAGCAACAAAGCGGATAGCGTAGCAACAGGCAGCCGTAGCAGTGCAAAAAGTGCAGCCGTAGCAGTAGAACAGTAGCAACCCTAGCAGTAGCAACAGTAGGCCGTTTGGCATAGCGCCGGCAGTACAACGTAGCAGCCGTAGCAGTAGAAAAAGTAGTAACCGTTTTCATTGCAACAGTGCAGCCCAGCATAGCAACGTAGCAGCCCTTCGTGAACAGTAGAGCCCTAGCCGTAGCAACAGTAGAGCCCTAGCAGTAGCAAAAGTAGCACCGTAGCAGTGCAGCAAATGCAAAAGTTTTCAGTAGCAACAATAGCAAACCCTAGCATGAACGTAGCACCGTAGCAGTAGCAACAGTAGCAAACCCCAGCAGTAGAAAAAAATAGCAGCCGTAGGAAATACAACGTGCAGCCGGCAGTTTTGCAACAGTAGCAGCCCTAGCAGTAGCAACAGAGCAGCCGAGCAGTAGCAAAAATAGCAGCCCCAAGCCGTAGCAACAGTACAGCCCTAGCAGTAAAACAGTAGAAAAGTACAGTAGCAACAGTACAACCCCAGCAGAGAAAGAGCAGCCGTAGCAGCAGCAACAGTGAAGCCGTTGCAGTACAACAGTACAGCTGAACAGTAGAACATAGCAGCCGTAGCAGTACAACGTTCAACAGTAGCAAAACCCAGAGTCAACCGTGGTATAAAACCTTGGTAATAAATCCGATTAGATGGTTTTGAAAGACACGTAAGCAAAAAAGTTTTCTAATAAAAAAGTTATAGTGTTTTTGCTTTCGTGTCTTTCTAAACCATAGCAAAAAGTAGCAGCCGGCGTAGCAACAGTACACGCAAAAAGTAGCACCTAGCGGAACAACAGTAGCGCCGAAGCATTTCAAAAAAAGCAGCCGTAGCGTAGCAACAGTACAGCACAAAAAAGCAGCCTTAGCAGTAAAACGTAGCCCGAGCAGTTGAACAGTAGCAGCCGTGCATACAACAGTAAGCGAAGCAGTAGCAACGTAGCACCTTTGCAGTTTAAAAAAGTAGAACGTACAGTAGCAACAGTAGAGCAGCAACAGTAGCAGCCGAGCATAGAACAGTAGCAGCCCGCAACAGTAGCAGCCCTTTGAGTAACAACAGTAGCACCCCTGCAGTAGAACAGTACAGCCCTCAGTAGCAACAGAGCGCAGCAAAAAGTAGCCCTGGCGTAACAAAAAGTAGCAGCCTGCTTTTCAACAGTGCCCGTAGCGTAGCAAAAGTACAGCGCAACAGTGCAGCCGTACAGTAACAACAGTAGAGCCGTAGCATAGCAAAGTAGCGCCGTAGCAGTAGCAACAGTAGCAGCCAACAAATAGCAACGTAGCAGCCCGTAGCGTAAAACTGAACGTAGCGAGCAACAGTAGAGCAGCACCCGAGCAGCCGTAGCAGTGAACGTGCAGCAGCAACAGTAGCAGCCGTAGAGTAAAACAGTAAGCCGAACAGTGCAACGTGCGCCCAAAACAGTAGAACAGTGCAGCAGCAACAGTACGCCGTGCAGTAAAACAGTAGCAGCAGTAGCAGGAACATTAGCAGCCGTACAGTGCAAAGTAGCAGCCCAAGCAGTAGCAACAGTAGCAGCCGTAGCGTAAAAAAGTAGCAACAGTACATAGCAAAAGTAGCACCGCACAAATTGCAACAGAAAAAAAACAGCCGTAGCGCGCAACAGTAGCAGCCTTGCAGTAGCAAACGTGCGCCGAAACAGTAGCAAAAGTAGCCCGTAGCAGTACAAAAGTACAGCCGTAGCAGTAGCAACAGTAGCAGCCGTAGCAGTAGCAACAGACAACCTTAGCAGTAGCAAAAGTAGCAAAGTAGCATAGCAAAAGGCGCCCTTTCGTAGCAAAGTAGCAGCCCCAATCAGAGAAAAGTAGCGTCGTAGCATAGCACAGTAGCAGCCGGCGTACAACGAGCAACCCTAGCAGTAGCAACAGTAGAGCCCTAGCAGAGCAAAAGAGCACAGAGCAGAGTAACGTAGCAGCAGTAGCAGTAGCAAAAAGTATCAAAATAGCAGCCGTAGCATTGCAAAGTACAGCCGTAACATTGCAATAGTAGCAGCCTGCAGTGAACCAATAGCTCCTAGCGTGCAACGCAGCACCGTAGCAGTAACAAAAGTTTGCAACCGTAGCAGTAGCAACAATGCAACCGTACAGTAGCAAAAAGTAGCAGCCGTAGCAGTTGCAGCAGTAGCAACCTGCAGTAGAACAGTAGCACCGTAGCAGTGCAACAGTACACCGTAGCAGTAGCAACGTATAACCTAGCTTTTGCAACGTACGCGGGGGGCAGTACAAAAGTAGCAGCCCGTAGCAGTAGCAAAAGAGCAGCCGTGCAGTACAACAGTAGCGCCGTTCAGTAGCAACAGTAGCAGCCGTAGCAGGCAGAGTAGCAAAGGTTGCGTGCAAAAATAGAAACCCACAGTGCAACATAGCAACCCCTAGCATTGACATCAACCCCTTGCGTACAACAAAGCCCTAGGGGGAAAAAACATGCACCTTAGCAGTAGAACAGTAGCAGCCGTAGCAGTGAACCGTACAGCCGAGCGTAGCAACATGCAGCCGAAGCAGTAGCAACAGTGCGCCTAGCAGTAAAACAGTGCAACAGTACAGTAGAAAAAAGTAGCAGCCGCAGCAGGGCAACGTAGCAGCCTGCCGCAACCGCCCGTTGCATAGCAAACAGTAGCACCGAATCAGTAGCAAAGTAGCGCCCGTAGCAGTGCAACAGTAGAACCCAGCAGTAGCAAAAATAGCAGCCGTAGAACAAAAGAGCAGCCGTAGCAGAACAAGAGTAGAAGCCTTTGCAGTACAACAGTAGCAACAGTGCAACCGTGCAGTACAACAGGGTAAAAAACCTTGGTAATAAATACCATAAATTGGTTTTAAAGACATAAAACAAAAAAGTTTTCTAATAAAAGTTAAAAGTGTTTGCTTACGTGTCTTTCTAAACCGACAAAGAGCAGCCCTACGTAGCAACAGTAGCAGCGCAACAGTGCAGCCGTACAGTAAAAAACAGTGCAGCCGTAGAGTAAAAAGTAGACCGTGCGTGCAACGTGCGCCAAAAGTGCACCGTAGCTAACCAGAGCGCCGTTTGCAGTAGCAACATAGCGCCGTAGCAGTAGCAACAACAGCCGAAGCAGTAGAACAGTAGCGCCGTGCGTAAAACAGTAGCCAGTAGCAGTGCAACAGTAGCAGCGCAACAGTAACAGCCAGAGTAGCAACAGTAGCGCAGCAACAGTAGCAGCCCTGCAGTAACAACGTAGCGCCGTAACATAGCAAAGTACAGCCGTAGCAGGCAACAGTAGCAGCCGTAGCAGTAGCAAAGGCAGCCCAAGCAGTAAAAAAGTAGAGCCGTAGCAGTAAAACGAGCAACAGTGCGTAGCAAAAGTAGCAGCCGCAGCGTAGCAAAAAGTAGCAGCCTCAGAGAACGTAGCGCCGTTTCAGTAGCAACAGTACAGCCGAACCCCTGCAACAGTAGCGCCGTAGATTCAACAGTACAGCCGGCAGTACAACAGGCAACCGTAGCATAGCAAACAGTCCCGCCGTTGCAGTAGCAACAGACAGGGTCAGGCAACAGTAGCAGTGTAGCAGTAGAAAAAAGTAGCAGCCTAGCAGTAGCAACAGTAGCAACCGTAAAGTAGCAACTTTTGCGCCTGCAATGCAACAGTAGCAAGTAGCAGTAGAACGTAGCGCCGTAGTTAGCAACGTACGCAGTAGCAGCATTAACGTACAGCAGTAGCATAGAACAGTAGCAACAGAGCGCCGTAGCAGTAGCAACAGTGCACCGAAAAATCAATTAGCAGCCGGCAGTAGCAACAATAGATCCTAGCATAGAAACAGCAGCCCGTAGCAGTAAAAACAGTAGCAACCGTAGCGTAGCAAAAATAGCAACCGTAGCAGTAGCAAAGTAGCGCCCTGCTAGCAACATAGCAGCCGTAGATAGCAAAAATGCAGCCGTAGCAGTAACAACAGTAGAAGCCTTAGCAGTCAACAGTAGCAACCGTGCAGTACAACGGGTTAAACCTTGGTAATAAATACCCATAAGTTGGTTAGAAAGACACGTAAACAAAAACGTTTTTTAATAAATATGTTTTTAGTGTTTGCTTCGTGCTTTCTAAAACCCGTGCAACAGTAGCAGCCGTTGCAGTAGCAAAAACAGCAGCAAAAGTAGCAGCCCTAGCAGTAACAACAGTAGCAGCCGAGAGTAGCAACAGTAGCACCGTGCAGTAGCAACAGTAGCAGCAGCAACGTAGCAGCCGTAGCAGTAAAAAAAGTAGCAGCCGTAGCAGTGCAAAAAGTGCAGCCCTGCAGTGCAACAGTACAGCCGTAGAGTGCAACGTAGCAGCCGTACGTAACAAAGTAGCAGCCCTAGATAGCAACGCACGCCCTAGCAATAGCAAAAGTACAGCCGTGCAGTTTGAACAGTAGCGCCGTAGCAGTAGCAACAGCAGGGGCCATAGCAGTAGCAATAGTAGCAGCCGTAGCAGTAGAACAGTAACACCCTAGCATAGAACAGTAGCAGCCGTAGCGGCAACATCGCACCGAGCGTAGCAACAGTAGCGCCTAGCAGTACAACAGGCAGCCCTAGCAGTAGACCGTAGCAGTCAACAGTAGCAGCCCTAGCGTAGCAAAAGTAGAACCCAGCGTAGCAACAGACAGCCCTTTGTAGTAGCAAAAGTAGCAACCGTACGAGCAACATAGAGCCCGGGGTACGCCGAGCAGTAGCAAAAGTGCAGCCGTGCAGTACAACAGTACACCGTAGCAATTTGCAACAGTCAGGTAGCGTAGCAACGGTAGAGCCGTTCGAGCAACAGTAGCAACCTTGCGTAGCAACAATAGCAACCGTAGCAGTAGCAACAATAACCGTAGCGAAACAACAGTAGCATAGCAAAGTAGCAGCCGTAGCAGTAGAAAGTGCACCGTAGCAGTTAAAAAAAGTGAAAGTGCAGTAGCAACAGTAGCAGTCGTAGCAGTAGCAACAGTAGCGCCTTGCGTAGCAACAGTTTGCAACCGTAGCAGCAGTACATAGCAACCCCAACAGTAGAACATAGCAAACCCGGGGTAGCAAAGTAGCAGCCGTTGCAGTAGCACCTAGCATCCGAATCACTAGCAACAGTAGCAGCCGTAGCAGAGAAACATGGCAGCGAAGCAGTATAACAGTACAACCGTACAGTAGCAAAAGTAGCAGCCGTAGCGTAGCAAACAGTAGCAAGTAGCAGTGCAACGAGAGCAGTGACTAGTAAAAAGACAGCAGTACAGTAGCAACTAGCAACAGTAGCCCGTAGCAGTACAACAGTAGCCGGCAGTAGCAAAAGTCGCCGTAGCATACAACAATAGCATCCGTAGCAGTAGCAACAGTGCAGCCGTAGCAGAGCAAAAGGCAGCCGTAGCGTAAAAGGGCCTAGCATCAACGTAGCAGCCGTAGAGTAGCAACAGTGCAACGAGCATAGCAACAGTAGCAGCCGTAGCGTAGTACCGTTGCAGTAGCAACAGTAGCACCGTAGCAGTAGACCGTAGCGTAGCAACAGTAGCGCCGTGCATACAACAGTAGGCCGTAGCAATAGAACAGTAGCGCCCTAGCAGTAGCAACATACAGCCGTACAGTACCAACAGTAGCAGCCGTAGCTAAAAAACAGTAGCAGCCGTAGCAGTAGCAAAAGCAGCGCCATAGCAATAGAATAGTAGCGCCGTAAGTAGCAACAGTAGCAGCCGTAGCGTAGCAACAGCGGGCCATAGCAGTAGCAATAGGCAGCCGTACAGTAGCAACGTAGCGCCCTACTAGCAAAACAGTAGCGCCGTAGCAGAGCAACAGTACGCCCTAGCAAAAAGGAACAGTTGAGCCGTTTGCAGTAGCAACAGTACAGCCTACAGTGCACCGAGCAGTAGCAACAGTAGCAGCCCTAGCAGAGCAACGGTAGCACCGTAGCAGTAGCAAAAAGTAGCAGCCGAAAATAGTAGCAACATAGCAACCGTAGCAAGAACGTGCAGCCCCAGGTACACCGTGCATAGCAACGTCGCCCTAGCAGTAGCAACAGTAGCAGGGGTAGCATAGCAACAGTAGCAGCCTAGCAGTACAAATAGCAGCCTTAGAGAGCAACAGTAGAACGTTGCGTACCAACAATGAACCGTTTGCAGTAGAAAATAGCAGCCGTAGCATAGCAACAGAGCAGTAGCAACAGTAGCGCCGTTTTTGCGTAGCAACAGTAGCAGCCGTGCAGTAAAAAACAGTAGCAACAGTAGCAGTCGTTTTCATAGCAACAGTCAGCCCTACGTAGCAACAGTGCAACCGTTTGCAGCAGCAACAGTAGCAACTTAACATAGCAACAGTAGAAAACCCTGCAGTACCACAGTACAGCCGTTTGCATGCACCCGTAGCAGCCGAATCAGTGCAACAGTAGCAGCCCTAGCAGTAGAAACAGTAGCAGCCGTAGCAGTAGCAACAGTAGCAACGTAGCAGTAGCAACAGTAGCAGCCGTAGCAGTAGCAACAGTAGCAACCGTAGCAGTAGCAACAGTAGCAGCCGTAGCAGCTGTAACAGTAGCAGCAGTAGCAGTAGCAACAGTAGCAACAGTAGCAGCCGTAGCAGTGCAAAAGTAGCAGCCGTGCAGTAACGTAGCAGCCCGGCGTACAACAAAAGCTCCGTAGCAGTAGAACAGTAGACCGAGGTAACAACAGTAGAACCCTAGCAGTAGCAGCAGTAGCAGCCGTAGAGTAGCAACAGTAGCAGCCGTGGAAAAGCAACATAGCAGCCGTGGCAGTAGCAAAAATAGCAGCCGTAGGTAACAGATAGAAGCCTTGCAGTAGCAAAATAGCAGCGTAGCAGTAGCAACGTACAACCATGCAGTAGAACAGTAGGGGCCGTAGGAGTAGCAACAGTAGCAGCAGAACAGTAGCGCCGTAGCAGTGCAACAGTAGCAGCCGTGCTTTGCAACAGTAGCAGCCATGCAGTGCAACGTAGCACCCCCAGCAGTGCAACAGTGCGCCATAGCAGAAATAGTAGAGCCGTACAGTAGCAACAGTACAGCCCTAGCAGTGCAACAGTAGCAGCCGTGGGGCAAAGTAGCACGGTAGGTAGCAACAGTAGCAGCGGTGTTGTAGCAACAGCACAGCCATAGCAGTGCAACAGTAGCCCGACAGTTCAACAAATAGCAACCCTAGCAGTAGAACACAGCGCCCTAGCAGTAGCAAAAGTAGCGCCGTAGCAGCAGCAACAGCAGCAGTATGATGCAACTTAAAAACAACAAAGCACAGCAGATCGCAGCGGTGGCGGCGGCGGCGGCGGCGGGAGCAGCACATGGAGCAGCGGCGCAGCGGGAGAGACAGCAGCAGCACGGGAAGGGGCAGCAGCGGCAGCGCGGCAGCCGCCAGCAGCAACAGCAGGCAGCAGCAGCAGTGGCAGAGCGGAGCGCATTTGCAGCAGCGGCGGGAGCGGCGGCAGCGGCGGCAGCGGCGGCAGCGGCGGCAGCGGCGGCAGCGGCGGCAGCAGCAGCAGTAGCAGCAGCGGCAGCAGCAGCGGCAGCAGCTGCGGCAGCAGCAGCGCAGCAGCAGCAGCAGCAGCAGCAGCAGCAGCAGCAGCAGCGCAGCAGCAGCAGCAGCAGCAGCAGCAGCAGCAGCAGCAGCAGCAGCAGCAGCAGCAGCAGCAGCAGCAGCAAACAGGAAAGTAACATCAGTGAGTCTCCACGCGGTTATTCTTCTCTCTTGCTCTCTATTAATGCTGCTACGACCCTCCATCCTTCTTATTCCCCATCCCATTTATCTCATCCCTCCTACCAGTCCCTCCCACTTCCAGTAGCTCCACTTGTCTTTCCCATCCTTACTTCTTCAAAACCTCCCTTCGTACTCATTTTTAGGAATCCTCTCCATTTTCTCAAGTTATTAACACCATTCCTCTCTCCACCAGCATCTCTCAATGTCACACAGTCTCTCTCTCTCTCCTTCCATTCCTCTTTCCACCAGCATCTCCCAATGTCTCTTTCTTCTTCCATTTCTCACTCCACCAGCATCTCTCAATGCCACTCTGTCTCTTTCACCTTTCATTCCTCTATCTACCGCATCTTTCAATGCCACTCTGTCTCTCTCCTCTTCCATTCCTCTCTCCATTTATACAGTACACCTATGATAACAATGCTAGTTTCTCTTTTCCTTCATTTTTCTTTCATGCCACATTTTGTTTCTTTCTTCAACCCCCCTTCTCTCCGTCTATACCTCTGATAGTCACTTGCCAAACTGGCTTCCACTTCTTCTTCCCTCTTCTCTCCATTTTATTTTTTAACTTCTCCTAATCATTACTGCTTCAGTCACCGTCTCTCTCTTCCAATTGCACCTTCTCTTCGTCCCCTTCTACTCTAGGTATATCCTTCCGTCTTGCCTTAACCTGTCATCCAGATTACTAGCTCACTGTCATCCAAGTCACTACCTCACACAGCACAGTACCACTGTCATCCAAGTCACTAATTCACACAGCACTGTACCACTGTCACCCAAGTCACTAGTTCACACAGCACTGTACCACTCATCCAAGTCACTAGTTCACACAGCACTGTACCACTGTCATCCAAGTCACTAGCTCACACAGCACTGTACCACTGTCATCCAAGTCACTAGTTCACACAGCACTGTACCACTGTCATCCAAGTCACTAGTTCACACAGCACCAAGTCACTAGTTCACACAGCACTGTACCACTGTCATCCAGGTCACTAGTTCACACAGCACTGTACCACTGTCATCCAAGTCACTAGTTCACACAGTACTGTACCACTGTCATCCAAGTCACTAGTTCACACAGAACTGTACTACTGTCATCCAAGTCACTAGTTCACACAGCACTGTACCACTGTCATCCAAGTCACTAGTTCACACAGCACTGTACCACTGTCATCCAAGTCACTAGTTCACACAGCACTGTACCACTGTCATCAAAGTCACTAGTTCACACAGTACTGTACCACTGTCATCCAAGTCACTAGTTCACACAGAACTGTACTACTGTCATCCAAGTCACTAGTTCACACAGCACTGTACCACTGTCATCCAAGTCACTAGATCACACAGCACCAAGTCACTAGTTCACACAGCACTGTACCACTGTCATCCAGGTCACTAGTTCACACAGCACCAAGTCACTAGTTCACACAGCACTGTACCACTGTCATCCAGGTCACTAGTTCACACAGCACTGTACCACTGTCATCCAGGTCACTAGTTCACACAGCACTGTACCACTGTCATCCAAGTCACTAGTTCACACAGAACTGTACTACTGTCATCCAAGTCACTAGTTCACACAGCACTGTACCACTGTCATCCAAGTCACTAGTTCACACAGCACTGTACCACTGTAATCCAGGTCACTAGTTCACACAGCACTGTACCACTGTCATCCAATTCACTAGTTCACACAGTACTGTACCACTGTCATCCAAGTCACTAGTTCACACAGCACTGTACCAATGTCATCCAAGTCACTAGTTCACACAGCACTGTACCATTGTCATCCAAGTCACTAGTTCAAACAGCACTGTACCACTGTCATCCAGGTCACTAGTTCACACAGCACTGTACCACTGTCATCCAGGTCACTAGTTCACACAGCACTGTATCACTGTCATCCAAGTCACTAGTTCACACAGTACTGTACCACTGTCATCCAAGTCACTAGTTCACACAGCACTGTACCACTGTCATCCAAGTCACTAGTTCACACAGCACTGTACCACTGTCATCCAAGTCACTAGTTCACACAGCACTGTACCACTGTCATCCAAGTCACTAGTTCACACAGCACTGTACCACTGTCATCCAAGTCACTAGTTCACACAGCACTGTACCACTGTCATCCAAGTCACTAGCTCACACAGCACTGTACCACTGTCATCCAAGTCACTAGTTCACACAGCACTGTACCACTGTCATCCAAGTCACTAGTTCACACAGCACTGTACCACTGTCATCCAAGTCACTAGCTCACACAGCACTGTACCACTGTCATCCAAGTCACTAGTTCACACAGTACTGTACCACTGTCATCCAAGTCACTAGTTCACACAGCACTGTACCACTGTCATCCAAGTCACTATTTCACACAGCACTGTACCACTGTCATCCAAGTCACTAGTTCACACAGCAGTGTACCACTGTCATCCAAGTCACTAGCTCACACAGCACTGTACCACTGTCATCCAAGTCACTAGTTCACACAGCACTGTACCACTGTCATCCAAGTCACTAGTTCACACAGCACTGTACCACTGTCATCCAAGGCACTAGCTCACACAGCACTGTACCACAGTCATCCAAGTCACTAGTTCACACAGTACTGTACCATCATCCAAGTCACTAGTTCACACAGCACTGTACCACTGTCATCCAAGTCACTAGTTCACACAACACTGTACCACTGTCATCCAAGTCACTAGTTCACACAGCACTGTACCACTGTCATCCAAGTCACTAGTTCACACAGCACTGTACCACTGTCATCCAAGTCACTAGTTCACACAGCACTGTACCACTGTCATCCTGGTCACTAGTTCACACAGCACTGTACCACTGTCATCCAAGTCACTATTTCACACAGCACTGTACCACTGTCATCCAAGTCACTAGTTCACACAGCACTGTACCACTGTCATCCAAGTCACTAGTTCACACAGCACTGTACCACTGTCATCCAAGTCACTAGTTCACACAGCACTGTACCACTGTCATCCAAGTCACTAGTTCACACAGCACTGTACCACTGTCATCCAAGTCACTAGTTCACACAGCACTGTACCACTGTCATCCAAGTCACTAGTTCACACAGCGCTGTACCACTGTCATCCAAGTCACTAGTTCACACAGCACTGTACCACTGTCATCCAAGTCACTAGTTCACACAGCACTGTACCACTGTCATCCAAGTCACTAGTTCACACAGCACTGTACCACTGTCATCCAAGTCACTAGTTCACACAGCACTGTACCACTGTCATCCAAGTCACTAGTTCACACAGCACTGTACCACTGTCATCCAAGTCAGTAGTTCACACAGCACTGTACCACTGTCATCCAAGTCACTAGTTCACACAGCACTGTACCACTGTCATCCAAGTCAGTAGTTCACACAGCACTGTACCACTGTCATCCAAGTCACTAGTTCACACAGCACTGTACCACTGTCATCCAAGTCACTAGTTCACACAGCACTGTACCACTGTCATCCAAGTCACTAGTTCACACAGCACTGTACCACTGTCATCCAAATCACTAGTTCACACAGCACTGTACCACTGTCATCCAAGTCACTAGTTCACACAGCACTGTACCACTGTCATCCAAGTCACTAGTTCACACAGCACTGTACCACTGTCATCCAAGTCACTAGTTCACACAGCACTGTACCACTGTCATCCAAGTCACTAGTTCACACAGCACTGTACCACTGTCATCCAAGTCACTAGTTCACACAGCACTGTACCACTGTCATCCAGGTCACTAGTTCACACAGCACTGTACCACTGTCATCCAAGTCACTAGTTCACACAGCCCTGTACCACTGTCATCCAAGTCACTAGTTCACATAGCAACTGTACCACTGTCATCCAGTCACTAGTTCACACAGCACTGTACCACTGTCATCCAAGTCACTAGTTCACACAGCACTGTACCACTGTCATCCAAGTCACTAGTTCACACAGCACTGTACCACTGTCATCCAAGTCACTAGTTCACACAGCACTGTACCACTGTCATCCAAGTCACTAGTTCACACAGCACTGTACCACTGTCATCCAAGTCACTAGTTCACACAGCACTGTAACCACTGTCATCCAAGTCACTAGTTCACACAGCACTGTATCCACTGTCATCCAAGTCACTAGTTCACACAGCACTGTACCACTGTCATCCAAGTCACTAGTTCACACAGCACTGTACCACTGTCATCCAGGTCACTAGTTCACACAGCACTGTACCACTGTCATCCAAGTCACTAGTTCACACAGCACTGTACCACTGTCATCCAAGTCACTAGTTCACACAGCACTGTACCACTGTCATCCAAGTCACTAGTTCACACAGCAGTGTACCACTGTCGCCTACGAGTGGCCACAGTCTCATAAATTTCTCCGTCAGTCATGGTAATGTTGTCACTGCGTCGAGCACATTAGTAACGTTGATCACCTCTTTGTTAAATGTCTGCTCCAGCAAGCAACCTCACTTTCTCTACTCCAGTAAACAACTTCCCTTTCTCTACTCCAGTATGCATCTTCCTTCCCACTACTTCAGGAAACACCCTCCCTCCCTCCCTCTACTCTATAAAACACCCTCCCTCTTCGTACTCCAGAAAACTCCCTTCTTCTTTCTGCTCCAAAAAACCTCCTCCCTTTCCCTATTCCAGGACACACCCTACCTTCTTTTACTCCAGAAAACAACCTCTCCCTACTCCAGAAACACCCTCCCTCCCTCTACACCAGGAAGCATCTTCCCTCCCACTACTCCAGCAATTCTAATTTACCCCACCCATTCACGTACGCTCATTCGTTCTTTCATTCTCTCTCTCTCTCTCTCTCTCTCTCTCTCTCTCTCTCTCTCTCTCTTTCTCTCTCTCTCTCTCTCCTCTTCTCTCTCTCTCCTCCTCTCTCTTCTCTCTCTTTTACACATGATTTGACAAGGTTATGTTAAGGATCCCTAGCTTTATTAACAAGCTACTTTCAGGTTAAGGATTCCTAACTTTATTGACAAGCTTAGAGCTGTTACCTACATGAGCTCATTAGAAAGCATTTTTACTGT
>NC_069449.1:11365570-11440570 GCF_026875155.1 Cherax quadricarinatus
AATAGAGTAGATGTTACTTCCGGTGTTGAACTGTCTCACTCTTTGTTGAAGAGACGGGGAACTCAAATATTTACTGGGTAGGTTTGTCAGAGATGAAAGAGTCATCACATTTTCTTTACAACACTCTAGTGGATTTGCTTCTTTAGGTAATAACGCCTTTGCCATATATTTCTCTATTTATGTTATGTTTGTAGTAACACGAATATTAGTGTATTTCATTTTGAAAGCAGCTTTCTATGATTTGGAAAAAGATATGTGACGCGCTGTTGATGGGAATGTTGGCTACAATTCATTGGATGAATTTACCAAAATAAAACAAATCCAGTTCTTCACTCCTTGTTACGTTATCATCACTCTTCTGACTTGATGCTGCTCGCAAGCCTGCTGAATTCTCCGAGTTTTTGAGCTGATGAAGTCTCTCCCGAGCCCATTCCCAATATTGTCAAGGTTTGCTTTACATGTCTCTTCTGCTGCATTGACACTGAAGAAGTTGTTCTTACGTCAGGGATCTAGAGATGTGCTGAGCACCGAGTTGTATTAGTTGGTGTAACTCTCGAACCTAGTTAACAATGACACTTTGAGAGTTGATAGTGTGTAATCCAAGCCCTATATTCTTGGATCACCCTCACCTTTGAAGAATTGAGACACTTATGCAACACATGGGAATCTTTATGGAAGAAACGTTTCGCCACACAGTGGCTTCATCAGTCCAATACAAAGTAGAAATGGGTAAGGAGAGGAGAAGTTTGAGGTAATCAGTCCCTCAACCTGGAATCGATGTGTTCAGTCCATCACTCTTGTAGGAAGTGCAGCATAGGGCCAGAGAGGTGGCTTATATACTGCAGTCAGATGAGCTGGAGCAGGAGGAGGCGGAATCACAGTGGGACCTGCACTAGTGTAAGTAGGTCGTCGTCGAAATGTTGGACAAGCGTTGAAGTCTTTGTACCAAGATCCCATGATGTTGCAGTGTCTGACATATGTGATGAATGGTTTTGAAAACCGACAAGTTGAAGAATTAAGACAAAGACTTCAACGCTTGCCCAACCTTTGGACGACGACCTACTTACACTAGTGGCAGGTCCCACTGTGATCCCGCCTCCTCCTGCTTCGACTCATCTGACTGCAGTATATAAGCCACCTCTCTGGCCCTATGCTGCACTTCCTACAAGAGTGATGGACTGAACACATCGATTCCAGGTTGAGGGACTGATTACCTCAAACTTCTCCTCTCCTTACCCATTTCTACTTTGTATTGGGCTAATGAAGCCACTGTGTGGCGAAACGTTTCTTCAAGAAAGATTCCCACGTGTTGCATAAGTGTCAATTCTTCAACTTGTCGGTTTTCAAAACCATTCATCACACCCTCAGCTTTGTTAAAGAAACTTTTCAAATATTGTATTTGTCACAGTATTTCTGAAACCAGACACTTTCTTTCGCAAAACATGTAGTTAGTTTGGAAAACATTTTCAGTCAAATAGATAACTTGGCAAAAATACCATTTGGATTCATTAACTGATGGTAGGTTTGTGAATGGAATTTTTTTTGTGTTCACGGATGTGACCTAACATTAAGTGCTGTTTCAGCAGGTAGATACATTCTGAATAAGCTCATGCTTTGGTAATTCATTTTAACCATACCCCCGGCCGGGATTGAACCCGCGGTCATAGAGTCTCAAAACTCCAGCCCGTCGCGTTAGCCACTAGACCAGCTAGCCACAATAAGATTCATCCAACTAGGTATATTTCTACACCATAGGAAAGTTAGCACAGGCACCTCTGTGACCACAAATGCAAGTTTTTACAGACGAATCTCCAGCTAGCGTGGCCGTGACGAACTCTAGCTCAAGTCCCTTCACTGCCGTCAACATGACTCAAGAAATCATAATGACACCTAGTTGGATGAATCTTATTGTGGCTAGCTGGTCTAGTGGCTAACGCGACGGGCTGGAGTTTTGAGACTCTATGACCGCGGGTTCAATCCCGGCCGGGGGTATGGTTTGTTTGCAATCGTGTCATTACGATTTCTTGAGTCAAGTAATTCATTTTGTTCTTGAAGAGTCTCTAGTTTACCGCAGGCTAAAGGAGATGGGCTGAAGTGACTCTCATTGATGTTTCTTATTATTCTCTGTCAAAGAATACAATCATAGATAACCAGTTAAAGTGTAGACAGTAAACACAGCAGACTGTTGTGTTCTGTTTCTTCAATCCCTCTAACAACATTGGTACCACGAAACAGACATTGCTTCATGAATAACCTTAGAGACGTACGCTGCCGCTGTCGTGTGGGATCCCAGGAGGTGGCACCACCTTCTCTCTATCCATTATCATTTTTTCCTCATTACAACATTCATTTAATCGTTTCACCTGCAATTTTTTATATAATGTAATCCACTCCATTTAATTAATCCACCACATTCAAGTCACATCATTTATTTATTCTCCCCCACACTTATTTAACTCACTCCAATCAGACCATACTCCACATTTTATCCACCCTGTCCTGCGTCTTGGCTCCAGTAAGGATATAGATAAAAACACTCGCAACAGTATTGAAACAATTTGCAGATGATACCAAAGCAAGCATGAAAATAACCTCGGTAGAATACAAAGAAAAGGAGTGAAAGGAGATACAACCAAAGTCTCCAATGAACAGTGGAGAACATGACGTCCATTGCTGATAAGTTCCAACTGCTTAGTTATGGAATGGAAAAACTCAATAGAGACATCGTATTCAAAACGCCAGCAGATTTCCAAATACAACCAGTACGGAACAGGTGAAGAACCTGATCGCAATAACGTCAGCTGACCTTTCATACAAAGAACAGAATCTGGCACATGTCACGAGAGCCAGAAAAAAATCACGGAGAAGATAATGATAAGTTTCAAGGCAAGGAAACTAGTGCCTGTGTAACACTATTGAAATAGCTTTTTATTTCTTGTTTACAGTATTGTTCAGTGTTGACGGCTAAGTTTAGCTGAGCTGGAATAGGTACAAAGATCATTTACGACTCTCATTGATCGATACCATGTCTAACCCTTCTAGGGTAGGGTAAGTGCCTGAGCCCGAGCCTTTAGCTCATAAGACTGTCATTCCTATTTGCCCACTTGGGGCGGGGATGGCAGACCAGAGAGGCCTAGCTTGTGGCTAGGCCTGGGGACAGTTGGTCCCAAAGATGAGGAGGTACTTGTGCCTCCTCCCATGGGAGACTTAGGTCTCGGACACTCCCTAAAGAGGGAGCCAAGGCCGGGCCACCACTTGGACAAGACCCGGGCCGGGAGAATACCGGCGAATATTTAATGATAATAATACGACTCTCATAGAGCCAATAAAACATTTAAATTACTAAATATGTACTCGCTGGAGAGGAGGGAGAGAGAGAGAGAGAGAGAGAGAGAGAGAGATTTTTTTTTTTTTTTACACAGGGTTTGACAGGTTAATGATCCCTAGCTTTATTGACAAGCTATTTACAGGTTAAGGATTCCTAACTTTATTGGCAAGCTAAGAGCTGTTACCTACATCAGCTCATTTGAAAACATTTTTATTGTTATGAGACATACAAGTAGGGAACAGGATGAAGTTGGAGCCATCTGTTGGCCAGCATTTTCATTTGATCAACTGACTTTATCTCGTTGACATCATTATGCTGTACGAATGTGTTCCATACTCGAGTCATGATGATGCTATATACATGGATGATACTTGATAGCCAAGTCTCAACTTTGCACACTGCCATAACAAGATAGTGGAGTGAAAAATATGAAATAAATGTAAAATAAACCCAGTGAAAGCTAGGGGCGCGGTGGGCACAGAAGAGAAGACTGTATTAACATTGTATACCCAGACTATTCAACATCTTACCAGATGATATCAGAAACATTGCCGGGACAGGTGTAGAAGTCTTCGAAAAAAGACTTGACAAATGCCTCCGCCAAGTGGCTGATCAGCCAGACTATTATGCATATTCGGGCCAGCAGGCCGCCAGCAGCAGCAGTCTGCCTTGTTCACCAGGCAAGCAGCAGACAAGCCTGGACCAGAGCCGGGCTCCTAGAGCACTAAATCTCTCAAAACTAGTCAAAGGTAAATCAAAGATTAAAGTATTTCACCCCATTAATTTATTCATTTCATAAACATCAATTGTTCTCCATTATTAAAGTCATTCACTGTCACCAGCTTATTTCTCATTTTCTCTTAACTTATTCGTATTTCATGCCACCAATTATCCCCATTTCAGATATATTACTAATTTCCGTATTCCCTGAAATCAATTTATCCGTATTCAGTGTAACAAATTAATATATCCTGACTACAGTCTATCCTCGTTCAGTGTCACCAAATATTCCTCATCCTCTGTCACATTCTCTGCCACCAATTTATCCCCATTATGTTCCACCAGGTTATCCCCCATTAACTGCTTGTCAGTTGTTCCCATTAACTGCAGTCAATTGAAACCTTCGCCATCATCACCTAAACACTTTTATTATTGCGAATTTAACCCGTTTACGAATTTAACTCTTTCACTGCCACCAATTTGTCCGAATAAATTCACTCAATTTAACCCATTCACTGACATTTTATACTGCCCATAAAAAATACATGTAACCCATCCGCCCGAATTCGAATCACCCATAAATCCTTCCATTCTTGCTTCACATCACCTCATCCACTCCCATTAATGTATCTCATGCAATGTCATCCATCCTATCCACTTTCTGTCACACATCCAAACAATCCGCCACTCTTGTCACACCCGCTGCCTACCGCATTACACCCACTGCTTACTGTATCACACCCGCTGCCGACTGTATCACAACCGCTGCGTACTGTATCACAACCGCTGCCTACTGTATCACACCCGCTGCCTACCGCATTACACCCACTGCTTACTGTATCACACCCGCTGCCGACTGCATCACAACCGCTGCCTACTGTATCACAACCGCTGCCTACTGTATCACACCCGCTGCCTACTGTATCACATCCGCTGCCTACTGTATCACACCCGCTGCTTAGTGTATCACAACCACTGCCTACTGTATCACACCCGCTGCCTACTGCATCACACCCGCTGCCTACTGGTTCACACCCACTATCTTTTCTCGGAATACTGCCTTTTATCTATCAAACTATGTAATGCAAATAAATTTATTCCTCTCGTCAACCTTTATCAACACCTCCAGTACCTCCAATACCTAGAGTACCTCCAGTACCTCCAATACCTAGAGTACCTCCAGTACCTCCAGTACCTCCAATACCTCCAGTACCTCCGGTACCTTCACTACCGCCACTGGGCTTCACACACACACACACACACACACACACACACACACACACACACACGCATACCACACGCACGCACACACACACACACCACACACACACACACACACACACACACACACACACACACTCACACACACACACACACACACACACACACACACACACACACACACACACACAAGAAGACCGCAGACAGAGTATAGGCTGGGTGGACAAAGACTGCAAACCTCACTCAAGGAGAAAGATCTTGGGGTGACCATAACACCGAGCACGTCTCCGGAGGCACACATCAACCAGATAACTGATGCAGCATACGGGCGCCTGGCAAACCTGAGAATAGCGTTCCCATACCTTAGTAAGGAATCGTTCAAGACACTGTACACTGTGTACGTCAGGCCCATACTGAAGTACGCAGCACCAGTTTGGAACCCACATCTGGTCAAGCACGTCAAGAAATTAGAGAAACTACAAAGATTTGCAATAAGGCTAGTCCCAGAGCTCAGGGGAATGTCCTACGAAGAAAGGTTGAGGGAAATTGGACTGACGACACTGGAGCACAGGATGGTCAGGGGATACATGAAAACGACACACAAAATACTGCGTGGAGTAGATAATGTGGACAGAGATAGTATGTTCCAGAGAGGAGACACAGAAACAAGGAGTCACAATTAGAAGCTGAAGACTCAGACGAGTCACAGGGATGTTAGGAAGTATTTCTTCAGTCATAGAGTCGTCAGGAAGTGGAATAGCCTAGCAAGTGATGTAGTGGGGCAGGAACCATACATAGCTTTAAGACGAGGTATGACAAACCTGAAGAAGCAGAGGGAGGACCTAGTAGCGATCAGTGAAGAGGCGGAACCAGGAGCTAAGTCTCGACCCTTGCAACCACAATTAGGTAAGTACACCACACACACACACACACACCACACACACACACACACACACACACACACACACACACACACACAACACACACACACACACACACACACGCACACACACACACACACACGAACACACATACACACACACACACACACAACATACACACACACACACACGCACACACATACACACACACACACACACATCTGTGTGTTGAATGACATCTCTCAGTGGATAGATAGATTTATAAATCCACACTTCGCTATCCCCTTGCCCCGGGGTAGCCATAAAGGTACCTTGCCATAACTTCCTCTTTACTTTGCTATCCCTTCAACCCACAGTGGTATCCTATTACACTACATTATTATCCCTTCATCCTTCCTCGCTATCCCTTCATCCCATTTCGCAATCCCTTCAACACACCATGTTAACCCATTGCACTATCTTCCTAACCCTTCATCCCTCCCCACCATCCCTTCATCCCACCTCGCTATCCCTTCAACTCACCATGGTTATTACACTTTATTGTTATCCCTTCATTTCATCTCGCCATCCATTCATCTCACCTCTCCATCTCTTCGTCCCACATATCTGTCCCTTCACCCCACCTCTCTATTTCTTCATCCCAGCTAGCTATCCCTTTTTCTCACATAGCTATCCCTTCATCCCACCTCTCTGTCCTTTCATCCCACCTAGCTATCCTTTCATCCTACCTCGCTATCCTTTCAACCCGCTTCATTAAAAAGCCTTGTTACCAGACCTCATGCAACCTGACCTGACCTTGCCTGCCTCGCCCCATTGCGTCTGATCTTCCCCTGACCCTGACATGTGACCCTGCCCTTGACCTGAGTGTAACCCTGCCATGGCCCTGACGTTTGGCCCTGCTCTGACCCTGGAGTGTCACCATGCCCTGGTCCTGAAGTGAGTGTGCCCCTGCCCTGGTCCTGGCGTGTGACCTGCCCTGGAGTGAGTGTGACCCTGCCCTGGACCTGACGTGAGTGTAGCCCTGCTCTGGCCCTGACGTGAGACCCTGCCCTGGGTCTGACGTTTGACCCTGCCCTGGCCCTGGCGTGAGTGTGACCTTGCCCTAGCCCTGATGTGCAACCCTGCACTGGCGTGAGCATGATCCTATTCCTGCCCTGGCGTGAGTGTGACCCTGCCCTGGCCCTAATGTGTAACCCTGCCCTAACGTGAGTATGACCCAGCCCTGGCTCTGGAGTATGATCTTGCCCTGGCCCTGGTGTTTGACCCTACCCTGACGTAAGTGTGACCCTGCCTTGGCCCTGGCGTGAGTGTAACCCTGCCGTGGTGTGAATGTGACCCTGCCCTGGTGTGAGTTTGACCCTGCCGTGGTGTGAGTGTGACCTTGCCCTGTTGTGAGTGTGACCTTACCCTGGTGTGAGTGTGACCCTGCCCCTCCCTGCCATCAAGGTATCTACAGGGAGAGACATTAGTGAAAGCAGGGTGGCCCAGGGGAGCTCTCCGCCACACTGACCCAAGCAATTTAAACCCAAGTGAGACATTATCTCAGTGAACGATCACTGGGGAGGGGATGACGGGTGAAGGTGATGGGATAATGGGTGAAGGTGAGGGGATGATGGGTGAATGTAAGGGGATGATGGGTGAAGGTGATGAGATAATGTATAAAGGTGAGGCGATGATGGGTGAAGGTGAGTGGATAGTGGGTGAAGGTGAGTGGGTAATGAGTGAAGGCGAGAGTATGATGGATGAAGGTGAGGGGATGATGGGTGAATGTGACAGGATGATGGGTTAAGTTGACGGGGTGAAGGTGAGGGGATGATGGGTGAAGGTGAGGAGGTGAAGGTGAGAGGATGATGGGTAAAAGTGAGAGGATAATGGGTGAAAGTGAGGGGATGAAGGTGAGGGGGTAATGAGTGAAGGTGAGAGGATAATGGGTGAAGGTGAGGAGTGTAAGTTAAAGTGTTAAGTTGGAGGCAGACGCTACGGGAATTCAGATATTCATTCAGTTCTCAGTGATGACTGGAGGCTGAGAGAGAGCGAGAGAGAGAGAGAGAGAGAGGAGAGAGAGAGGAGAAGAGAGAGAGAGAGAGAGAGAGAGAGAGAGAGAGAGAGAGAGAGAGAGAGAGAGAGAGAGAGAGAGAGAGAGAGAGAGAGAGAAAAAAATGAAAGCTATATACTATGTCTTCTTAGTGATTAACTTCAAGGTAGATCTTTAAGCATAGTTCTCAACGAGACCTACTGTTTCTAGTGTACCACAGGGAAGTGTGCTTGAGTCATTGTTATGAAATGTCTATTCCAAGAACCTTCTTCATCTCATCCCAGAATCCCATGCATATGCAGACGACTGTACTCTTACATTTACTTATCCAAGAGAGGAAATACCAGCTGCTCTAAGTAGGGAAACTGACGTGCCCCTTCAAGCCATATAAAAGTGTTGGTACTAATGTGATATATTTTTTCCATCTATTCTGTGGCTGCTCTCGGTATCACTTGCAAAGATGACACTGTATAAACATTAAGCCTCTTGACTATTATTTTTCCATTTGGGATCACTTGTGTATTGATAATATTTTATACTTCTAGTTGTAGTTTTAAATTAGCGCAGCTACGATATACAGCATAACCAAGTAATAACTGCTGTTGGTAATTATTATTGTTATTAGTTTAAGATTCATAGAGAAGCACTACATATGTATGAGTCACGCAGAGAGTCCTGATGACTATGCTTGTCTCACAACTATGATAAGCATGGTCATTAGTGTGTGGAGTCTATAAGGAGTGAGGTTGCATGGTGTGGCTCAGGATCACTATTCTTCACTCCAGTACCTCACAGTCCTCTTACCAAGAATGTTCGTACGTCTATCTGTCTGTGTGTCTGTCTGTACAGCTTTTATATTTAATTATGTTATGTCTTCATGATATGTGAATTAAGCTTGTTGGGGGGTGAGTCTCAGTTGCTAGCCCAGCCTCAGACTAATACATTCGCCAGCATTATTGATCCTTGGCTCCTTGAGTCCTTTAATACCTACTGTTGAAGCGGTGTATTGAGTTTGACTACATTACTGTCATTTAACTGCGTTTGTGTGTGTGTGTACTCATCTAATTGTGGTTGCAGGGATCGAGTCATAGCTCCTGGCCACCGTGTGTGTGTGCGTGTTATATGTGTGTGTGTGTTTGTGAGTGTGTGTGTGTGTGTGTGTGTGTGTGTGTGTGGTGTGTGTGTGTGTGTGTGTGTGTGTGTGTGTGTGTGTGTATGTGTGTGTGTGTGTGTGTGTACTCACCTAGTTGAGGTTGTAGGGGTCGATTCACAGTTCCTGGCCCCGCCTCTTCACTGGTCGCCAATGGGTCACTTTCCCTGAACCATGAGATTTATCATACCTCTGCTTAAAGCTATGTATGGATCCTGCCTCCACTACATCGCTTCCTAAACTATTCCACTTCCTGACTACTCTCTGACTGAAGAAATACTTCCTAACATCCCTGTGATTCATCTGAATCTTCAACTTCTAACTGTGTCCCCTTGTTATTGTGTCCAATCTCTGGAACATCCTGTCTTTGTCCACCTTGTCAATTCCTCTCAGTATTTTGTATGTCTTTATCATGTCCCCCTATCTCTCCTGTCCTCCAGTGTCGTCAGTTAATTTCCCTTAACCTCTCCTCGTAGGACATACCACTTAGCTCTGAGACAAGTCTTGTTGCAAACCTTTGCACTTTTCTAATTTGTTTACGTGCTTGGCTAGGTGTGGGTTCCAAACTGGTGCCGCATACTCCAATATGGGCCTAACGTACACGGTGTACAGGATCCTGAACGATTCCTTAGTAAGGTGTCGGAATGCTGTTCTGAGGTTTGCTAGGCGCCCATATGCTGCAGCCGTTATTTGGTTGATGTGCACTTCAGGAGATGTGCCTGGTGTTATACTCACCCCAAGATCTTTTTCCTTGAGTGAGATTTGTAGTCTCTGGCCCCCTAGACTGTACTCCGTCTGCGGTCTTCTTTGCCCTTCCCCAATCTTCATGACTTTGCATTTGGTTGGATTGAACTCCAGGAGCCAATTGCTGGACCAGATCTACAGCCTGTCCAGATCCCTTTGTAGTTCTGCCTGGTCATCGATCGAGTGAATTCTACTCATCAACTTCACGTCATCTGCGAACAGGGACACCTCAGAGTCTATTCCTTCCGTCATGTCGTTCACAAATACCAGAAACAGCACTGGTCCTAGGACTGACCCCTGTGGGACCCCGCTGCTCACAGGTGCCCACTCTGACACCTCGCCACGTACCATGACTCGCTGCTGTCTTCCTGACAAGTATTCCCTGATCCATTGTAGTGCCTTCCCTGTTATCCCTGCTTGGTCCTCCAGTTTTTGCACTAATCTCTTGTGTGGAACTGTGCCAAACGCCTTCTTGCAGTCCAAGAATATGCAATCCACCCACCCCTCTCTCTCTTGTCTTACTGCTGTCACCATGTCATAGAACTCCAGTAGGTTTTTGACACAGGATTTCCTGTCCCTGAAACCATGTTGGCTGCTGTTGATGAGATCATTCCTTTCTAGGTGTTCCACCACTCTTCTCCAGATAATCTTCTCCATGATTTTGCATACTATACATGTCAGTGACACTGGTCTGTAGTTTAGTGCTTCATGTCTGTCTCCTTTTTTAAAGATTGGGAGTACATTTGCTGTCTTCCATGCCTCAGGCAATCTCCCTGTTTCGATAGATGTATTGAATATTGTTGTTAGGGATACACATAGTGCCTCTGCTCCCTCTCTCAGGACCCATGTGGAGATGTTATCTGGCTGCATTGCCTTTGAGGTATCTAGCTCACTCAGAAGCCTCTTCACTTTTTCCTCGGTTGTGTGCACTGTGCTCAGCACTTGGTGGTGTGCCCCACCTCTCCGTCTTTCTGGAGCCCCTTCTGTCTCCTCTGTGAACACTTCTTTGAATCTCTTGTTGAGTTCCTCACATACTTCACGGTCATTTCTTGTTGTCTCTCCTCCTTCCTTCCTTAGCCTGATTACCTGGTCCTTGACTGTTGTTTTCCTCCTGATGTGGCTGTATAACAGTTTCGGGTCAGATTTGGCTTTCGCTGCTATGTCGTTTTCATATTGTCGTTGGGCCTCCCTTCTTATCTGTGCATATTCGTTTCTCCCTATTCTCCTGGGTTTTTTGCCATCTATATTTCTTCCATTCCCTAGCACTCTTGGTTTTTGCCTCCCTGCACCTTTGGGGGAACCATGGGCTCATCCCGGCTTTTTCATTATTCCTGTTTCCCTTGGGTACAAACCTCTCCTCAGCCTCCTTGCATATTGTTGCTACATATTCCATCATCTCATTAACTGGCTTCCCTGCCCTGCCAGTTCTCTGTCCCACTGAACCCCGTTCAGGAAGTTCCTCATTCCCGTGTAGTCCCCTTTCTTGTAGTTTGCTTCATTCATCCTGGCCTTCCTGCCTCCCCCTCCACTTGTAGCTCTATTGTGTATTCAAAGCTTAAAACCACATGATCGCTGGCCCCAAGGGGTCTTTCATATGTGATGTCCTCGATATCCGCACTACTCAAGGTGAATATTAAGTCCAGTCTTGCTGGTTCATCCTCTCCTGTCTCTCTTGTAGTGTCCCTTACGTGTTGGTACATGAAGTTTTCCAGTATCACCTCCATCATCTTAGCCCTCCATGTATCTTGGCCCCCATTTGGCTCCAAGTTCTCCCAATCAATTTCCTTGTGGTTAAAGTCACCCATGATCACGAGCTTTGCCCTGCATGCATGAGCTCTTCTGGCCACTGCAACCAGTGTGTCAACCATCGCTCTATTGCTCTCGTCGTACTCTTTCCTTGGCCTCCTGCTGTTCTGTGGTGGGTTATACATCACTGCTATTACCACCTTGGGACCTCCAGAGTGAAGTGTTCCTGCTATGTAATCACTTTCTTCTCCGCTGTCTCCTCTCTCCAGCTCATCAAAATTCCATCGGTTTTTGATCAGCAGTGCCACTCCTCCACCCCCCTGTTCCCTCTGTCTTTCCTCAGGATCTGGTATCCCGTTGGAAAGATGGCATCTGTTATTATACCTGTAAGCTTGGTTTCTGTGAGCGCTATGATGTGCGGTGATGCCTCTTTGACTCTTTCGTGCCACTCCTCCCACTTATTTGTTATTCCATCAGCGTTTGTGTACCATTCCTTCAGTTTCCTTTCCAACACTGTGGTTTGGGCGGCCTGTGAGGGTGGGAGACCTGGTAGCATTCTGTGGGATTCTATAGCTTGGTGTTGGGTGGAAGCTGTGGGTATGGATTATAGTGTGTGTTGGGATGGTGTGATATGTTGTACTCACCTAATTCTGGTTGCAGGGGTCGAGACTCAGCTCCTGTCCCCGCCTCTTCACTGAGTGCTACTAGGTCCTCTCTCTCCCTGCTCCATGAGCTTTATCATACCTCGTCTTAAAGCTATGTATGGTTCATGCCTCCACTACCTCACTTTCTAGGCTAATCCACTTCCTGACGACTCAGTGACTGAAGAAATACTTCCTAACATCCATTTGACTCATCAGAGTCTTCAACTTCTAATTGTGAACCCTTGTTTCTGTGTCCCCTCTCTGGAACATCCTGTCTCTGTCTACCTTGTCTATTCCACGCAGTATTTTGTATTTCGATATCATGTCTCCCCTAACCCTCCTGTCCTCCAGTGTTGTCAGGCCGATTTCTTCGTAGGACATTCCCCTTAGCCCTGGAACTAACCTTGTCGCAAACCTTTGCACTTTCTCTAATTTCTTGACGTGCTTGATCAAGTGTGGGTTCCAAACAGGTGCTGCATACTCCAGTATGGGCCTGACGTACACGGTGTACAGTGTCTTGAAAGATTCCTGACTGAGGTATCGTAGCGCTGTTCTCAGATTTGCCAGGCGCCCATATGCTGCAGCAGTTATCTGGTTCATGTGTGCTTCCAGAGACGTGCTCGGTGTTATACGCAGGTCAAGATCTTTCTCCTTGAGTGAGGTTTGCAATCTTTGGCCGCCTAGCCTACACTCTGCCTGAGGTCTTCTTTGCCCTTGCCCGATCTTCATGACTTTTCATTTGGCAGGGATAAATTCAAGAAGCCAGTTGCTGGACCAGGTGTCCAGCCTGTCCAGGTCTCTTTGAAGTACTGCCTGATCTTCATCTGATTTAATTCTCCTCATTAACTTCATATCATCTGTGAACTGGGACACTTCTGAGTCTAACCCTTCCATCATGTCATTCACATATACCAAAAATAGCACTGGTCCGAGGACCGACCCCTGTGGGACCCGCTTGTCACAGGTGCCCTCTGTGATACCTCATCACAGTGTTGCCTCCGTGTCAGTTATTCTCTGATCCATTGCAGTGCCCTTCCTGTTATACGTGCCTAATCCTCTAGCTTCTGCACTAATCTCTTGTGAGGAACTGTGTTGAAGGCCTTCTTGCAGTCCAAGAAGATGCAGTCAACCCACCCCTCTCTCTCGTGTCTTACTTCTGTTACTTTATCATAAAACTCCAGAAGGTTTGTGACACAGGATTTGCCTTCCATAAATCCGTGCTGGTTGGTGTTTATGCTCTTATTCCATTCCAGGTGCTTCCCCACTCTCCTCCTGATAATCTTCTCCATGACTATGCATTCTATACGCGTCAGTGACATTGGTCTATAGTTTAGTGCCGTCTTCCATACCTCAGGTAGTTGCCCAGTTTCAAGGACTCATGGGGAGATGTTGTCTGGTCCCATTGCCTTTGAGGTATCAAGGTCCCTTAGCAGCTTCTTCACCTCCTCAGTTGTGTGTATGTCATCCAACACTTGTTGGTATGTTCGTTGTTGGCGTCCCCCTCTGCTCTGTCCACCCAGAGGCCTTCCTGTCTCCACTGTAAATACTTCCTTTAATCTCATGTTGAGCTCCTTACATGCCTCTTGATCGTTTCTTTCCTCAGCCTGATCACCTGGTCTTCGACTGTTGTCTTCCTCCTAATGTGGCTATACAGCAGTTTCGGGTCAGAAGTGACTTTCTCTGCTATGTCGTTTTCGTACTGTCGCTGGTCCTCCCTCCTTATCTGTGCATATTCGTTTCTGGCTCTTCGAATAAACTCTTTATTTTCCTGGGTATTTTGCCTCCTGTAATTTTTCCATTCTCTGTTGCACTCAGTTTTTGCCTCCCTACATCTTCGGGTAAACCAATGACTCGCTTTGGTCTTCCCATTATTTTTGTTGCCATTGGGAAGAAACCTTTCCCCTGCCTCTTTGCATTTTGTTGTTACATATTTCATTATCTCGTTTACTGACTTTCCTAACAGTTCTCTATCCCACTGAACCTCCTGCAGGAAGTTCCTCATACATGTGTAGTCCCCCCTTTTATAGTTTGTTTTTTCCCATTCAATTCCTGTTACCCTCTTCACTGGTAACTCTACTATATATTCAAAACTCAGAACCATGTGATCACTAGCTCCAAGGGGCCTCTCATAAGTAATGTCCTCATTGTCTGAACGGCTCAGGGTGAACACAAGGTCCAGTCTTGCTGGTTCATCCTCACCTCTCTGGTAGTGCCCCCGACACGTTGATGCATGAGGTTTTCCAGTACCACATCCATCATTTTGGCTCTCCACGTTTCGAGACCCCCATATGGCTCCAGGTTTTCTCAATTGATCTCTCTGTGGTTGAAATAGCCTATAACCAGTAACTTTGCTCTGCTCGAGCGAGCTCTTCTTGCCATCTCAGCCTGTGTGTATGTGTATGTGTGTGTGTGTGTGTGTGTGTGTGTGTGTGTGTGTGTGTGTGTGTGTGGTGTGTGTGTGTGTGTGTGTGTGTGTGTGTGTGTGTGTATGCACGCCATGCCACTGAAACACACGCACGCACATACACACACACGTACTGAACACACTTCACACAACCCAGGAGGAGGTGAAGAAACTGCTATGCAAATTAGATACCTCGGACGGCAGTGGGACCAGACAACATCTCTCCATGGATCTTGAGAGAGAGACCCGAGTCACTGTGTGTGCCGCTAACAACAATCTTCAAAAAAATCTGATGAAAAAAGGCAACTACCAGAGGTGTGGAAGACAGAAAATTTAGTCCCAATTTTTAAGAAGGAAGACAGGCAGCAATAGACTACAGACCAGTGTCACTGACATGTACAGTATCTTAAGTCATGGAGAAGATTATCTGAATAATGGTGGAGCACCTAGAAGGATTGAAGAATGGGAAATCCTGTGTAACAAAGCTACTGAAGTTGTACGACTAGGTAACAAAAGACAGGAGAGAGAGGGATGAGCAGAATGCTCATGATACAGTTCTGCAGAAGAGATTGGTACAAACGGTAGAGGAGCAGGCAGGTATATCAGGAAAAGTATTGAAATGGATTAGAGAATACCTGACAGAAGGAAACGAGTGATGATACATGGTTGCATGTGGCGAGCGGGGTTCCACAACGGTCAGTCATAGGACCGGTGCTGTTTATTGTATATGTTAATGGTAAGACGGAAGGGATAAATTCAGAGGTGTCTCTGTTTACAGACGACGTGAAGCTAATGAGGAGAATTCAAGCAGACAAGGACCAGGTAAGACTATAAAGGGATCTGGACAGGTTGAAATCCTGGTCCGGCAAATGGCTTCTGGAGTTTAACCCTGCCAAGTGCAACGTCATAAAATTTAGGGAAGGAATACAATGAAGCATCACTCAAGGAAAGGGATCTTGGGGTGAGCATTACATCAAACACATCCCCTGAGGTGCACATTACCCAAATAACTGCTGCAGCATAGGGGCGTCTGGCAAACCTCAGAACAGCGTTTCGACATCTAAGTAAGGAAACATTTACGACACTATACACCGTGTACGTCAGGCCCATATTGGAGTATACAGCAACAGTATGACAGCCACAACAAGACTAGTCCCGGAGCTATGGGGAATGTCGTAGGAGGACATGTTAAGGGAACTCAACCTGTCGACACTGGAGGAAAAAATGGATACAAGGACATGATAACGACATATAAAATACTGAGAGGAATGGAGAAGGTGCTCCTCAGCACTAAAGTTATCAGGAAGTGGAACAATCTGTAGAGCGATGTAGTGGAGGCAGGATAAGTAAGTTTATTTAGATACTGATACACATAAATGCAGTTACATAAATTATCATACATAAGTAACTTAAGTGTAAATTATCTAGGATAACTCAAAAAAATCAGCAAAGTGACTTATTTTCATGGGGGTCCTTGAATTTCCATTGAGATCCATGCATAGCTTTAAGGATAGTAGGGAGAGAGTGGACCTAGTAGCGAAAAGGCGGGGCCAAGAACCGCAACTCGTCCCCTGCAACCACAAGTAGGTGAGTACACACACACACACACATACACAAGCAGATATGCAGGCAGGCGACACCAGCAAACAATTCTCTTCGTCACTCCTCGGCCAGACACGTCGATGGTCCTGGTGGGTAATGCTTCACCTGCAAAACCTTCACTTCGATTTCACGAAGCTTTATGGATATCTGAGTCAGCAGACGGCGCCTCTGAACACCACCAGAATGAGACTGATCTCTGCTAGTCTGACCTTGTCATCTCTAGTATCTCTATCTCTATCTTTTTGTCTGTCAGACGGACAGAGAGACAGACAAACAGACGATCTCTCTCTCTCTCTCTCAGTCAAGGGATTTTACTAGAGCAGATTGAGAGCGCCTACCTTTATCTACAAGCTAAAAGCTCTTACTTCACCTCATTTAAAAGCCTTCACTGGTATTGTCTTTATTATATCTTTTTTTCACATCAAACGTACAAATAAAGAAAGGGATCAAGTTCCATGCTGTTGAACATGTTCCAGACTCGGATCATTCTAGAAATGAACTAACGCAAATGAAGTGTTCTTCAAGAAGATATAGCCTGATAAGATAAGATAAGATTTCGTTCGGATTTTTAACCCCGGAGGGTTAGCCACTCAGGATAACCCAAGAAAGTCAGTGCGTCATCGAGGACTGTCTAACTTATTTCCATTGGGGTCCTTAATCTTGTCCCCCAGGATGCGACCCACGCCAGTCGACTAACACCCAGGTACCTATTTGCTGCTAGGTGAACAGGACAACAGGTGTAAGGAAACGTGTCGAAATGTTTCCACCCGCCGGGAATCGAACCCGGGCCCTCCGTGTGTGAAGCGGAAGCTTTAGCCACCAGGCCTGTATCGTTACTGTCCGTTGCTCGTCTTGTGGTGTAGCTGTTGTCCTATCGCTGTCCGCGCAGAGGAACCTTGATTACATTGCCCGTGTGCAAAACAGAAGGCTTTGCTGAAATGACAGATATCCAGGCTGAGTCAAGGAGAGAGAGGTTTTAGGTCGTCGTGCTCGGTTCTCTATTCTGTCCAAAAGTGGTAGACGAGACGAGTGGGCAGGGAACTTAATACTGCCAAGTACTATTGATGTTAAAGAATCTGGTGAGGATCTTGAGGCAAGTGAGGATCTAGAGACAGGTGAATAGATGAGTAAGAGACATGTGCAACAACTGGGTATTTTTGGGGGGCTGAGCAGGTTATTTCTGTTGACATACAGTGGTGCCAAATATTAAAGACAGGTGAAACGTTTGGACAGATATCATAATACTGCACATGCGTCTTACTCAGTTCAGTGTGTGACTTAATTCTGTCTTGTTTGCAAGATTTACCACCTGATTCATCATAGATATTTTGGGGTTATTTCACTTCGTGGATATACACTATATCCGCAGATTCTAACATTTCCAATATTAACATCATACTGTCTAGATATAATCACTTATGTTTTCTCAGAAGCAAATATATCATGTCATCGTTTACCCCATATTGATTTACCTGTAAGCTGGTGATTAATGTGTACCAGAGTTGCTGGTATTTCGAGAGTTTTTGGTATTTCCTGCTCCATTGAGAGAGCCTTCGATCTAGACTAATAACTTGCAGTTCTACGAAAAGTCCTTGGTACCATTCTCAGACGATTAATCCAGTGACTGGTGCCACATAGTGACGTATAATTAAGAGGGAATCAGCTGGAAAGTGACTCTTTCTGAGGTCATACTGATTGTAATGAAAAAGCGAGTGATATACAAATATTACTCTCATTTACTGTGAGATTATTGTCTCAAGAATGTCTTCGGTGAATGACAAAAATAACACTGATTTGTCGTTGCTGATTATCTCTACTCTATTTTTTGTGAACGGGGACTACATTTGCCTCTCTCTTTCTCCATGCAGAAGACCATTTACTCTGTGCTAGGAAAAGTTGATAGATACTAGTTAGAGAGGATGCTAGTTGATCTGCACATCCTTTTTAACAATCTTGGGTTCATCTTACATTGGCCCTACAGCCTCTTCTTAATCATATCTTATTGTCACATTTGAAAACTGTGACACAGGATCAGAGACTTTCATCATGGTAGCAAAATGTTCAGCAAGTAGGACAGCTTTTTCTTTAATGTTGGTAGAGACAGTTACATCCTGTTGATTCAGAGGTGGAATGGTTTCGTTATGTGAATATCCTTGTCGGTCCTTGACCAAAAACCACCAAGTTTTGTAACGCACTCTTCCTGATGTCAGTTTTTTTGTGCGTCAGCCTCCAATCTAGAGTTTCCCTAGTGTAGTATTTACATTTCCTTGATACTAATGATTTTAAAATTATAAACAGAGCACAGGATAAATTGGTTTAAGAATTTTTGAGAGTTTATACATTAGGAAGATCAAACCTAAGCTTAATGACTATACTTCGGTAATTTCGCTGTTTACATTAAATTAGTTACGTTCCCACTGCTTGAGTTCTCCCCCGGCATTTACCTCGGCCTGACCACTGTTCAGCTAGGGGTCAGTTCTGATCCAGTCTTCCTTAGAGTAGCACACTCATGGATACGTCTCTGGCTTTAGATTTTTACTTTAATTACTTATAACCTTATAACTTTTTGCTTTGACTTTCAGCTTTAGCATTTTGTACAAGTGCTTTAATACTCTTGCCAATCCTGATGATGGTCACAGATATTACCGAAACTTTCATAATTAATACCTTTTTATGGGAAAAATTCCTTTCCTGCAGCCCTCGTATACTACTCAACAACTTCATATTTTTAATGTACTTCCGGCATATTATGACCGAATTTCCTCTGTCTATCATGTAACAAAGTGGTCAAGTCCAACTGAAGTTCCTAAGAATTTTAAAATAGCATTAAATCATTGGCTAGTCATAGTGAAGGCGAGAAAACTGAATATATATGATGACAAAAACGGAACTATTGACTGAAGTCAGCATCTTCCAGTCTTCCCAAAAGATATTATTTGAAATAATCCGGAGGATGGAAGGAATGTGGAAAGGAAAATCCGGACAACTACATGGAGGAGAGAGAGAGAGGAGCAGAACCATCACATGGAGAGAGACGGAGGAAGAGGAATATTTCAAGGAGATGGAGGAAGATGAATATTTCAAGGAGATGGAGGAAGACGAATATTTCAAGATGAATGATGAAGGAAGAGGAATATTTCAAGGGAAAAGGAGGGAAAGAACATCTCAAAGAGAGGAACGAAGAGAGAAGTTTATCTCTAGGAAAGGAACGAAGGATTATGATTATTTCAAGAGGGCGAAAGAAGGAAGGGAGGAACAAGGCTATAAGAGGGAAGAATGGGAATAAAGTGCCTGCTACCTTGCAGGCTTCATTACATCTCTCCTTGGTCACTGTCGCTGTGCTAATGCATCATGTTAAGTACTTTGTCACCATGCGGCCACCTGGGATGGGTTATAGTTCACCTTTTCTGCAATATGTCTTCCACCTTGCCTCACCTCTCCACATCTCTCCTATAATACACACCCACACCCACCACACACACAAACACACAAACACACACACACACACACAACACACACACACACACACACACACACACACACACACACACACACACACACACATACATACACATCCCAGGCAGTATAACAACAACAGAGACCAAGGTTACAGAGATGATAACAGATGTGCTCTTTCCAGAAGGATATCAAATAATGAGAAAGAACGGAGGAAGTTCATTAGCTTTGTTAATCAGGAACCAGTGAAATTTTCAAGAAATGAGTGGAATAAATGAAGAGTGGGTTGTATTACTATATAATACACACACTCAGAACTGGGGGACCCAAAGTTGTGATAGCAATGAAGTACAACCCACCACTAAACAGCAGGAAATCAATACTGGAATATGATAACCTGACGATGGTAGACACGATAGCGGAAAAGGCTAAAAGAGCACACATAGGCAATGGACAGCTACTGATCATGGGGGAACTTCAACCATAAGGAAACAGACTGAGAAAATCTGGAGTCACATGTGGGACCTGACAAATAGAGAGCTAAAAGTCGTTAGATGTTATAATGGAAAAACCTCATGGGTCAGCATATTGAGGACACTACTAGAGAGAGAGCCGAGGGGGGTAACGGACCAGGGTGTCTGAACCTAGTATTCACATTAATTAACCCTGATGTAGAGGACATTAAATATGAGAGCCTCCCTGATGCTAATAACCACACAGTACTGAGGTTCGATTACCTTGTGAAAGTGAATGTGAGGAGAAACGAAGAACATGAAGGGATAAAACTGATTTTAAAAGAGAAGACTACGCAATCTTGTTACAGTTTTTAAGTGGAGTGCCATGGGAAAGGGAGCTAGGTGGAAACACAGTGAGCGAAATGTATTTTTTAGCTGGAAAGTGACAGGAGGCAGATAAGTGATTCACACATAGAAGCAAGAAGCACAAGCAAGAACAGAGCACATGGTTCACCCAGAGATGCATAAAGGCAAGAGCATGGAAGAAATCTAGAAAGTAAAGAATGTCAAAGAACAGGGAATTTAACCCCAGCACAGAAAAATGGAAACAGTGAGCAGGCTTGTGGGACAAAAACTGCAACCCTCCCTGAGGAAAAACCTCTGAGTGAACACAGTTCCGAGCACTTCGCGTGAGACACACATTAACTGGATAACAGCCGCAGCAAACGCGATGCTGGCTGATGTAAGCGTGGCTCTCAGGAGCTCAACAAGGATGCATTCACAACTCTATACACGGAGTATATCAGATTCATTTTGAAATATGTGGCACCAGAGCACACATCTTGTAAAACATTTCAAGAGTAGTCCCAACGGTGCGGAATATGGGCCACAGGGAAAGACTGGACGAACTGACGAAACTAGAGAAGTGAAGAACCAGAAATAACATGTTTACAGCGTACAGAATAGTGAGAGGAATAGACAGGGTGGACAGGGCGAGTCTGTTGGAGAGATAGGTTTCAAGTACAGTACATGAGCCCACAGCTGGAAGCTACAAAAAACAGTCACGGGGATGTCATGAAATACTTCTATGGCCTTAGAGTGGTCAGGAAGTGGAACAGGTTAGTGGATGAAGCAGAGTCCATACAAAGCTTTAAGAATAGGAAAGTGTTAACCCAGTAGCTGCCAGCAGAAAAGTGGGGACCAGGAGTAGAGACTCGACCCCTGCAACCACAAATAGAGAAGTACAAATAAGTAAGAGCGCGCGCACACGCACTCACACACAGGATGTTCCAGAGATGGGACACAGCAACAAGGGGTCACAGTTGGAAGTTAATGACTCAGATGAATCACAGGGATGTTATGAAGTATTTCTTCAGTCACAGAGTTGTTGGAAGTGGAATACTCTGGGAAATGGTGTAGTGGAGGCAGGATCCATACATAGATTTAAGAAGAGGTATGATAAAGCTCATGGAGAGGAAAGAGTGACCTAGTAACGCCCAGCAAAGAGGCTGGGCCAGGGGTTGTGACTCGACCCCTGCAACCACAACTAGGTGAGTACACACTCACACTTCTACACTTATACCTCTGGTGTTACAAGATGCCTTTACATTGTTAATTCATCATGAGAGTATTTAAATTAAGCTGATAAAAACTGATCTATTTACTACAGTTAAGAGATAATTTAGGGGAAATATAATTTCATTTTCTGACCTACACTGGTACCCACGAATTGAGGAAGGAAACTGTGCAAAGAAACTAAATGCCAGTATGTGGTCGCACCCGGGGGAAAACTGCATGAGGCAAGTTTCCCAACTCAAACTGATACTAATGACTAGACGCGCAGGCTGGCTGGGTATAAGATGACCTGTAATGGTCTCTAGTAATTCTGTGTTGTGGCCTGTAATGGTCCCTCATGACTTGATCTCTGGTGATCTATGGTGAAGTATGATGACATGTCGGGTATATAGTAACCTTCAGTGGTGTGTGGTAATCTGTAATTGTATACAGGGACCATTAGAACTTTCTGATGTAAAGCAATCCTCTCTTGCATTATATAGTGATTCATGAAGTGTTAATGAACCTGTAATGGGTAATGGTAATTTATAATTATGTGTAATGACCTGGAATGGTTTTATTGTAGTGTGTAATTGTTTGTTTTCTGAACTGTTGTAGTTTTTCGAGGCTCGCAATAGTTTGTGTAGGCCTAACGAATCATTTTGGAGTTGAGCTTGTAGTGATATAATAATAATAATAATAATAATAATAATAATAATAATAATAATAATAATAATAATAATAATAATAATAATAATAATAATAATAATATCTTTATTTCTACAAGTACATGTACAAGGTATACAGTCCTAGCTGACATCAATGACATACTACTAGTATACAGAAAGCCGCTTGTTATGTAGAGCATTTCGGGCAAATTAAGTCAGTTTTGTCCCAGGATGCGACCCACAACAGTCGACTAACACCCAGTTTACTGATAAATGAACATAGACAACCAGGCCACGAGCCACCGTACGATGTACAATGGTATCTGGTGATCCTATTCCGCCTGCGGTGGAATGCAGTTGCATATAGTGACCTTTAGTGGTTATCGTGAATCTCTATTTAGTGTGATTCAGCTTTGTGTAGTTACAGTAATGTATTAAGCTTAGAAAAGGCCCAGTTGCTTAATATAGAAGTTTGTGGTAACGCTCAGTAATCTGTGAGTCTTAGAGAAGCCCTCTAGCGTCATGAAGTGGTCTGTTATCACCTAATTATGTTTTTAACTTGCCGCTTGCCGAATTTTCTACCTCCTAGCCTCGTGGGTTCTACCATACCTGGAGTATACATGGAGAGGGTTTCGGGGGTCAGCGCCCCCCGAAACTTATACTTTACTTTAAATTATACTTATACTTTATATTAAGAGAGGAGACTGTTTCCACTACTTCGTTGCCCAGGCGTTTTTCCGTCCTGACTCGTCCTGAGGCGCCCTGGGACTTATTTGTATCTTCACCTTTCAAATGAGCCCTCGCTCATCCATTTCTCATCTCTCGCACAGTCTATCCCAATCAACACTATCAAGACATCTGAGTACATGGTATGTCACTATAATGTCTCTCCTGTTTATCTTAAATCATTAGATTAATTTCCTTTACTCTCTCTCTCTTTCTCTTCCCCCTCAATAGTTTACTCTTCTTAACCTTGGTACTAGTCTCGTTGCAAATCAATGCACATTCTCCGGTTTCTTATGTTTTATAAAGTGTGGATTCTATGCTGGATATGCATACTCTGGTGGCCTGGTGGTTAACGCTCTCGCTTCACACGGTGAGGGCCTGGGTTCGATTTCCAGCCAGAGTAGAAACATTGGACGTGTTTCTTTCCACCTGTTGTCTATGTTCCCCATCAGTAAAATGGGTACCTGGGTGTTAGTCGACTGGTGTGGGTCGCATCCTGGGACACTGACCTAAGGAGGCCTGGTCACAGACCGGGCCGCGGGGGCGTTGACCCCCGGAACTCTCTCCAGATAAACTCTAGGATGGATCTGACACATGTGGTGTCAGGGGCTTAACAAGCATTCGAGGCAGAGACTATTGTGTTAACGTGTATCTCAGGCGATATGTTCGGCGCACGTGGCTCTGTTGTGAGACGGAACAACAGGCTCTGCTTCTTTGAGACACAGCAACAGGCTTGGTTGCTGTGAGACTCAACAACAATCTCTGTTGCTGTGAGACACAACAACAGGCTGTTTTTGCAACATAAACGGTAAGAGTGACTTGTGGTAGCATCATCACATGAGGGTGTGCACTGCACGAGATTCTTTAATATGTTATTCAGTTTCTCTTAATGACATCAATATTAATTTTATTCCTTAAACGCTGATGGGGTCATTGAGGGATCATTGAGGGGTCATTGAGGGGTCATTGAGGGGTCATTGAGGGGTCATTGAGGGGTCATTGAGGGGTCATTGAGGGGTCATTGAGGGGTCACTGAGGGGTCATTGAGGGGTCATTGAGGGGTCATTGAGGGGTCACTGAGGGGTCATTGAGGGGTCATTGAGGGGTCATTGAGGGGTCATTGAGGGGTCATTGAGGGGTCATTGAGGGGTCATTGAGGGATCACTGAGGGGTCATTGAGGGGTCATTAAGGGGTCATTGAGGGGTCATTGAGGGGTCACTGAGGGGTCACTGAGGGGTCATTGAGGGGTCATTCAGTGCCTGGGGATAAGAGCTAAACAGGTTTGATCAGATAAAGGCGAAAGTAACTCTAATTTGTTTGATCAAGAGCCCTTCAGCAACATCAAGGCACCACCGTGAAAGATAATGACCGGAAGCAATATGCACCATAATTTTATTGATAAAATTATATTTGTGATTAATTTTTAGGACGTTTAAATAATGTGACAAAGTCTGTAGATGCATCAATAGACTTTTAGTAAGGTATTTCACAATTTTTCTTACGTAAGTATTAGTTTCAGTATGTAATCTCGAAACCTCTAGTATATCATCTTGGAATATATGATCTCTGGTGATGTCATTACTCCAGGATGACACGTGAGAACATAAGAATGGAGGAACATTGTAACAGGCCTACTGGCCCATATAAGGCAGGTCCTTATCAAAACAATGTTCCTTGAAATTCTGAAATTCCTAGCCTGCCTGGTAAATTGCTTAGAGTTCAACGGGTACTTCACTTCAGTGATGCACCCGTTGATTCTATCCTGCCTGGGACAAACAAGATCTGGAGCACTACACGGTTGTCTTCCTCGTTCCTCATCCTTTTCATGGGTGGAGGCAAAGCTCTCCCTGAGCCATGCAACACGTGATCGCAATATATCTTCCCAACATACACTGCCTGAGCAAGAGACTGAAGGGGACGGGAAACACACACACACACACACACACACACACACACACACACACACACACACTTCTTCGACTGCAAGAAGGCCTTCGACACAGTTCCTCACAGGAGATTGGTGCAGAAGCTAGAGTATCAGGCACATGTAACAGGAAGGGTGCTTCAATGAATCAGAGAATACCAGACAGGAAGGCAACAATGAGTCATGGTACGTGATGGGGTATCACAGTGGGCACCTGGGGCGAGCGGGGTCCCACAGGGGTCGGTCCTAGGACCAATGCTATTTCTGGTATATGTGAATGACATGATGGAAGGGTTAGACTCAGAAGTGACCTTGTTTGCAGATGATGTGAAGTTAATGAGGAGAATTAAACCATATGAGGATCAGGTAGAACTCCAAAGAGACATGGACAGGCTGGACACCTGGTCCAGCAACTGGCATCTCGAATTTAATCCCGTCAAATGCAAAGTCATGAAGATCGGGAAAGGGCAAAGAAAACCGCAGGCGGAGTATAGGCTAGGTGGCCAAAAACTGTAAACCTCGCTCAAGGAGAAAGATCTTGGGGTGAGTATAACAGCGAGCACTTCTCCGGAAAGACACATCAACCAGATAACTGCTGCAGCATATGGGCGCCTGGCAAACCTGAGAATAGCGTTCCGATACCTTAGTAAGGAATCGTTCAAGACACTGTACGCCGTGTACGTCAGGCTCATATTGAAGTATGCAGCACCTGTTTGGAACCCACACTTGATTAAGCACGTCAAGAAATTAGAGAAAGTGCAAAGGTTTGGACAAGGTTAGTTCCAGGGCTAAGGGGAATGTCCTACGAAGAAAGGTTGAGGGAAATCGGACTGACGACACTGGAGGACAGGAGGGTTAGGGGAGACATGATAACAGCATTCAAAACACTGCGTGGAATAGACATGGTGGACAGAGACAGGATATTCCAGAGAGGGGACACAGAAACAAGGGGTCACAATTTGAAGTTGAAGACCCAGATGAGTCAAAGGGATGTTAGGAAGTATTTCTTCAGTCAAAGAGTAGTCAGGTAGTGGAATAGCCTAGCAAGTGAGGTAGTGGAGGCAGGAACCATACATAGCTTTAAGATGAGGTATGATAAAGCTCATAGAGCAGGGAGAGAGAGGACTTCGTAGCACTCAGTTAAGAGGCGGGGCCAAGAGCTGAGTCTCGACCCCTGCAACCACAATTAGGTGAGTACAATTAGGTGAGTACACACACACACACACATACAGAAAGAGAGAGAGAGAGAGAGAGGAGAGAGAGAGAGAGAGAGAGAGAGAGAGAGAGAGAGAGAGAGAGAGAGAGAGAGAGAGAGAGAGAGAGAGAGAGAGAGTCCGAAAGAAGGCTATTGATGGAGGGAAAGATGTATTAGAGACAGGTGTTGGAAGGTAGTTGATGGAGGTGGGGGAGGAGGAGTGTTTATCAGAACAAAAAGGGATGCTTGGAGGGTGTAGAATTGGCAAGAAAAATGGTGGAAGTGTAAGGAGTATAGGAAGAATGTGGGATACTGGAAGGTTGGTGCAGAAGTGTGTGGGGGTTGTAGGAGAATGGAAGGATACTGGAAGGGGGTGTAGGAAAGTTAAATTTCAGAAAGAGGGGGTGTAGGTGGAGGAATGATGAGAGCTCAAAAAAGTGCAGGAGAGGGAAGGAGGTGTAAGAGAAAGACTAGGGATGCTGAGGAGGAAGTGTGAAAAAAGAAAGAAGAGTTGCTGGAATAGTGTGCAAGGAGGATGGTAGAAAAGGAAGAAGTGATGCTTGAGGTGTAGGAGGTACCTATGTTATGGAAATAGGATTATTATGTGCAAGAGTAACTCACTGGAAGCTTTAAAAAATAATGAAAAGAAAACATTAGCCAGGACACCACCAGCTGACCTGCTCCTGTAACTACAAACACTGAAGACACAAAACCACGAGTACAGCTCCTGTAACTGTAAACATTGTAGACTGGACACCACGAGTACAGCTCTGCTCCAGTGGTTACAAACACTATAGATGAGATACCGTAATCACTGCCATATAAACCATTCAACACTCTAAGATAAAAGATGCGCAGAAGTCGATTACACCTACGCAGATGCACTCAAGAATAAGGTAACGTCTAGTAGACGAGAACATACCACAGTGCGAGTACAGAATGCAGAAAACATACGTGTTCCTCTCGATCAATCACCAGTAACCAGCTAGCCATACGTTAATTTAATTAAGCATCTCCTAGGTACGAGAGAGTTCATTGCTAGCTGACATGAGTATTACAATTTGTATATATATATATATATATATATATATATATATATAATATAATATATATATAATATATATATTATATATATATATATATATATAATAAATATATATATATATACAGTATGAGTGTGTGTGTGTGTGTGTGTGTGTGTGTGTGTGTGTGTGTGTGTGTGTGTGTGGTGTGTGTGTGTGTGTGTGTGTGAGTGTGTGTGTGTGTTTTGTGTGAGTGTTGGTGTGTGTGTTGTGTGTGTGTGTGTGTGTGTTGTGTGTGTGTGTGTGTGTTGTGTTGTGTGTGTGTGTGTGTGTGTGTGTGTGAGTGTGTGGTGTGGTGTGTGTGTGTGTGTGTGTGTGTGTGTGTGTGGTGTGTGTGTGTGTGTGTGTGTGTGTGTGTGTGTGTGTGTGTGTGTGTGTGTGTGTGTGTGCGCGTCATGCCAAATAGGTAAAACTGGTCAATTAGCAAGAACTCATTTAAAATTAAGTCCTTTCTAAAAGTTTCTCTTATACGTTTAAAGATATATTTTTTCATTAATGTTAATGTAAAAATTAATAGCTTTGTACAAAAAGTACTTTAAAAAACTTAACTAAACTTATTATAACAAGCGCAATTTAATTTAGCCTACTCCAACTAAATATATTTTAGATAATGCAAGACAAGCCACGCGGGGTGGAAATCTTCTCAGTGCGTCATCAGGAGCTATGCAAAGTTGCAAGGCAACAACTGAAGGAGTGAGGGGAAGATTTCTTAGAGTAGCGCTGTGCGGGTTTGTCACCTGCCGCAGCCTTTCTCGGAAAGTGACAAACCCGCTCTCCGCTACTCTGAGAAAGCTTCTGTTCACTCCTTCAGTTGTTTCCTTGCAACTTTGCATAGCTCCTGATGACGTACTGAGAAGTGTGAAAGTACTTGAGATAAAGATTTCCCCCCTCTCCCCGTGGCTTGTCTTGCTATTGTTTGCATATTTTAGATAAGTTTACAATAATTTAATAATAAACAAAATGAAATATATTTTTTTTCGTTAGGTTCAGAATGATTTTTACGAAATTACTGCATATACAAATTTTCGCTTGCCTTATTCGGCAAGAAGAACGTTGCTATTTAAACCAAAAACACAAGTTTTGCCTATTCGGCACTACATACTCATTCACACACACACAGACACACACACACACACACACACTCACACACACACACACCCTCACACACACACACACACACACACACACACACACACACACACACACACACACACACACACACACACACACACACACACATACACATATATATATATATATATATATATATATATATATATATATATATATATAATATATATATATATATATATATATATATATATATATATATATATATATATATATAATATATATATATATATATATATATATATATATATATATATATATATATATATATATATATATCAGGGTTATAACTTTTGTACCTTAATAATCAGATGAATTTTTGCCTAAAAGCAAAGAAATGACCTTTAATTTCAATATATTTTTAGAAAATGTCGCCCCTAAATGAAAAAACGAGTAACAAAAACAAGTAACTTGAATGCATATTGCATGTAATAATAATAACAAATAAAACAGCTTACAGCACCGTTATCATCATGTTTACTTCCTGGTATACTGAGTGTTGACGGCTCCTGCTTCCAGTGATTTTTCAATGAGTTCATTGTTTTTATGTAAGGTTCAATATTTCTGACAAATTCTTGAAGTCATTTACATCGTACATCCGATCAGTAAACCAATAATCTGTCCAGGTGTATGAAATGAATCTGCATATCTTCTCCAAAGTCTTCCGTCTTGTAGGTATAAGAATGAATACAAGAATAGCTAGAATGGCTCTTGATTTCCATCTCTCATTGCTGATGTTTGGAATTTTCTGAAAGTTAATCAAAGGAAAGTGTTAAGTTTTGCTCGTATTACTTGGTCTGACACATTTGCAAAATTCAATCTATTACTCCATAATTTTGTAACTTCTTAGGAAATTTTCGCTATTCGCTCCTTTCTTCCTTTGATTTCTACTCC
The DNA here is from genome assembly GCF_026875155.1 of Cherax quadricarinatus. Lineage (NCBI taxonomy): Eukaryota > Metazoa > Arthropoda > Malacostraca > Decapoda > Parastacidae > Cherax > Cherax quadricarinatus. The sequence continues at coordinate 11,395,132 of NC_069449.1, forward strand.
AAGAAACTGGTACCGTCAAATGATTTGGGTTTGGAGAGGTATTCTCCATTTTTCTTCTGGTGAAGATTCTTCCGAAGGCACAATTCCTCTTCTCGTATGTGACTTCTGGAGTCCCACCAAATTATTGATCCAGATATCTTCGATCTTCTCTATGGTAGTATCATTTTTCTTGTGTGACATTATTCTGAATTTCTAAAACAGATATAAGAGCAATAAGTTGATTTGTTTGCTCATAAAGCTTATATATATATATATATATATATATATAATATATATATATATATATATATATATATATATATATATACAAGGATTTGGATTGTTCTACGAACTTCTATACCGTTTCAGAAATTTCTTAACAGTTCTAGAAACTGGTAAGGTTTAAAGTGATATGTCAAATATTGACAATAAAACCCACACTGTTAGACTATACCTGTAAATATATTGTCAGACAAGTGGTGCTCACTGATACGCTCCTCTGTCAAATACAATGAGAAAATGATAATAGTAGACGCCGGTATATAGAGTTAGTAATTTTCTGAGTTGCTACTTATGATTAGTAACGTAAATATATTTGTGATTAATATTTTTCATTAATTTGAGTGGGCAATTAGTACTTACCTGAGTTGCTAGTTATGCGTAGTAACGCATATGGATGGTGATTCACAGCTTTTATTTAGGGGTCACCCCTTTTAAAAACTGAGAGGAATTAGGGACTTTTTCATTGTCATGCGGACTAGTAATCCCTTCTTCTTTACTAAAAATGAGAAAAAGAAAAATCTTATGAAACTGGGATGCTTGAATGTGCGTGGATGTAGTGCTGATGATAAGAAAGAGATGATTGCCGATGTTATGAATGAAAAGAAGTTGGATGTCCTGGCCCTAAGTGCAACAAAGCTGAAGCGGGTAGGCGAGTTTCAGTGGGGAGAAATAAATGGGATTAAGTCAGGAGTATCTGAGAGAGTTAGAGCTAAGGAAGGGGTAGCAATAATATTGAAGGACCAGTTATCGAAGGAGAAGAGGGAATATAACTGTTTAAATTCAAGGATTATGTGGATTAAAATAAGGGTCGGATGTGAAAAGTGGGTCATAATAAGCGTGTATGCACCTGGAGAAGAGAGGAGTGCAGTGGAGAGAGAGAGAGATTTTGGGAGATGTTAAGCGAATGTATAGGAACCTTTGAACAAAGTGAGAGAGAATTGTGGTAGGGGACCTAAATGCTAAAGTAGGAGAAACATTTAGAGAGGGTGTGGTAGGTAAGTTTGGGGTGCAAGGGGTAAATGATAATGGGAACCCATTGATTGAACTTTGTATAGAAAGGGGTTTAGTTATAAGTAATATGTATTTTAAGAAAAAGAGAATAAATAAGTATACAAGATGTGATGTAGAGCGTAATGACAGTAGTTTGCTGTATTGGTAGATAAAAGACTGTTAAGTAGACTTCAGGATGCACATGTTTATAGAGGGGCCACAGATATATTAGATCACTTTCTAGCTGAAGCTACAGTGAGAGTAAAAGGTAGATGGGATGCAAGGAAAATAGAAGCAGCAAGTAAGAGAGAGTTGAAGGTGTATAAACTAAAAGAGGAGGAAGTTAGGGTAGATATAAACAACTATTGGAGGATAGATGGGCTAGTGAGAGTATAGGCAATGGGGTCAAAGATGTATGGGGTAGGTTTAAGAATGTAGTGTTAGAGTGTTCAGCAGAAGTTTGTGGTTACAGGAAAGTGGGTGTGGGAGGGAAGAAAGCGATTGGTTGAATGATGATATAAAGTAGTGAAGGAGAAAAATTTAGCATATGAGAGGTTTTTACAAAGTAGAAGTGATGCAAGGAGGGAAGAGTATATGGAGAGAAAAAGAGAGGTTAAGAGAATGGCGAAGCAATGTAAAAAGAGAGCAAATGAGAGAGTGGGTGAGATGTTATCAACAAATTTTGTTGAAAATAAGAAAGTTTTGGAGTGAGATTAATAAGCTGATGAAGCCAGAGAACAAATGGATTTGAAGTTAAAAATAGGAGAGGAGAGTTATTAAATGGAGAGTTAGAGGTATCGGGAAGACGGAGTGAGGAAGTGAGGAAGACGCAGTTTTGAGTGTGGGGAAAGTTCATGAGGCAGTGGGTAGAATAAAAGGGGTAAGGCAGCTGGGATTGGTGGGATAAATATAGAAATGTTAAAAGCAGAAGGGGATATAGTTTTGGAGTGGTTAGTGCTATTATTTAATAAATGTATGGAAGAGGGTAAGGTACCTAGGGATTGACAGAGAGCATGCATAGTTCCTTTGTATAAAGGCAAAGGGGCTCAAAAGAGAGTGCAAAAATTAAATGGGAATAAATCTGTTGAGTAAGCTTGGTAAAGTGTATAGTAGAGTTATTATTGAAAGAATTAAAAGTAAGACGGTGAGTAAGATAGCAGATGAACAAGGAGGCTTTAGGAAAGGTACGACGTGTGTAGACCAGGTGTTTACAGTGAAACATATAGATGAGCAGTATTTAGATAAGGCTAAAGAGGTTTTTGTGGCATTTATGGATTTGGAAAAGGCATATGACAGGGTGGATAGGGGATCAAATTGGGAGATGTTGCAGGTGTATGGTATAGGAGGTAGGTTACTGAAAGCAGTGAAGAGTTTTTATGAGGAAAGTGAGGCTCAGGTTAGAGTATGTAGGAGAGAGGGAGATTATTTCCCAGTAAAAGCCTTAGACAAGGATGTGTGATGTCACCATGGTTGTTCAATATATTTATAAATGGGGTTGTAAGAGAAGTGAATGCTAGAGTCTTGGCAAGAGGTGTGGAGTAAGAAGATAAAGAATCAAACACAAAGTGGGAGTTGTCACAGTTGCTCTTTGCTGATGACACTGTGCTTTTGGGAGATTCTGAAGAGAAGTTGCAGAGGTTGGTGGGTGAATTTCATAGGGTATGTAAAAGAAGAAAATTAAAAGTGAATATAGGAAAGAGTAAGGTTATGAGGATAAGAAAAAGATTAGATGACGAAAGATTGGATATCAGATTGGAGGGAGAGAGTATGGAGGAGGTGAATGTATTCCGATATTTAGGAGTGGACGTGTCAGCAGATGGATCTATGAACGATTAAATGAATCATAGAATCGATGAGGGGAAAAGGGTGAGCGGTGCACTTAGGAGTTTGTGGAGGCAAAGAACTTTGTCCGTGGAATCAAAGAGGGGAATGTATGAGAGTATAGTTGTACCAACGCTCTTGTATGGGTGTGAAACATGGGTGATGAATGTTGCAATAAGGAGAAGGCTGGAGGCAGTGGAGATGACATGTCTGAGGTCAATGTGTGGTGTGAATATAATGCAGAGAATTCGTAGTTTTGAAATTAGGAGAAGGTGTGGAATTACCAAAACGATTATTCAGAGGGCTGAGGAGGAGTTGTTGAGGTGGTTCGGACATGTAGAGAGAATAGAACAAAACAGAATGACTTCGAGAGTGAATAAATCTGTAGTGGAAGGAAGGCGGAGTAGGGGTCGGAATAGGAAGGGATGGAGGGAGGGAGTAAAGGAGGTTTTGTGTGCGAGGGGCTTGGACTTCTACCAGGGTGCGTGAGCATATTTGATAGGAGTGAATGGAGACAAATGGTTTTTAATACTTGTCGTGCTGTTGGAGTGTGATCAAAATAGCATTTATGAAGGGGTTCAGGGAAACCGGCAGGCCGGACTTGAGTCCTGGAGATGGGAAGTACAGTACCTGCACTCTGAAGGAGGGGTGTTAATGTTGCAGTTTTATAACTGTAGTGTAAAGCACCCCTCTGGCAAGACAGTGATGGAGTGAATGATGATTAAAGTTTTTCTTTTTCGGGCCACCCTGCCTTGGTGGGAATCGGTATTATAGTTAATATATAAATAAAAAGAAAAATATATATATATATATATATATATATTATATATATATATATATATATATATATATATATATATATATATATATATATATATATATATATATATATATATGTCGTGCCGAATATGTTAAACTGGTCAATTAGCAAGAACTCATTTAAAGTTAAGTTCTTTCTAAAATTTTATCTTATATGTTTAGAGATTTATTTTTTCATTAATGTTAATGTAAAAAAAATTAATTTTGCACGAAAAGAATCTTAGAAAACTTTCCTAACCTTATTATAACAAGAACAATTTATTTTATCCTAACCACACTAAATATATTTTAGATTTGTTTACAATAATTTAATACTAAACAAACACAGTGAAATATATTTTTTTCGTTTGGTTCAGAATGATTTTGGCGAAATTATTGCATACACAAATTTTCGTTTGTCCTATATGGCAAGATGAGCGTTGATATTTAAGCCAAGATCGCAAGTTCTGCCTATTACGAATATATATATATATATATATATATATATATATATATATATATATATATATATATATAATATATATATATATATATATATATATATATTAATATTATATATATATATATATATATATATTATATATATATATATATATATATATTATATATATATATATATATATATATATATATATATATATATATATATATATGTATACATGCTTAACAATTCGCAAACAGGCGAAAGTTCTTTTACAAACATTATCTCTACATCCAAAACAAAATTCAAATTCAAACCAGTAAACTCAGCATCAGAATACACAGTACTTTATCCACAAAAATGGACCTCATATCCCGTGGTATGGGGAAACAATTTCTAGCTTGGGATACGCGCCCATACTTATCTGAATCTGGCGTCGTGAGCAAAGTACTGTGTACTCTGATGCAGAGTTTGCAGGTTCGATTCCTGCTGTGGACGTAGATATAATGTTTGTAAATACATATGTGTTTACATTTCATAATATTCTACCTATAGAATCCTGATCCCACTAGAGTTCTTGCATGTGTGAACAACGCAATGACAGTGGTGCAGGTGTGTACAACGCAGTGTGTACAACAAAAGGACAGTAGTGCACGTGTGTACTAAGCAGTGTGTACAACAAAAGGACAGTAATGCAGGTGTGTACAACAAATGAACAGTAGTGCAGGTGTGTACGACAAAGAGACAGTAGTGCAGGTGTGTCCAACGATGGGACAGTAGTGCAGGTATGTCCAACGAAGGGACAGTAGTGCAGGTGTGTACATCGAAATGACAGTAGTGCAGATGTGTACAACGATGGGACAGTAGTGTAGGTGTGAACAACGAAGGGATAGTAGTGCAGGTGTGTACAACGAAGGGACAGTACTGCAGGTGTGACCAAAGAAATGCAGTAGTGCAAGTGTGTACAACAAAGGGACAGTACTGTAGGTATGTAGAACATAGGGACAGTAGTGTAGGTGTTAACAACGAAGGGACAGTAGTGCAGGTGTGTATAAGAAAGGGACAGTGGTGCAGGTGTGTACATCGAAGGGACAGTAGTGCAGGTGTGTACAACGATGGGACAGTAGTGTAGGTGTGAACAACGAAGGGATAGTAGTGCAGGTGTGTACAACGAATAAACAGTAGTGAAGGTGTGTACAACAAAGGGACAGTAATACAGGTGTGTACAACAAAGGGACAATAGTCCAGGTGTGTACAACAAAGGGACAGTAGTATAGATTTGTACAACGAAGGGACAGTAAACGGTGTGTACAACAAAGGGAGAATAGTCCAGGTGTGTACAACAAAGGGACAGTAGTATAGATTTGTACAACGAAGGGACAGTAATACAGGTGTGTACAACAAAGGGACAATAGTCCAGGTGTGTACAACAAAGGGACAGTAGTATAGATTTGTACAACGAAGGGACAGTAATACAGGTGTGTACAACAAAGGGACAATAGTCCAGGTGTGTACAACGAAGGGACAGGTGTAAAGCAGACCTCAACTGTCGCACATCATCCAGGAATTTCCAGTCTGAACACAATAATAATGCTTTTCTAATGAGAAGACTGCGTTCAGTAATTTACATCTGACAAGGCAGACGCCACTCTTTCTTTGCACTCTTAAGAGAAAACAAATAAACAACAACGCCATTAATGTCGTATAAAGTTAGTTTCTGTAAATATCACGGGGCGGCGGCACCTCGACCTTCTCTCACTGCTAAACTTCATTATGATTATATTAATTTGTTTCAAGTCTCAAGTGCACTTTAAAAACTGTACTCGGATACTGTCCGAGAGAAGGTTATAGCATATGGGAAGTGAGGTCGTACCTGGAGCTCTTGTTATAATTATGCTTTAAGAAAAACACGAAATAATTTGATGACTTAAGAAAGGGCCTGAAGTATGAGCTGGCTTCAGAAATCATTACCATACAGTACAGACAGACACAAACACACACATACATACATGCATACATACATACATACATACATACATACATACATACATACATACATATGCATACATATACATAAACAAATAGACAGACACAGACACACATACATACATATACATACACAAATAGACAGACACAGACACACACAGACACACAACACAAGACACACACACACACACACACACACACACACACACCACACACACACACACACACACACACACACACACACACACACACACACACACACACACACGAGTCATGGTACTTGACGAAGAGTCAGAGTGGGCGCCTGTAATGACTGGGGTTTCACAGGGGTCAGTCCTGGAACCGGTGTTGTTTTTGGTATACTTGAATGACATGACGGAAGGGATAGGATCCGAAGTGTCCCTGTTTACAAACGATATGAAACTAATGAGGAAATTCAATCATGATGAGGACCAGGCAGGACTACAAAAGGATCTGGACAGCCTGCAAACCTGGTCCAACAACTGGTTCCTGGAGTTTAACCTCGCCAGGTACAGAGACATGAACACTGGAAAATTACAAAGAACGAAGACTGAGTACAGGCTAGGGGGCCAAAAACTGCAAACCTCTCTCAAGGAAAAGGATCATTGGGTGAGTATAAAACCGAGCATATCTCCTGAAACAAACATTAACCAAATAGCTGCTGCAGCATATGGGCGCCTGGAAAACCTAAGAATAACGTTCCGACACCTCAGTAAGGAATCATTCAAGACCTGTACACCCTGTTCGCCAGGCCCATATTGGAGAATGCAGCACCAGTTTGGAACCCACACCTGGTCAAGCACGTCAAGAAATTAGAAAAAGTACAAAGATTTACAACAAGACTAGTCCCGGAGCTAAGGGGCATGCTCTACGAGGAGAAGTTAAGGTAAATCGAACTGAGAACACTGGAGGACAGGAGGGAGAGGGAGGGATATGATAACGACTTATAAAATACTGAGAGGAATTGACAAGGTGGATACAGATAGGATGTTTCAGAGGTGGGATACAGCAACAAGCAGTCACAGTTGGATGCTGAAGACTCAGATGAGTCACAAGGGTGTCTGGATGTATATATTCAATCATAGGGTTTCAGGAAGTTGAATAGTCTTGAGAGTGATGTAGGGGAGACAGGATCCATACATAGCTTTAAGAAGGGGTATGATGAAGCTCATGAAGAAGGAGAGAGTGGACCTAGTAGCGACCAGTAAAGAGGCAGGCCAGGACCTATGACTCGACCCCTGCAACCACAATTACGTAAGGTACAATAGGTAAGTGAACAAACACACACACACACACACGCGCGAGCGAGGAGCTGAGTATCGACCCTTGCAACCACAATTAGGTGAGTACACAAACAGCCTCTATAGTCTATAGCCTAGGTTCAGATCACTTTGTAACTCAGGGGCAGTGGTTAATACCTCTCTGGACGTACATTGATACTGATGAACTTTAAAAGGTGGGGCCAGGTCTCGACCCCACTAACACAAACCAGTGAGTACAAGCTGGTGAATACATCTGGAAAAGAAAGACTGAAACACACATGGGGAGCCTGACACCCAGGACTCACCTAGTTCCTACCTAACAGAGATACCAACTACCATTCCCAGATTTCCTCTGGACTTCCTAGGTCTTACTAACTTTTCACCTAAGCTTAATTTACTACCACCAATCCTAAGTTCCGCCTACACGCATGTTTTTTCCAACTATTTACACATATACACCCACCAAACAGTCAAATCATGTACTAATTATTCACAATACAAGCACTCAGATCTCTCTGGGTGCCAAGTTGCCACACATAACCACGCAGAACTCTCAACCAACAAAGAAGTTAAGTTTAGCTATGTCTCTCCCGGATACCTCAAGGCAAAATGCCGTGTGGAACAATAATATGAGAGAATTATATACAAAATCAGATATTACTAGAAAAGGCAATGAGCCAAATGAACAAATTCTTGAGATATCAGAGAACACAAAAAATCAGAGAGAAGAAGTTAACAAGAACTGTAACAAAAGTGATATATTTAGAAGGTTACCAGGTAATGAGCAAAGAATGAAAGAGAGAGAGAGGGGAGAGGTGATGGAGAAGTAGCGATTTTGATCAGGTAGGCATGGAACGTTGAGGAGCTGTGTGGAAAGCACAGTAGTGAGTGTAATAGTCACATAGTCACGACTGGGATACCAAAGTTAATCGCCATATTCTACAGTAGTAGATTGTAGAAGAGTATCAGAAACAGGCATGTGATAAAAGCAATGTGATTAAGCAAGAAGAGTTAACTGCAAGGAAAGAAAGCCTATGCATATAATGCAACAGCAGTCTCTTAAGTTTCAGGAGGTGATGGAGAAGCTTATTATAAAAACAAAACATAATAACAAAATCTAAATTAGAACCGAACCGCTAAGCAATCACACCAATAGAAATATGACTGTTAATGAATAGATAATAAGGTCAAGGAAGAAAACTTATTAAACAGTACAAGGAAATCTAGCCGAAGCTGAATACTTTAAAAAGATGTTTACTGTGGAATTCTGAACAGCACAAAAGAGAGGAAAAAGTAGTGCAGACCAACGAAACATTCTCACATCAGGAGACGGAGTGCAGAAGCTGCTGAGGGAGCTGGATACACCAGAAACAACTGAGCCTAATACAGTATCTCCAAGGATTTTGAAAGAAGAAGCAGAGACACTAACTCCACAACTAGCGAAAATCTCCAACGCGTCTCAGGAAATAGGACATCTACCAGAAATATGGAAAACAGAATAAATAATACCAGTATTTAAGCAAGGCGAAAGTCAATGAGTGTGGAACAACAGATGTGTAACTAAACGAATAATACTGTCCAAGATAATAGCAAAGATAATCTGACGAGTTAACACATGGAGAATGAATCATTCATGAAAGATAACCAGAATAGGCTGAAAGAAGGTAAATCCTGTGTTTTGAACTTCCTGGAGTTCTACGAGATGACAAAGATGAAGCAAGCAAGCAAAAAAAGAAGACATGCGATTCTTTACCACACCAGAGATTAATCCACCAGACAAAAGAGCGAGTAGGAATAACTAGAAAGATACTAGAATCGTATAATACATAAGGGCAAGGAGACAAAAGTCGGAAAGGAAGAATCAAAATTGGCAGAGGAGACAAGGTAGTTCTTCTGGGTTAATACTGAAACCGGTACTATTTCTTATACATGTCAGCGATATAACAGAAAAGTTGCAGCATTTTGATTTGTTATTTGCGGCAGTTAGGTTAATGAGAATAATAAGAATAGAACACACGGTTAGACTGCCAAAATACGCTGGCAAATTACATGACTGGTCAGACAAATTACTGTGATTCAAACTCAAGAAATGTTAAGCTAGGATATGTGAATAATGAGAAATGTGACAAACATCGGTAGTGTGGTACAGATTGGGTAGACATAGGATGCAAATTCTGAAGTCTGGACTTTGAGAATAAACATATTAGGGCGACTATGAAGAGAAGTGCTGGCGGCATATGAACTCTTATCAAACTTAATATTGATTTTCAGGAATCTCATCAGACTCATTCAGAACTGTATACACATGTCTGGCCTTCGACTGAGTATGCAGCACCTGCACGGAACCCACACCTGACTAAGCAAATAAAGATATTAGAGAAATCAATGATATTTCCATCAAGATTTGCCTTGATGCTGAAAGTACTGACATTCTAGGACTAAAAGAAGTAAACCTGATGATATAAGAAGAAATAAGAACCAGGGGAGACATGATAAAAAAAGATACTATGATGGCTTGACAGGGCAGCCAACATCATCAAGCAAGCAAAAAGATACAAATGTTGATGTTTTTGACTTCCCAAACCATTCATAATATTACTAGACCAATAATTTATAATCACTTCACGACACTTTGCACAGGATGTGATTGAAGGTGTGTTGCTGTATCGACAAGCGACGTTTACACGAATTCTTAAAGACAAACTTGCATGCAAAATCCACACCACCTGTAACGCGAGTGTCGTCTACCACGCTAGACATGGCGATGACTGATGCAAAATTCATCATAAAAAAATATGGAAAAACTGAAAAAAGTGCCCGGGAGAAGCAGCCAATCCAATAAGTAACACAACAAACAAAATAAGAGTGCCTTCGCTATTGTTAAAGTCTAGGCACTACTCATCATACAGGATTGTTATTACTTTTACCATGGGGGAGCTCTAAAGCCGTAGGGATTATACAGCGCCTGGGAGAGGGGGACGGAAGGCATTTAGGTTTAATTCAGGGAATTACAGCACAGATCCAATTCCCTAGATCAAGAGCCCCTCACCAGCATCATGGAACCTCCCTTGAGGGGTATCATACATGAAGAAACGCCCACAGGTGACCTGACACCACAGGTGACCTAATGCTACAGGTAACCTGACACCATGCTCTACCTCCAGATCTAACACTGAAATCTGACCTGGTAACTTACTATACCCCCTCTGTGCGTCACTACACCTCATACATTGAAATGTATATATGTATATGGGAGTTCAGTTTGTTCATCCTGATTTTATGATGGCGCTATGTCTTAGTTTTAATAATAGTTCTTACTCTATTTTTTTGTAGTACCCATATTTGTCAGCACCTGTAATTCCAGTTACACTAACAAGCCAGCTGCTCCAAACACAAATCGTTCAGATACTGTGTAGACAAGACAACCAACCAGCTACTCTAAACACTCTTCCACCTTCCATTTCTCCCACCATCCCTCTCCCACCGGTCTCTTCTATCTCTCCACTCTCTCACTGTCCCTCTCCTACCTTTCTTTCTCCCATCTTCCATTTTCCCACCTTCTATCTCCCTCCCATCTTTCCTTCCTCCTAACTTCCATCTCTGCCATCTTGGTTAAGCCAGGAGAGTCATCACAGTGACTTTGGACCCTCCTGGTCATTAATGAGTTATTGCTCAAGCGCTCCCCTTCCCTCTTCCTCTCATCAGCCACTTATTAACGATCTTCTCTTTATACATTGCCTGCTTCTAATTCCTCCTCCGTTGCCTTCTGAATTTTCACTCCCCTTTCTCTATCTGCTTGTCTCTGTCTCTCTCTGTCTGTCTCTCTCTCTCACGCACACACATATACACGAAAAGTAAGGTAAGAACCTTGCAAGAAGATATACAGTGAGAAAATATACCATCGCACGCAAGGTCCTGATAATAATGGAGTTAGCGGAGCACTGCATTCCATCATCTGGATCATTATTAAAATTGAGTTGCTGTTTGATAAAGGGTTGAGTTTTTCCCATGTAAGATACTGTGTGCCAAGGGTTTTGGTAGGGTGGAAGCACCCTGGTCTTCCGGACCTATCCACTCCAGTATTAGGTTTTCCATCTTTCCGCGCTACAAGATGTGCATGTTTGTCCGAGGTACAATGGGGAGAGACGTAGGGTGTACCTGAAGAAACTACGGCACATTGAGGAAAGACTTATGGTGTACCTGATGATAGTGAGAAAAGACGTAGGGTATTCCTGAGTGAAGTGAGGCACAGTGAGGAGAGACGTAGATTATACCTGAGGATAGTGAAACAAGACGTAGGGTATTCCTGAGGAGAGTGAGGCACGGTGAGGAGAGACGTAGAATGTACCTGAGGATAGTGAGGAGAGACATAGGGTGTACCTGAGGAAAGTGAAAGGAGACGTACCTGAGGAAAGTGAGGCACAGTGAAGAGAGACGTTGGGTGTACCTGAGGCCCCAGTGAAGGGTACATTAGGTTGCGAGTCCTGCAAGCACACTGGTGTTTCCTAATTCTAGTGTTCCGTAACATTTCTGCAATGTTCTTTTTTTATGAAAACCCGCACACGGAATGGCGTGCACACCAACAGTGCTACTGTACTGTTATGTCTCCAGGATAGTAATATCATGAACGATTTATTTTTAAATTACCTCGACATGTTTAGTACCATCTTTCTTCAGGGTCTCGGCGAGTATACCTGCTGTGTTGCCTGTGGGAAACTTGAGGACCTGAGTCATCATTTTTGTAAGTGAACGGGATTTTCTGGACCTTTTGTCTGCAGTCTTGGATGAAATGTGACAGAAATTGTGTAAGAAAATATGTTGCCAATACTATCACATTTTTCTTCTAAGATTCTTCTATGATTCTTCTAAGATTCTTCTCAAGAAAAACAATCATAGGAGAAGTGCATACAGCTATTGTTATTAGTGAACTTATGGTAAACCTTAAATTTCAACTATTGTCCCGCTTTAATTAGTCATACATCAAAAAAAGAAAGTATGGTGTCCTTCTTTTCTTGCTTCGTGACCAGCGTGTTCAACAGATCAGAGACAGTTTCTGAGATTTTCAAGGTTGAATATTCTTGGTGTTATGCGAGAATTTTAGCCATGTAGGTTAAACAGGTGTCACTTGATGGGATGATGTCACAGAAACATCTTTTCCTCAGGAACTCCGTGTAGAACACGGATTCTAAACATTTCCACCATCATTAACTCCCTCGGCTTAATGTATTTCTCCATTTACCCCCTTCCATACCAAAAAAATTTATCGCCGTCATAAAGGGACAGAAAAACAACAAGGTTTTGCACAAAAACACCACACAAATATTTACCCCTTGCCATGTATTTTTTTTTTACACTCTAGGGGTAAATTTACCCCTGGTTGAAAATCTCTGTTGTAGAGGATCACAGTTACTACATTTATGGGGATCTAGTAGACGTTAAGAGAAAAGCAGTTGAAATTATGAGTTCGTTGAGGCGTGTACCTTGACGACATAAGGCAAAAAATCCGTATATGATCTCAATTTTTTATCGGAGCAATTCTATAGTATGTGGGAGCGTTTGTAAAACAGTGACGTGACGTAGAGGCTGGCATGTTACTTGTTTCTTATATTTATTGTTCTAAACCTTTTAAATAGGTCCGAGTTCAGAAGGTGAGCATTGCTGATGGTGTGTAGTAGTTTGAAATGCGTCTGGCTAAAACACCTGCTGACCTGCAGTATGTGGAGCATTGCCAATATTAAATGCTATTGCACATAGAAGAGAGGAGCTTACGACGACGTTTCGGTCCGACTTGGACCATTTACAAATTCACACTAACAGAAAGGAGAGAAGGGGGCAGTATATATAGGCGAGCAGACAGGGACGGGACAAGAGAGGAAGTAGGAACTAAGTAGAGAGGTAGTGGTTGTAGTGAGTAGTAGTAGTGTAGTAGTAGTAGTAGTAGTAGTAGTAGTAGTAGTAGTAGTAGTGATCTTTGACTGACTCCACTACCACTACTACTACTACTACTACTACTACTACTACTACTACTACTACTACTGCTGCTGCTGCTGCTGCTGCTGCTGCTGCTGCTGCTGCTGCTGCTGCTGCTGCTGCCGCTGCTACTGCTGCTGCTGCTGCTGCTACTACTACTACTACTTTTCTCCTTTCTGTTAGTGTGACTTTGTAAATGGTCCAAGTCGGACCAAAACGTCGTCATAAGCTCCTCTCTTCTATGTGCGGGTTATTTGTGTAGTGTTCCAGTCTCGGTATTGTGCCTTTTTTGTTATTTATCTAAAGGTTATTGGTCTTAAGGCAATGTTAGATTCATAAGTTTTTTGGAAAGCAATATAATTTTTTGCTTTTCTAAGGCAAGGAGGAATAAGGTAGCACAGTTACACACCTTGTTTAGACTGCTTAATTATATGTCGTGCGTCTCTGAGACACTGTTTACCAAGCTTTTCCTACTTGTCCTTTGTCTGCATTGGTAACCTAGGTGCCTGTGTCCTGGGCGAGTATCTTCAATGTTACAATGGAATGTTTTAATAATGCGGGTTAAGATGATGCCAGAAGAACTACACTTAACATTTCTTGTATGAAACCTTTGTCGAATTCGGTCTCTTTAACTTCGAAATGGCATGTGATTAAGTCAATGTTTTGCCTGAGTTTCTAAATACCTGCAGCTAATTTTAATCCCAAACTTAAGGCTTCGTTTTTTATGTCTGAGGGGGGGTTGTAGGAGTGTTAATTATATTCGCTTTTCGTATGTTTTTTTTTTCAAACACTTTGTGAACAAAGAAAGTGAGGTTTGTGCTCGAGGTTTATCTTCTAACAATACACAAATAACTTGCATTTAGGAAAAAGAATATTGCCATAAAGTTCATTTGTCCTCTGTGCGGGTTATTTGTGTATTGTGTATTGTTCCAATCACGGTATTGTACCAACCACGGTATTGTACCAACCACGGTATTTGTGTTCTTTATTTTCTAACTTTCGTTGGCTCTAGAAATGGTCATTCTCATATTTTCTGTCACGTGTTTATTATGGAGGCCTAAGTCTGCGTTACCTGACTTTGCTAGAGGCTTCTTTGATGCTATCAGATGAACTACTAGTATACTCATCACAGTAACACTGGTGTCTTGAGGAAGAGGAGTGTTCGAACTAGGTGAGGTATGTAGGAATAGAAGGCACCTTAAAATCAATGCATATTCGTAAGAAATGATGTCTTTTGCCATGATTATCAGCTGAAATGAGTTGTGTATTATCCTAATAATGGCACCATATCACCGCAGTGACGAGACAAACTACATATACACACGCAATGCCAACAGAGTTATGAAAACATAATATACAAAGCAAGCTTTTGTTGGAACATTTCGTGTTCGCCTTCATACTGTCTGTTTCTCTATCTGTCTGGCTGTCTGTGTCTATCTTGTCTCTCTATCTGTCTCTCTGTATCTGTCTCTCTCTCTCTCTCTCTCTCCCTCCCATTCCCCCTCTCTTTCTCTCTCTCTCCCCCTCATGTTTATTTGTTTTTCTTCTGCCACTTCCCTCATCACCCTCCTTCCCCAGCCTCCTGCTATCTCCCACACACTTCCTTAATGCTCCTCTTATGCAGTCCGAGAGTGCCAGTGAAGAGCTGAGAGAGGTGTTTACTCTGTGCTGACTCCTTCCCTCCTAACCTGCCCTAACTTGTCCCTTCAGTCCTCTCGCAAACTCGCCTCTTCTTCCCTCCGTCTCTCCCTCCATCCGCCTGTTCTCTTTACCATCTACTCAGACTGATCCCTCCTGAAGATGTCGTGTGTTCTTAAACATTCTCTCTACTACTACTCTGCACCTCTCCTTCCGAGAGTATATAAGTCTCCACACTGTCGCTTAATCTTCATATTGTTTCAGAATATGGAACAGAACTGTTCTCCAGGATGAGGGACTGACAACCTCAAATCTACGACTTCAAGGGTGATGGAGTGATTACATCGTCTACACATGTCTACGGCTCCTGCCTACTTTCTGTACTTGACTGAAGAAGCCTACTGTGTAGGCGAAACGTTTCGGAATAAAGTTGCCTAAATATTGCTTACGCATCTTACCTACCGACCGAGATAACGAATGAAAAGCAGCTTCAATAATTTGTGAACACCGTCGATTTCCCGACGTTCTGTGCTATAGAAATATTCAGTGAACATTTTCAGGATAAATATAGTTTACGATTAAGAGGAAATTTATAAAAATTAGCAAATTTAAAAGAAATCATCCCGAGCAGTGTGTGTTTACTCGGTGGAACAGCAGCTTAGTAAACATGACGCGATTACAGCGAACATCGGAAAATCAACGTTTGTCTTCTCTGATGAGTTTTTTTTTTCTTTTAGTGTTCATGGTGGAGTCGATGAACTTTTTACCTCATCCTTTCTAGGAACTAGGCAGCAGCGAACAGGGTTCATGAATGATTCTAGCAGGGTTTAACCAAGCTTCTAGAAGAAGTGTTGTAGGGTTCTATGTAGTATGGTTCCTAAAGAATTCCAACATGGTTCTTGAGGGGTCCTAGCACTGTTCTTAAAGGATTCTAGCAATTTCTTACATGGTTATTTCAGGTCTCTTGTAAGGTCTTAACATAATTCCAAGAGAGTTCCATGGTCCTAGCTGGGTTCTCGCATGGTTCTCGCAGGGTTCTAACAAGGTTCCTACAGTGCTTTAGAACAGTAAGGTTCGAACAAAATTCTGACAGGGTTAAAGTTGAGTTCTCACGAGGCTGAAAGCAAGATTCTTAAAGAATTCTTTCACAGTTTGCAGGTCTCTTGAAAAGTCTTTTAGAATTCAGGCAGGATTCTTACACGTTTCTAGTAAGGTTCTTGAAGTATTCTTGCAGGATTCTAGCAGGGTTCTAGCGGAGATCTGCTAGGGCTATAGTAATGCTCCAGCAGTGTTTCATCAAGGGTCTTTCAGGATCAAGCCGGGTTCTAGCAGGATTCTTGCGCGGTCCTAGCATGGGTCTAGAAGAGCTCTTGCAGAATTCTGACGACCAAGTATGATTGTTGCAGAATTATAGCATGTTTTAGCTTCAGCATGGTTCAGTGCTCCAGCATGACTATCAGGGTTCAAGCAGGGTACTAGAGGCTTTTAGCAGAGGTACTAAGAGGCACTCTTGTAGTGTTCTGGAAAGGTTTTAGCACTATGGAAGAAGGAATGCCATAATAGGAAAGATCTAAACTCCTAGGGGTTATACGCCGCCTCTGGCATGGTATGTAATCAAGCTTGATGTAAACTAGAAAGAGAGACAGAGAGAGAGAGAGAGAGAGAGAGAGAGAGAGATAGAGAGAGAGAGAGGGGAGAGAGAGAGGAGAGAGAGAGAGAGAGAGAGAGAGAGGGAGAGAGGAGAGATAGAGAGAGATAGAGAGAGAGAGGAGAGAGAAGGAGAGAGAAGAGAGAGAGAAGAGGAGAGAGAGAGAGAGAGAGAGAGAGAGAGAGAGAGAGAGAGAGAGAGTGAGAGAGAGAGAGAGACGCTCCCTCTACAGGGGATGGCGAAGAATCACAGAGCTGCTGAAAGCGGCCAGTATATCTGATATATGAAAGGAGGTACGGGCCAGAGAAATAGAAAATATCGAACTTAAGCTTAAGGAATCATACAGGAGATAAGAAACACAGAAAGAACTTAAAACCATTAATGATACTGAAAACAATATTTCTTTTCTTATGCCAAATCTAGGGCAAAAACCACATGCAGTATTGGACCCCTACTTAAATAAGATGGGACTTACACAAATGACAGAAAAGAAATGAGTGAGATAATGAATCCCCAGTATGACTCAGCATTTAATGTGCCGGTAATCAGACTAAGGGTCGACATTCTAAATGATTTTTAATGACTGAGCCTCAAAATTTGGTTAATTAAGAATTTATGATGTAATCCTAACACCATAGGACTTTGATAAAGCAATAAATGACATGCCCATGCACTATGCCCCAGGCCCAGACTTGTGGAATTCTGTGTTCATCAAGAACTGCAAGAAGCCCCTTTCACGTGCCTTAAATATTCGATGGAGAGGAAGCATAGATAAGGTGATCTTCCAACAGTCACTTGAACAATAGACATAGCGGCACTCCTCAAAGGTGGCAGTAAAACAAGTGCAAAAAATTACAGACCGATAGCAAGATCGCCAACAACTTAGATACCCAGGGCAGCATGGGTTCAGAGCATCTACTGGACCACTATGACATGGTACTGGATGCTCTGAAGGACAAACAAAGTGCAAATGTAGTATACATAGACTTTGCGAAAGCCTTCAATAAGTGTGATCATGGTGTAATAGCACACAAAATGCGTGATAAAGGAATAACAGGAAAAGTGGGTAGAGAGATAGTAAACAGAGTAAAGTCAGAGGCGGCTACAACGAAAAACTCTGTTCCACAAGGTGCAGTACTTTCTGCCATCCTTTTCGTCATTCTCATATCTGACATAGACAGGGATGTAAGCCACAGCACCGAGTCCTCCTTTGCTGATAATACCCGAATTTGCATGACAGTGTCCTCCATCGAAGACACTCCAAATCTCCAAGCGGACATCAACCAAATCTTTAAATGGGGCTCAGAAAACAATATGAAATTCGATGAAGACAATTTTCTGTTTCTCCGTTATGGAAAACTGGAGGAAATAAAAACTGGATCGGAGTGTAAAGCAAATTCCAACCACACAATAGAGCGAGAAACTAATGTGAAGAACCCTGGAGTGGTAATGTCAGAGAATCTCACATTCAAAGATCTCAACAATGTATCTACAACATCTGCTAGGAAAATGATAGGACGGATAATGAGAACCTTTAAAACTAAAGATAACAAGCCAATGATAATACTCTTCAAATTGCTTGTTCTCTATAGGCTGGAATATTGCTGGACACTAACGGCCTCTTTCAAAGCACGCGAAATTGCTGACCTTGAGAATATACAGAGAAGTTTCATGGCACGTATGAGTACGATAAAGCACCTAAATTACTGGGAACGGTTAAGTCCCTTGATTTGTACCCTTGGAACGCAGGTAAGAAAGATACATGATAACATACACTTCAAAAATCCTAGAGGGACTCGTCCCAAGTCTGCACACGAGAATCACTCCTTATGAAAGCAAAAGACTGGGCAAGCGATGCAACATCTCCCAGTGAAAAGTAGGGGCGCCACGAGTACACTAAGCGACACCACTTTGTTAGGGGCCCAAGACTGTTCACCTGCCTCCCAGCATACGTACGGGGGATTACCTAAATAGACCTCTGGCTGTCTGCAAGAAGGCGCTAGACAGGCACCTAAAATTAGTACCTGATCAGCCGGCTGTGGCTCGTACGTCGATTTACGAGCGGCTAGCAGTAACAGCTGATTGATTAGGCCCTGATCCACCACGAGGCCTGGTCACGGACCAGGCCGCGGGCGCGGTCCCCTCTTGGTATACTCGAGGGAAATGAGAGCGCCGTAGAGCAGTTTTAGTTCCTATGATCAAGAGCCCTTCAATACCATCATGACAACGCCCAGTGAAGGGTATGGGAGAAAGGGGCCGACAGGTCTCATTGGAATAGGGTAGGTCTTGTTGAGGTAAGGTCTTGTTGGTACATGTCAGGTACTGTTGGTACATGTCAGGTACTGTTGGTACATGTCAGGTCTTGTTGAGACATGTCAGTGGTCTTGTTGGGACATGTCAAGTCTTCTTTGGACATATCAGGCCTTCTTGGGACATGTCAGGGTTTGTTGGTACATGTAAGGTCTTGTAATGACAAGTCAATTCTCGTTGCGTGCAGACACATGCTTCAGTAACAGAGAAGTGGACTAATCTACAACCAACCTCTCCTCCACTTCTTTCCTTCACTCCTCTACTCTCCTTGTCAACACTCACCTTTAATGTCCATTCCCTCAATGATCTCATACATGACACTGACCTATGGAACAAACACTGACTGAGACTGACACGCCGCTTTGTGACCTGTTAAGGTTTGAGAATTTCTTGAGTAACAATTATTAATATTTTTATTGTCGCAAATTAGCTACGATTTCGATATTAAACTTTAGACGTTTCATTATGTCAAGAGCCATTATCTAGTGACAAAATCAAACAATTCACCGAGGACACCGGTAGACAGTGTTACAAATCACAGAGACGGCAGTCTTACAAATTCTAGAAGATACTTGCAGCGTTGCAAATCACGAAAGACACCAGCAGACAGTGTTATAAATCACTGAAGTCACCTGCACTGTTGCAAATGCTTAAAGATACCCGCATTGTTACAAATCACGGAAGACATTGACTGGAAAACCTTTAGAAAAGAAAATTTAATGGAAACAAAGACGGGTCTTCAGTCTATACTTGTTGTGGTCATTTTGTGAGAGTTTGAGCGTGGTCGCTGAGCCATCTGACTGCGGTTCTTACCATCCGAGCGCAGGATTTCGTCCACCTGGCTGTGGCTCTCATGCGCTAAACTCTAAGACCTGTTGGTCTTCCCTGGTAATCCCTTTCCAGAGAGGAATGCCTGCAGCATTCTGGGCACACGACCCACCACCCAGGAGCTGGATGAAGTATTTGAGATGTAGGGCTCAAGATGTCTTGCATGTTCTCCTTCCAAATACACCTTTTTAATATATTTTTTTCGAATATATATATATATATATATATATATATATATATATATATATATATTATATATAATATATATATATATATATATATATATATATATATATAGTTATATTATATATAATATATATATAAAATGTCGTGCCGTAATATGTAAAACTGGTCAAATTAGCAAGACTCATTTAAAATTAATGACTTTCTAATAAATTTCTTATACGTTTAAAGATAAATTTTATTCATTATGTTGGTAAAACTTATAATTATGCACCAAAAGGAACTTAGGAAAATATTTACCTACCTTTTAGTACAAGAACAATTTAATTTTAGCCTACCCAACTAAATATATTTTAGATTTGTTTACATAATTTAATACAAACAAACACAGTATAAATATATTTTTTTGCGTAGGTTCAGAATGATTTTGGCGAAATTATGCATACACAAGATTTTCACTTGTCCTATAGCAAGATGAGCCTTGCTATTTAAGCCAAGATCGCAATTTCTGCCCTATTCGGAACGAGTTATATATATATTGTAATATATATGAAATATATATAGAATATATATATATGTCGTGCCGATATGTAAACTGATCAATTAGCAAGAACTCATTTCAAAATTAAGTCCTTTCTAAAAATTTTCTGTACGTTTAAAGATACATTTTTCATTAATGTAAACAAATTTAATCTTTGCTACAAAAATCTTAGAAAACTTACCTAACCGTTTTTATGTACAGTAGTTCAATACTAAAAAAAACACAGTGAAAATATTTTTATCGTTAGTTCAGATGATTTTGGCCGAATTATGTTTATATCATAAACCAAATTGCGCTGTCCTATATGGCAAACAAAGCGTTGCTATTTAAGCCAAGATCGCAAGTTCTGCCACTTCGGGGAGATAAGAACCCGCGTCAGGAGTATCAAAACTCCAACTAACGTGCGCTTAGCCACTGACCAGTAACCACACAAGTTCGCCAACTAGGTATATTTCGTACACCATAAAGTTTAGATTAGGCACCACTGTGACCACAATTGCAATTTTTTATAGACGAATCTCCAGCTAACGTGGTCCTGACGAACTCTAGCTCAAGTCCCGTCAAAGCCGTCAACATGACTCACGAAATCGTAAAGACACGATTGCAAACAAACCATACCTCGGACGGTGATAGAACCCGCGATCAGAGAGTCTCAAAACTCCACACCTTCCTATGGTGTAGAAATATATCTAGTTGGATGAATCTTATTGTGGCTAGCTGGTCCAGTGGCTAACACGACGGTCTGGAGTTTTGAGACTCTCTGATTGCGGGTTCTATCCCCGTCCGTGGTATGGTTTATATATATATAATTGTACCCACAAGGCGAGTGGTATAGATCAATAACAACACTGCATTAGCCAAGGAGTCGAACCCATGCTGCTTTGGCCCGCCTCATGGTTAGCGAAAACGCATGACGCCTTAGGCCACAAGACCACACAATTCTTAACAATGGTGCATCCAGCCAAGCTAGATGTTGTACCCACCATCGAAAGATATACGGTGGTGTGGACTCAATTATTTTTGCAAAATTATTGCATACACAAATTTTCGCTTTCCTTATTCGGCAAGGAGAGCGTTGCTATTTAAGCCAAAATTTCACGAAATATGTATGTTATACCTTGCACATACCTCACATTGGGAGCATTAATAACAATACCATTAGATACAATAGCGTCACCACGACTAACAACATTAACATCAGCCTGACCAACACCACTATTTACAAACAAAATTATTATCAATAAATCGTTGACAAGAAAGTACTGAGCCCACAGGGATCATACAGCGCTTGAGAAATGAGGCAATCAGGTTTGATCGTAGTTCATGGATTGTAGTTTCAAATCCATGGATCAAAATCTTGACACCGGTATCGATACCCTTCCCCTTCCTTCCCCGTGAAGGCACTTTTAGTGATATAAAACAAAAGAAGGCAAGGATCCTGCCAGGTGGTGGGTGTTTAGCAGTGAGAATTAACCTGTCACTACCTCTCAGAGCTGTGTCCCTGGCACCTGCTGGCTTGGGGGAGACCAGCGGTCCACGGGGATGTCAGGGGAGATAGCCGAGGGGAGAAGAGGAGAGGTAGGAGTAAAGAGGAGAGACGGGGTAGCAAGGGAAAAGTAAAGAAGGGAGATGGGATGGTGAGGGAGAAGAGAGAAAGAAAAGGACTAAAAGGAGAGAAAACATAAAAAGAAGAATGAAAGGTGCTGAGGTGAGAGAGGAATTAAGTTCAAGACGACAGTAGTATCCCACCGTGGTTCACGTGGGTCACCAGCAATCACGTGGCACAGTGCCCCACCGTGGTTCACGTGGGTCACCAACAATCACGTGGCACAGTGTCCCACCGTGGTTCACGTGGGTCACCAACAATCACGTGGCACAGTGCCCCACCGTGGTTCACGTGGGTCACCAACAATCACGTGGCACAGTGCCCCACCGTGGTTCACGTGGGTCACCAACAATCACGTGGCACAGTGCCCCACCGTGGTTCACGTGGGTCACCAACAATCACGTGGCACAGTGCCCCACCGTGGTTCACGTGTGTCACCAACAATCACGTGGCACAGTGCCCCACCGTGGTTCACGTGGGTCACCAACAATCACGTGGCACAGTGCCCCACCGTGGTTCACGTGGGTCACCAACAATCACGTGGCACAGTGCCCCACCGTGGTTCACGTGGGTCACCAGCGATCACGTGGCACAGTGCCCCACCGTGGTTCACGTGGGTCACCAACAATCACGTGGCACAGTGCCCCACCGTGGTTCACGTGGGTCACCAACAATCACGTGGCACAGTGCCCCACCGTGGTTCACGTGGGTCACCAACAATCACGTGGCACAGTGCCCCACCGTGGTTCACGTGAGTCACTAGCAATCACGTGGCACAGTGTCCCACCGTGGTTCACGTGGGTCACCAACAATCACGTGGCACAGTGCCCCACCGTGGTTCACGTGGGTCACCAACAATCACGTGGCACAGTGTCCCACCGTGGTTCACGTGGGTCACCAGCAATCACGTGGCACAGTGTCCCACCGTGGTTCACGTGGGTCACCAGTAATCACGTGGCACAGTGTCCCACCGTGGTTCACGTGGGTGTCACCAGCAATCACGTGGCACAGTGTCCCAGCGTGGTTCACGTGGGTCACCAACAATCACGTGGCACAGTGTCCCAGCGTGGTTCACGTGGGTCACCAACAATCACGTGGCACAGTGCCCCACCGTGGTTCACGTGGGTCACCAGCAATCACGTGGCACAGTGTCCCACCGTGGTTCACGTGGGTCACCAGTAATCACGTGGCACAGTGTCCCACCGTGGTTCACGTGGGTCACCAGCAATCACGTGGCACAGTGTCCCAGCGTGGTTCACGTGGGTCACCAACAATCACGTGGCACAGTGTCCCAGCGTGGTTCACGTGGGTCACCAACAATCACGTGGCACAGTGTCCCACCGTGGCTCACGTGGGTCACCAGCAATCACGTGGCACAGTGTCCCACCGTGGTTCACGTGGGTCACCAACAATCACGTGGCACAGTGCCCCACCGTGGTTCACGTGGGTCACCAGCAATCACGTGGCACAGTGCCCCACCGTGGGTTCACGTGGGTCACCAGCAATCACGTGGCACAGTGCCCCACCGTGGTTCACGTGGGTCACCAGCAATCACGTGGCACAGTGCCCCACCGTGGTTCACGTGGGTCACCAGCAATCACGTGGCACAGTGCCCCACCGTGGTTCACGTGGGTCACCAGCAATCACGTGGCACAGTGCCCACCGTGGTTCACGTGGGTCACCAGCAATCACGTGGCACAGTGCCCCACCGTGGTTCACGTGGGTCACCAACAATCACGTGGCACAGTGTTCCAGCGTGGTTCACGTGGGTCACCAACAATCACGTGGCACAGTGCCCCACCGTGGTTCACGTGCGTCACCAGCAATCACGTGGCACAGGATAATAAAAATGAATCAAGATGATTGAAGCGGTCAGGATATCTAAGGTAGATCAAAATATTCAAGATGGGACAAGATACATAAAGTGGATCAGGATTCGCAAATTCTTTCCTCTTACGCTCTCGGTTTGTAGAATCTTAAGAGCTGATGTAACACCTAATAACTGAGTTCACAAAAGTTCAACGTGCGGTACCTCCGGAGGAATCCAAATGGGAGTCGGTAACACAGGTTATGTAGCGTGTTTTATTTGTTTATCCCCTTAAGGGAGGTTCCTTGATGCTGGAGAGGGACTCTTCTTCTCGGGAATTGGATCTTTGTTCCAATTCCTTAAATTAAACCTGAATGTCTTCCTTCAACCCCCTTCCATAGGTGCTGTATAATTCCTACCGGTTTAGCGCTCCTCATGATGATGATGATATTAGTTATTCGTTTATCATTAATAATCTGTTAGCTATCTTGCACAATCCGTTTTTATTCCGTACGGAAACGTATTTGATCAATTGTTACACGAATATATTACGTTTGAGCAATTGCATGGACTGACTTCCGTGTGTAATTCTCCCTCCTGACCTGACGGTATCAGTAGATAGTGGCGGCGTGATAGCTAGCTAGATGTGTAGCAGGACGTTACGCACCTACACTGGATTAAGAGTGCGTTATTGAGCCACCTATGCGGTTATAGTTCATGCAGCTTCAGCAAGTTCTCAAAGTGATAAGATACAACTAAATGCACGATGGCATTCTAAGAATGATCACATGATTATATTCAGGCATTTGTTAAAGTCGAAATCATTAGCACTATGGACACAGGGCATCCTACTCCATTTGGCATCACTCAAACTTTCCAGAAGCATCATACACACAGATCAACTTAATGAACTTAATAGTCGTATTATAAAATGCTAAAATTGGAGAAGGACACATTGGTGAACACGTATCCCTGCATGTTGCGAGAAGTAGGTCTCTGATCACGGTGGACGGTCATGAATTAGGAATTTCGGAGCATTTCACAGAATTGATACCCATCAATGGAACACGTTCTAAAGACGTGTGTTAGAAGCCTTCAGACATGAATATAGAGGCCTTGTACTCTTTGTTACAGATACTGCTGCATAGATTAACAACAGTATGACAATATGATACTATGAAAACTGTGGAATTTAAGCTAGATTATATATTTATTTCGGTGAGGCTCGATTGCTAGTGAGCTTGGTGAATAATAATAAAAGAAAGAGCTCTGCATCACGCCGAACAACAGAGACTGGAAGAAAAGCTGGAAGTAAATTTACCTTAAGATATAGATGATGTACATATTTATGTGAAGAATCGGAAGAAATGTGCTGAGCGAGTTCTAGACGGCACCTGGGAAAGACAAAATTCACATGGCCAAGCAGCCATAGATGAGGACGAGCAAAAATATTTTTAACCAAGACGTTCTGCTTGACCCTCAGGAGGAGGAGGATAGAAGTATTGTTGCTCTTGTTGGTGGTTCTCGTTGGCAAGTAGAGTTACTATCAGCGAGAATGGCGCTTAACAAGTTATTAGACGGTCGAAAGTCAAGTCTGCTCCTAGTCGAGACTGTTTTCAACTTAAAGGAATGAGGTGCTTCGGAACAGACTTGAGGAATTTCAATATAAATATGTAGTTGTTTGCAAGCTACCTCCATGTGAAGCTTCGTGCCGGAAGGACGGTTCTTATACCCGAAAAATGCACATTTCGAGTATAGTAGTACGAGTTTTCCGCTGTATTTACGCCTCGCGTCTAGTGATGTATGGTCCTCTTGATTCAGTACAGAAAGCTTTTTTTTTTACTAACTGACGGAGTCACCAGAATATTGGATGCTATCATTAGTAAGAGTAAGTACAACATGAGATTGATAGGTGCAACATTTCTGGATGTTACAAAGGTCCTATAACTCTGTGAACCATCCATTGAAGAACTCTGCTAAATTAACGATCTCTTTACAGATAATTACATTGGAGAAGTAGCCCTGTTAACCGGGAAGTGAAGAAGGGCGACCAACCTTCATGCGTCTTTTTCAGTATGGTACTGAACGAAGCTTTAATTCCTTTTGATAAAAAGTTACAACACAAAAATTGAAGGTAACGATCTTAAAATACCCAGGTTAACCTAAAACGATGACATGGTGTTACTGAGACTGAGAGTAACACAATGTCATCGTTTGCTATGGCTCGCAATAGCAAAGGTACTAAGATCAAAGGTACTAAGATCAAAATGGTTCCTAAGAAAAAGCAATGGTACATTGATAATGTGCATGTTACATTATCGGAGATCAATAAATAAGAAGTCAAAAATTAGTAGAAAAATGCCTAAGGATCCATCCATTATTGTATTACATGCTCGTGTTGTATCCGGATGTTGTGAAGTTTGCTTTTCGACGAGAGTGCCGTCACTCATAACTCATCGACGGGAATTACTGCTTAATGTCAATGCACCGATTATCTTAGCCTTAGTTGCTCACCCTAAAATATTAAATATCATTCTAGCTATAGGTAAAAGTCGAGTACAAAAGAGTGGTGTATGTAAGGCACCACGAGGATGAAGTTCAGCACTGGGCGCTGGTCCACAATTTTTATTTATCTTTCCACAGATACGTGCGTAGATGCACGTATGATGACGAGTGCGGATATTAGAGACGCGATTGAGATAAGCATAATTTAATTCCGACGAAAATACGAAATTCCCAATGAATAAGAGAGTCATCAAAAGTTGTGCGGAGTGTGGCCGGAGAGAACTAATGGAACACTTACTCCAGACTTGTCCACGAACACACTGGCAAAGGGTTGTGTCGCGCTAAAACTTTCGTGTACTGATGGAACAAGTTATAAGCCCATCAAATAGTCTATGGAAACCTGTTATTATGGTCTACGAACTCAAATGATGAGGCGTTAGTGTCTGATATGAAGACTGTAAACATCACTAACCCTTTACTCCAGTTTCAGCACAAGGTGAATTACTGCGATACCTGGCAAAGAAAGAGATGAACTTCAAACTGTGCTACTCAGCAGAGAGCGACGCATAATACCTAATCTTCGATACTCAGCATTACTCCAGTAGAATATCTTTGCCTCTTTCTCCTAATGACGTCATTATTGGCGCAATTATCATATACAGGGTCACGAATTCTGTGCCAGGGCTCTTTTAATACCATACGATAGTACTCACCTATTTGTACTCGAATGACAGTGTACAGCCCTGAGTGTGCATAATAAAAGTATGTACGATGTTAAGTTATTAAAAGGCTCTGTAACTACATGGAAAATGAGGAACCTGTAACGAGTGACTCTCATAGAGTCAGTGGAAGTAGTGTTGAGCCGTCCACGCTAGTCTGTCCAGTAGGGTACGACCGCCCATCGTCTATTGCCAATTCTCCAAAAACGTCGATATGTAAGGTGTATCAAGATAATTATGGTGGGTTCAATATACATAAGAAGGGTCAAGATACATAAAATGTGTCAAGATACATAAGATGGGTCAGAATACAAAATAAAATAGATATGTTCCATGCTGATAGATTGCGCCAAGGCCATCCGTCTTGTAGTTGTTTCTCCTTACGAGAGTGATTTTAAAAGCCGTGAGAATGTGGCATCTACTACTTGTCTGTGTCATCTGCTGTCTGTGGCACAAGCAACAGGTGCCGAAACAGGCACAGGTAACAGGTGTGGTGAATTAAGTCGGGTCACGGCTGAGTTGGGTTAATGGTCCCTTGTTTCAGTCGTGAATCCAGCCTAAAGCCTATCGCTCCACTTCAGAGGGTACATCAGTCAGTGGGGTACTGACCTTATTCCTCACAGTAAGCAGTGTACATAGGCAGCTGATGGTGGTAATCTCTAGTTGTGGGTAGCCAATGCCCGCACGGGTATACAGAGTACAGATGATTATTCAAGGTCTCAAATACTTACGCGTAGGGAGAAGGCTGGGTATCACCTGAGAAATACCTGGTGAGTCCGTTACAGCTGCTTGATCCGAGGGTGCCTGCATGCGGCTGGTACTTAAGTTACACGACTGGTAATTTACCGCACGCGGTCGGGGATTTGTGTATCTCGACTGACCCCGTAGCCAAGCCCGCCGGCACTCAAACTCCCGGGAGGAAGGGGCCTACGGCTTAATTAATGTATGGGCTGTATAATACTACAGTAAGCTAACGACTATCTCTACCTTAGCTTAAATATGTGTAGTAGTAATGTAGTAATTGTAGTGTATAATTAGCCTAGTTGTTGCGAGGCTACTTCTTAGTAATTAAGTATATACAGAATTCACACCTTTCCAGGCGCCGTTCCCCTTTTCCTTACATTCTCCCACTTCGGGGGTGGGCATAACGGTTCTGTAAAATACCGATATTTGCCACGAGAGGTGCCAAAACAGGCAGAGGCAACAGGTGCATGTGACACCTGTTTTGGTACCTGTTGCCTATGGTAGTTGTCCTTGGCATATGTTGTCTTTGGTATGTGTTGCCTGTAGCATCTGTTTGCGGAGCCTTTTGCCTGTGCCACCTGTTTGTGGCACCTTTTTCCTGTGGTATCTGCTTTCCGTGCCACCTGTTGCCTGACAGTTACATAACAAATGCTCGATGAATAGGAGTCTAAGCAACAAGATAGATGAGCTAAGAACACTTGCATGTGCAAATAATACAGATATTATTGCTATAACGGAGACCTGGTTTAACCTGACAGATAGAGAAATGCCTTCTGAATGCCACATAGGGCCAACAGGAAAGGTGGTGGAGTGGCGTTGTATTTCAGAGATAATTTAAATTGTTGTGTTAGAATCTGACACAGAATCTATTTGGCTACACTTTCTCGAGGGTCGTGACAAATTATAAGCCCCCAAATCTTGATAGGGAGTACAGTAAGCTGCTATAGAACAAAATTCATAAGGCGTCTGGAAATGAAAATGTCGTGTTAATGGTAGATTTTAACTTTAGACAAATTGAATGGAACAATATGACAGGAAATTTTGAATCTAGTGACTTTCTTGATACGAGTCAGGATTGCTTTTTAAAACAGTTTGTGACAAAACCAACTAGAGGAAACAACCTGCTAGACTTGGTTCTTGCCAACAAGGACTCACTAATTAATGATCTTGAGGTTAATAATGAGCTTGGGGAAAGCGATCACAAATCACTTAGTTTCAATATATCATGAAATTACCCAAATAACTGCAATCAAGTCAAATGTGATACCACCTACGGCTGCTGCACCTCTCCTGACTACAGCTTATAAGCTAATCAGTTCATCAATCTTTTCAAGATTGATGAACTGATTACATCGACTCAAGGTTGAGGGACTGATTACCTCAAAATCCTCCTGTTTTTCACCATTCTCCTTTGTATGGACTGATGAAGCCACTGTGTGGCGAAACGTTTCCTCATTAAAGATGCCCAAGGGTTGCACATGTGTCTAATTTATCAACTTGAGGGCCGTGACTATCTTGCGATACTCACCTCTTTGGGAAAGTGAATATCACCTAGATCAAATAGATCCAGTGCACTTGGGTAAGAATGTTTCAAGCATACTGCCTCACAACGTTGCTATCCTAAAGCATTCTGCCCTGGATCACGGTTATCACTAAGAAGGCAGTTTAAGATGGACGATAATTGCTACACGGTAGTTAAAAAGAAGTAAATTAACATCACAATATACGTGAATATCTTTCACCTATCACTTGTATACTTCCTGCAGGAACTGGAGTTACTTACACACAGGGCAGAATTTCTCACATGGGATGATATTCCAGGAAAACTGGAGTTTTCAAACACTTTTTCTCCTAGATGTGACAAGAACATAAGAAAGAAGGAGCACTGCAGCAGGCCTAGTGGCTCATGCTAGGCTAGTCCAAGTCACCCACTGGCCCAAGCTAGTCAGGTTCAATTCATATCAGGAATGAGCTCTGTTTCAGACCTACTGGCCTAAGTTAATCGTCAAATAACGCGGAGGTATCTGTTTTAGCTGCTAGGTGGGCAGGGGCAGCAGAGGTCCAAGGAAACTCAGCCACTTCTGTGGAGATGATTGTGACAGTGTGAGTAGACGGGTAAGGATGAAAGTTTATAGTGGAGGAGAATTTATATAGTGGAATAGGAAGTTAATTCCCTCTCTTGGCACCATTCACACCCTCAAAAAACTTATCCATGACATACAAAATAATTAAGAGACATTGAAAAGGTGGATAGGGAGAACCCGATCGACACAAGAGGAGCAAGGACAAGGTGTCAGAGATGGCGGCAAACGACGCTAACGAACCACAAAAACTAGTTTTCACATTTTGTTGTAGAAAAAGTAGGGAAATGAGCTGAAAAACTATATGGTGGAAGCATTTTTTTTTAATATTTCATGAATAAATGTTATAGGAATCTTCAGGTGAACCAGGGTTAAGACTCGACCCTCCACCCCTAGAACGTGGTAAATTCAAATGGCTGACTTAAAAGTCTGTGAATACCACTCAGCGAGTACAACTCGTTACCACAATCAGAAGATTTTTGCAAGTCTCTCTCTAAGAGTCGAATTTCCCACAAACAGGTGACAATGGGTGAGGTGAGCTTACTTTATCCTCAATTAGAAGAAATTTCTCGTAGGTGATTTCTTTTGAAAGAAGAAAGCCAAACAAACACCCATATCCTGATAAACCATGTGTAGCTTGCTAGTACTGTCCAGGGTCCACTGGACAGACCACCTCACTAGGATATACCAATAAATGTGGGCCAGAAGTCACGGAAGCTAATGAGCATGCTCGATACTGCTGCCTATACCCCAACAGAACCCAGATACGATCAGAACTCCATATTCTTATAACGAACATAAAGACTCTCAAGATATTTATATATCTTTTAAGCTTTAGAGAGTACTGGAGTAAATCGCATCTGGCCGAGCACAGTACTTCAAGTCGAGTAAAAGATGAACCAGTATATGCTATTTCTAACAGTCAGGAGGAGAGCAGTGAGGGCAGCATGGAGCTGTCTGGTTAATATTAATAACTTGCTTGTTATTTTTGGGGAAATAAGAGTCTTCACTGGGAATCACTGCAAACTCCACTGTACTTTCATTTTTTAACACATCAGTGAAGGTCTTGTACCTCGAATCATAAACCCAATCTTACTTAATTCGTCCGGTTCCATATAACTGCTATCAATAGGGAATTTTTGGACTGCCCCAGCGCAGAGCCGAGTTCCCAGCTGATGCAAATCCTCCAGCAAAATAAAATAGCATTAAAGGGAAATAGAAAGCTCCTAATGTTGAAGGGAAAAAATAAGAAATTACATGCAACAGTTGTATATTTGTAAGTTATCTACGAGGGTGACAACGGTGACATACATGAGGGTGGGGAGGGAAAATGTATAGATAAACAAATAAAACTTTATAAGGAAAGGCAGCGGGAGAAGAAGGGATGAGGTAGGAGAGGGGAAGGAAGAATTGCAAGTGAGAGAAGGGGGCAAGAGTGAAAGGCAGCTTATTATGGGTACACAAATAGAAGCCAGTCAGTGAAAGAGATAGGCGTCGTACCTGGAGAGCGGGTGGGTGGGTTAGTGGGCTGATAGGGCAGTGGGCTGTAGGGCTTAGGTGAATCATTGAAGGCCGGGGAAGGCAGGTGGGAACTTTGAAGGAGTGGCATGAATGATGAGGCCGCTGAGGGCACAGTTTTGAAAAGGCGGAGCAGCCAGCCTCACAGTACAGAGCAAACACCTGTTATATAAAGCCTGCCTCAC
The DNA here is from genome assembly GCF_026875155.1 of Cherax quadricarinatus. Classification (NCBI taxonomy): domain Eukaryota; kingdom Metazoa; phylum Arthropoda; class Malacostraca; order Decapoda; family Parastacidae; genus Cherax; species Cherax quadricarinatus. The sequence goes on from NC_069449.1 coordinate 11,426,996, forward strand.
ACACAGGCAAGCAACCAAACAACACACAGCCACAGACAAGCACTCCTAAACAAAACAAATAAGTATTTAAAAATACAAAAACACAAACATCATCACTCGCTCACTCATACTCACGCAGTCAATCAATATCTCTCCCTCTCCAACTACAGCAAACTAGTTAAATTTCTAAATGAGCACGATAATGCAAGAATTGTGGGCACTTCTGAGCCAACTTTAGGATTCATCCTCAATCCGTCGAAGTTTGACTTAGATTTGCCTAGCTGAGGGACTGATTACCTCAAACTCCTCCTGTTCTTCACCATTCTTCTTTTTATGGACTGATGAAGCCACTGTGTGGCAAAACGTTTCCTCATTAAAGATACCCAAGTGTTGTATTTGTGTCTACTTTATCAACTTGTCGGTTCTCTGAACCATTCATCTACATATTAGGAGATATAATGACCGGGGAGCCTATTACTAGCAGTGGGCTATAACTCCCACCGAACAACAACAGTCTGAAGCAGGAGTATGATGAGAATACAACCTCTACAAGTATTACAGAAAAAGTGGCACATAGAGCAAGACCACAGCAAAGCAACTAAGTGTTCTGAATCACAAGGAAACAGATTGGAAAAACTGGGACCTACATGGAGGGCCAGAAACATCGAAGGCAGCATATGAAAATTTCATGACCCAACATTTCAAAGAAGCCACAAGAGTAATGGCAGGGAACGAACCAGCACGATTAGACTTGGATTTCATCTTAAATGAATCTGACATAGAAGAAACTGAATACAGACTACCACTAGGCACTAATAACCACATGGCGCTCAGTTTTGAATATTTGGTAGAAGTGGAAGTGGAAAAAAGAAGTGGAAGTACAAACAGTAAGTACACTAGTGTATTGAAGAGTAGGGGTAAGCACACAGGGATAAAAATTTCATAGGTAGAATTCTATGGAAGAGGGAATTGACTGGAGTGACAACCCATGAGAAGTAGGTCCTCGCCAGAAAGTGCATGGAGGCAACAGCAACGTTGTGAGGAGTCAAGATATACAGAGAACCCTTGGTTTAATCACAGTTGTAGAGGAGAAAAAAGAGGACGCAATAGAGCATGGAAAAAGCGCAGAATACAGTTGACGGCAGAGAATATGAAGGCAAGCAGAATAGCGAGGAATCTTTAATGACAAGAGCAGCCGAACGTGATTTTGAGAATGACAGAATCAAAGACTAAGTCAGAGTCGAGACCACTAGATGGTCACATAAGGATGAAGGTAACTGTGAAAGAACAAGTTATAAGGCTGAAAAGAGAGGGAGGGGAACTCACAGTAGACGATAGAAAAGTTTGCGAAGAATTAAGCAGAAGCTAAACGAGGTATTCACTGAGGAAACAGGGATGGTGCCTGAATGCAGGGCTGAAAGGGCTGATCACCATATACTGGAAAGAATTCATGTATTAAAGGAAGAAGTAGTGAATTTAGGAAAAGAGTAACATATATCGAAAGTTATAGAAGCTGACGGCATATTACCAAGGATGCTGAAAGGAGGAGCAGAAAAACTGTGTAAACCAGTAGTAATAATTTGCAGCATGGGACGTCCCTCGAGACAGGTAACGCACCAGACAACTGAAAAACTATAAACGTGATTTCAATATACAAGCAAGGGACAAGCATTATAGACCGGTATCATTGACATGTATACTGTTTAAAATATTGAAAAAAGATAATCAGGAAATAGTGTTTGAACATCTAGAGAGGTGGGAGTTTTTTACAGAATGCCAGGATGGGTTGACTCCATTTTCTAGACACTCTCGCCAGAGATTACTTCACAAATAAGAGCACGCAGGGATACGAGGTAAAGTCCTACAGTGGTTCAAGGACGAACGGAAGACAAGGTGATGGAAAGGGCAGATATTTCACGATGGTTAAGTGTAACAAATGGGTTTCTCCACGGGTCAAGTGTAGGGCCTTTATTATTCGTAATATAAGTAAATGTTCTGTCAGAGGGAATTAACTTTTATATCTTACTGTTTGCAAGTGACGCACAACTAATAAACCGATACATACTGAAAAAGACAGAGACAGGCTGCAGGTAGACATGAATAAACTGCAAGAAAGAAGTTTAACCATAGCAAGTACAACATCACGAAAATTGGGGAAGGAGAGAGGCGACCAGAGACGGAGCACAGCTTGAGAGGCTGGAAACTACAGATATCGTTCAAGGATAAGGATCTTGGAGCGAGCTTCACACTTATCATAGCGCCAGAGCTTCATAAAAATCGAATAGCATCTTAACATTCGAGGATAATTAATCTGAGATTTGCCTCTGTTAGGCCTATCAGGGAGTATGTAGCATCAGCATGGAACCCTCACCTCATCAAGCATATACGTAAAACGAGAAACAGTCCAAAGAAGATAGAGATATGAGGAGAGGAAAACTCAAAAAAAAGTTTTAAGAGTAGGTATGACAGGGCTAATGAGGCAAGGAACTAATAATGCCGGAGACTGTGCTTTACGAGGAGGTGCCAGGTGCTGAGTCTTGGCCTCTGCAAATACAACTCGGTGAGTACGCATACCCGGAGTCCTTACCGATGCAAAGTGCAGCTTACTTCCACAGGGACCCTCGTTGCTTTAGGAATATATTTATAACCTTGCTACAAAAACAAACTTCTCTTCATCTTTATTTATGGATGATACGAAGAACACACACAGAAGAGGGTGAAAGAAGGTTGCACGTAGATATATACTAACCTCAGGAATTCTCTGATAATTGGTTAATGAAATTTAACTTTAGCAAAAGCATAGTTATGAAGCTGGGAAATGAGGAATTGAGACTGAGAATAGAGTGCCATCTATGAGAGAACAGCTCACGAGAACAGTTAGAGGAAAAAGAACCAAGCCTGTCTACAGAGGCACTTGTTAACATGATTACATCAGCAGTATAGGCTAAGATTGCAAACTTAAGAGTAACTTTCAGGAACCAAGACAAGGATTCGCTCTAGACACTTTATACCTCACACTCACTGTCGAGTTTGCGGTGCCAGTGAGAGTGAGAAAATACAAAGGAGTTCATTACACAAATAACCCGCACATAGCAGAGAGGAGATTACGACGATGTTTCGGTCTGAGTTGCACCAAGTTGGACCGTAAGCTCCTCCCTCCAGTGTGCGGGTTATTTGTGTATTGTTCCAGTCACGGTATTGTGCCTTTTGTTTTTTTAAGGAATGCATCAAAACTAGTGCCTGAGATGAGAGATATGGTCAGTGTGGGAAAAAACAAAATAGAGTTCCAGATCTTGTCAGTGCAGGAACGAAAAAGGAATGATATAAATACAGCATACAAAATACTCAGTAGATAAGACGCATAGGAGGAAATTACACACCCGGGTGAGTCACAGTGATTTGGCAACATCTTCTCACTCTAAACGTGGTTAAGACATGGACTGAAGTGAGCAATAATTCGATGAGGTTGGCCTGTACTCCCGGCCCGAATCTTCTCCAGTTGGTGACCCGGCCGAGAGTGAGCAATGACAGAGTTGAAGCTGATACTCTGCTTGGGATCAACAATGTATATGGCAGAGCTACTCAGTTGACGGCCGGCGGTCCGAATCCGGACCTGAGTTACCACGTTACCACGTTCAGGATCAGGCGGTGCACAAGAGCAGGATTAATAAATGCATTATACTATCTGAATGGAATACAGTATTCTAGCATAGCTAAATATTGACATTTTCTTCCATTCAATTGTAATTTATATTGGTAATTATCATTCGTGCATTAAAGTTGACGTTTCAGGCATCTTGGAGAGAGAGTTTGGCCACATATTGGGTGGAAAATCTGATGACCCTGGACCACGATTGATTGTAAAAAAATGTATTCGGACCTTTGCATATATTGGTGCTTGTCCAAGTGCACCTTTGTTCGCAGTAGTTGAGTAGCCCTGGCATATGGTAAGGCCGCAACAAGAGCTAACGCTCGTTAAAAGCAAAATTAAGGAGATGGTTACAAATAAAACACACGCACACGCGCGCGCACACACAAAGTTGTGTCTATCAATACAACCGGAAACTCTCTCCCTCACACATTCACACATACACACACACACACTCACACACACACACACGCACACACACACACACACACACTCACACACACACACACACACACGCACACACACACACACTCACACTCACACATATACACACACACACATACACACACACACACATACACACACACACTCACACTAACACTCACACATACACACACACACACACACACACACACATACACACACACACACACACACACACACACACACACACACACACCACACACACACACACACTCACACATACACACATACACACACACACACACACACACACACACACACTCACACATACACACATACACACTCACACACATACACACACACACACACACACACACACACACACACACACACACACACACACCCACACACACACACATACACAATACACACACACACACACACACACACACCCCACTCACACATACACACATACACACACACACACACAACATACACACACACACACATACACACATACACACACACACACACTCACACATACACACACACACACACACACACACACATACACAACACACACACACACACACACACACACACACACACACACACAACACACACACACACACCACACACACACACATACACACACACACACACACATACACACACACACACACACACACACACACACACACACACACACACACACACATACTCACACACACTCACACTGTTCAGATCCCTCTGTAGTTCTGCCTGGTCCTCGTGCGATTTAATTTTTCTCATCAACTTCACATCATCTGCAAACAGGGACACTTCCGATTCTATTCCTTCCGTCATGTCATTCACAAATATCAGAAACAGTACCGGTCCTAGGACTGATCCCTATGGCACCCCGCTCGTTGCAGGCGCCCACTCTGACACCTTGCCACGTACCATGACTCGCTGTTGTCTTCCTGACAGGTATTCCCTGATCCATTGTTGTGCCTTCCCTATTATCCCTGCCTGGTCCTCCAGCTTTTGCACTAATCTCTTGTGTGGGACTGTGTCAACCGCCTTTAGTCCATGAAAATGCAATCTACTCACCCTTCTCTCTTTTACTGCTGTCACCCTGTCATAGAATTCCAGTAGGTTCGTGAGACAATATTTTCCTTCCTTGAAACCGTACTGGTTGTCGTTTATAAGCTTGTGTCTTTCTAGGTGCTCCGCCTCTCTCCTGCTGATGATCTTCTCCATGACTTTGCATACTCTATATGTCAGTGACACAGATCTGTAGTGTAATGCCTCGTGTCTGTCACCTTTCTTAAAAACTGGGACTACATTTGCCATCTTCCATACCTCAGGTAGTTGCCCAGTTTTAATGAATGTGTTGAAGATCTTTGTTAGTGGCACATACAGCGTCTCTGCTCCCTCTCTAAGGACAAATGGAGAGATGTTGTCTGGTCCCACTGCCTTTTAGGTATCAAGTTCACATAGCAGCTTCTTCACCTCCTCCTCGGTTGTGTGTATTTCATCCAGCACTTCTTGTTGTACTTCCCTATTCTGAATTTCTGAAGTACTTCCTGTCTCCACTGCAAATACTTCTTTAAATCTCATGTTGAGCTCCTCACATTCTTCTTGGTCGTTTCTTGTGAACTCCCCACCTTCCTTCCTTAGCCTGATTACCTGGTCATTGACTGTTGTTTTCCTCCTGATGTGGCTATACAACAGCTTCAGGTCAGACTTGACTTTCGATGCTATGTTATTTTCGCATTGTCGCTGAGCCTCCCTTCTTATCTGTGCATATTCGTTTCTGGCTCTTCAACTAATCTCTTTATTTTCCTTGGTCCTTTGTCTTCTGTACTTTTTCCATTCTCTAGTGCACTTAGTTTTTGCCTCCCTACACCTTTGGGAGAACCAAGGACTTGTTCTGGTCTTCCCATTATTTCTGTTTCCCTTGAAAACAAACCTCTCTTCTGCCTCCTTGCATATTGTTGTCACATAGTCCATCATTTCTTTTGCTGGTTTTCCTGCCAAGTCTTTCCCCCAATAAACATCTTGCACGAAGTTCCTCATGCCTGTGTATTCTCCAGTTTTGCAGTTTTGTTTTTCCAGTCCTATTCCTGCTACACTCTTCACTTGTAGCTCAGCTATGTAATCAAACACAGGACCACATGATCACTAGCTCCAAGGGGCCTTTTGTACGTAATATCCTCGATGTCCGAACTAATCAAAGTGAATACTAGGTTCAGTCTTGCTGGATCATCCTCATCTCTCTGGTAGTGTCTCTAACATGTTGATATATAAGTTTTTCCAGTACCCATCCATCATCTTGCCTCTCCAAGTTTTGGGACCCCTATGGGGCTCAAGGTTTTCCCAGTCAATCTCATTGTGATTGGAATCACCCATAGCTAGCAACTTTGCTCTCCCCATGTGAGCTCTTCTGGCCACCTCGGCTAGTGTGTCTGTCATTGCTCTGTTGTTCTCGTCGTATTCTTCTCTTGGCCTCCTGCATTTCTGTGGTGGGTTGTACATTACTGCAATTACCACCTTATGGCCCTCAAACTAGATTGTTCCTACTCTGTAGTCCCTTTTGCCCATTCCATCCACTCCTTTCATTTCCTCAAATCCCCACCGGTTTTTAATAAGCAGTGCAACTTCTCCTCCCCCTCTGCTCCCTTTATCTTTCCTGTGGATTTGATATCTGGGTGGAAAGATTGCATCTGTTATCATCCTGATGAGTTTTATTTTTGTCTGGAGATGTCTCCTTCATTCTTTCATGCCGCTCCTCACATTTATTTGTTACTCTGTCTGCATTTGTATAAAACCTTCAACTTCTTTTCTAAAACTGTGGTCTCGTGGGTACGTTGGGGTTGGGGAAGCAGGAGACCTGACGAGGAACTATGGATGGTTGCTGTGAAGGTGGAGTTTGTAATGAGGTGGGGTAGGCATTGGGTATGGCATGTGTGTTTTGGGTTAGAATGTTTGGTTGCATTCGGGTTGTCCTGGTCGGGGGGCTTCTGTATGTGGCTGTGAGGGAGGTTGTATTTGAACTTCCTCCTGAGTCTGAGTTCTCCTGTCCCTCTCCATCTTCACCTCTCTTTCCTCCTCTCATCTTTATACCCTCTTTTTTATTTCTGCCTCTCTTCTTGTGTTCTGTCACGGTCGAGATACACCCTCCTGTACTTTGACATGTCTCTTAGTCTTGCTTTCTCTTGCAGGATCCTGTTTCGAGCAGATTTTGCTTTGAAAATCACATTGACTGGCTGGTTTCTTCCTCTTCCAAACCCACCTATACTCAGAAAATTTGCCAGCTGGGTCATGTCATCTTCTTCTACTGCTTTCATGATGCTTTCAATTGCTTTTTTCTCTCATTGTCTTCTTGATTTGTAAGTTTCCCCTTCAACTTCGTGGAGCCCATAAACAAAGGGTGATCTCTCCCTTTCATTCTCTCACTGCATATCCCTATGTATCCCCTGACACGATTTAGTTGCCTCCATTGCAGCTTTCCTTTCTTCAATCTCTTCACTATCTGTTGTCCATGGACTCAGTGGTCTGTCATTTTCCCTTCTCAGCTTTCCTTGGGCATTGCTGTGGTCTGTTAGGGCCTCTATGTATAGCTTAGCTCTTTCATTTTCTACAGTTACCTCAATTGTTCCTGATGTGATCCTTTTTTTATCGGGTTCCTCGATGGTCTGATAGGGCCTCTGCATACAGTTTCACTCCTTTGGTCCCTACAGTCCCCTTGTTTGTGACTGAGGTAGCAGTTTCTGATGTCATGCCCAAATTGCTCTTTAATTCTTTAGGTTGTTTCAGATTTTTCAATTCCTCTCCTAATCTCTGTATCTTAGCCTCTGCTGCTTTGACTTGCATCTCCCACTTCCTCCTCTCTTCAGGGTGTGTGCATGTGCGTGTACTCACCTAGTTGAGGTTGCGGGGGTCGAGTCCGAGCTCCTGGCCCCGCCTCTTCACTGATCGCTACTAGGTCACTCTCCCTGAGCCGTGAGCTTTATCATACCTCTGCTTAAAGCTATGTATGGATCCTGCCTCCACTACATCGCTTCCCAAACTATTCCACTTACTGACTACTCTGTGGCTGAAGAAATACTTCCTAACATCCCTGTGATTCATCTGTGTCTTCAGCTTCCAACTGTGTCCCCTTGTTACTGTGTCCAATCTCTGGAACATCCTGTCTTTCTCCACCTTGTCAATTCCTCTCAGTATTTTGTATGTCGTTATCATGTCCCCCCTATCTCTCCTGTCCTCCAGTGTCGTCAGGTTGATTTCCCTTAACCTCTCCTCGTAGGACATACCTCTTAGCTCTGGGACTAGTCTTGTTGCAAACCTTTGCATGTGTATGTGTGTGTATATGTGTGTATGTGTGTACTCACCTATTTGTACTCACCTATTTGTGGTTGCAGAGGTCGATTCATAGCTCCTGTCCCCGCCTCTTCACTGATTGCTACTAGGTCCTCTCTCTCCCTCCTCCATGACCTTTATCATACCTCGCCTTAAAACTATGTATGGTTCCCGCCTCCACTACTTCACTTTCTAGGCTATTCCAAGGCTTGACTACTCTATGACTGAAGAAATACTTCCTAACATCCCTTTGATTCATCTGAGTCTTCAACTTCCAATTGTGACCTCTTGTGTCTGTGTCCCATCTCTGGAACATCCCATCTTTGTCTACCTCGTCTATTCCACGCAGTATTTTATATGTCGTTATCATGTCTCCCCTGACCCTCCTGGCCTCCAGTGTCGTCAGGCCGATTTCCCTCAACCATTCTTCGTAGGACAATCCCCGTAGCTCTGGGACTAGTCTTGTTGCAAACCTTTGCACTTTCTCTAATTTCTTGACGTGCTTGACTAGGTGTGGATTCCAAACTGGTGTTGCATACTCCAGTATGGGCCTGACGTAAATGGTATACAGAGTCTTGATCGAATCCTTACTGAGGTATCGGAACACTATCCGTAGGTTTGCCAGGCGCCCGTATGCTGCAGCAGTTATCTGATTGATGTGCGCCTCGGGAGATATGCTCGGTGTTATACTCACCCCCAGATCTTTTTCCTTGAGTGAGGTTTGCAGACTTTGGCCATCTAAACTATACTGTGTCTGCGGTCTTCTTTGCCCTTCCCCAATCTTCATGACTTTGCATTTGGCAGGGTTAAACTCAAGGAGCCAGTTGCTGGACCAGGCATGTAGCCTGTCCAGGTCTCTTTGTAGTCCTGCCTGATCCTCATCCGATTTGATTCTTCTCATTAACTTCACATCGTCCGAAAACAAGGACACTTCTGAGTTTATCCCTTCCGTTATGTCATTCACATATGCCAACAACAGCACAGGTCCTAGGACTGACCCCTGTGGAACCCCGCTTGTCACAGGCGCCCACTCTGACACCTCGTCACGTACCATGACTCGTTGTTGCCTCCCTGTCAGGTATTCTCTGATCCATTGCAGTGCCTTTCCTGTTATGTGCGCCTGATCCTCTAGCTTTTGCAGTAACCACTTGTGAGGAACTGTGTCGAAGGCCTTCTTGCAGTCCAAAAAAATGCAGTCGATCCACCCCTCTCTCTCTCTTGTCTTACTTCTGTCACCTTGTCATCAAACTCTAGTAGGTTTGTGACACAGGATTTTCCCTCCCTGAAACCATGCTGGTTGTCAATTATACACTTGTTTCTTTCCAGGCGCTCCACCACTCTCCTCCTGATGATCTTCTCCATGACCTTGCATACATACACGTTAGTGACACAGGTCTGTATTTTTAGTGCCTCATGTCTGTCTCCCTTTTTTAAAAAAATTGGGATTTCATTTGCCATCTTCCATACCTCGGGGAGTTTGCCCAGTTTCAAATGATGTGTTTGAAGATCTTTGTAAACGGTACACAAATTTATCTCTGCTCCTTCTTTAAGGACCCACGGAGAGAGGGTCTGGTCCCACCGCCTTTGAGGGGGTCAAGTTCGCATAGCGGGCTTCTTCCCCTCCTCCTTGGTTATATGTACATAAATCCAGCACTTGCTGGTGCACCCCCCAGCTTGATTTCCTGGAGTCTACTGGTTTCCCACTGTAAATACTTCTTTAAAAAACTTGTGTTGAGCTCCTGACTTACCTCCCGGTCGTTTCTTTGTGAATTCCCCATCACCCTTCCTCAGTCTGATTACCTGGTCCTTGACTTTTGGGTTTTTTCCTGATGTGGCTGTACAACAGCTTCGGGTCAGTCTTTACTTTCGATCTGATGTCATTTTCGTATTGCCGCTGAGGGCCCCCCTTCTTATCTGTGCATATTCGTTTCTGGCTCTTCGGCTAATTTCTTTATTTTCCTGAGTTCTCTGTCTTCCCGTACCTTTTCCATTCTCTAGTACACCTAGTTTTTGCCTCCCTACAAACCTTTGGGTGAACCAAGGGGACTCGTTCTGTTCTTCCCCATTATTTTTGTTTCCCTTGGGAACAAACCTCTCCTCTGCCTCCTTGCATTTTTTGCCACATAGTCCATCATTTCTTGTACTGGTTTTCCTGTCAGTTCCCTCTCCCATGAATGTTTTGAAAAAAAGTTCCTCAAGCCTGAGTATTTTTCCCCCCTTTTGTAGTTTGTTTTTTCCCACCCTATTTCCTGCTGCTCTCTCCACTTGGAGCTCAACTATGTAGTCGAAGCACAGAACCACATGATCACTAGCTCCCAGGGGCCTTTCATACATGATATCCTCGATGTCAGAACTAACTCAAGGTGAATACAAGGTCCAGTCTTGCTGGTTCATCCTCTCCTCTCTCTCTGGTAGTGACTCTACATGTTGATGCATGAGGTTTTCCAGTACCACGTCCATCATCTTGGCTCTCCATGTTTCGGGACCCCCATGGGGCTCCAGGTTTTCCCAGTCAATCTCCTTGTGATTGAAATCACCCATAACTAGTAACTTTGCTCCCCCATGTGTGCTCTCCTGGCCACCTCGGCTAGTGTGTCGACCATTGCTCTGTTGCTCTCATCGTATTCTTCTCTTGGCCTCCTGCAGTTCTGTGGTGGGTTGTACATTACTGCAATTATCTCCTCATGTCCCTCAGACTGGATTGTTCCTACTAAGTAGTCCCTTTCGCCCGTGCCATCCATTCCTTCCATTTTCTCAAAACCCCACTGGTTTTTAATGAGCAGTGCAACTCCTCCTCCCCCTCTCCTCCCTCTGTCTTTCCTGAGGATTTGATATCCGGATGGAAAGATTGAATCTGTTATTATTCTGGTGAGTTTTGTTTCTGTGAGTGCTATTATGTCTGGGGATGTCTCCTTGATTCTTTCGTGCCACTCCTCATACTTATTTGTTATTCCATCTGCATTTGTATACCACACCTTCAACTTCTTTTCTAAGATTGTGGTCTGGGAGGTGTATTGGGATTGGGGAAGTGGGAGACCTGATAAGGAACTATGGGTGGTTGCTGTGGGGGTGGAGTTTGTAATGCAGTGGGTGGGGACATTGGATGTGGCATGGGTGTTTTGGTTTAGAGTGTATGGTTGCACTGGGGTTGACCTGGTTGGGAGGCATCTATAGGAAGTTGTGAGGGAGGCTATATTTGATCCTCCTGTGTCTGGGATCTCCTGTCTGTCTTCTTCATCCCCTCTCTTTCCTCCTTTCGCCTTTGTACCGTCTCTCTCTGTTTCTGCCTTTCTGCTTGTGTTCTGTCGCGGTCGAGATACACCTTCCTGTATGCCAGCATGTCCCTTAATTGTGCTTTCTCCTGCAGGATCCTGTTCCGAATCGATTCTGCCTTGAAGGTCACTTTCACTGGCCGGGTTCTTTTTTTTACAAACCCCCCTATTCTCCGAAAATTTTCCAGCTGGGTCATGTCGTCTTCTCCTATTGCTTTCATGATGCTTTCAATTGCTTTTTTTCCCCTTTGTTTTCTTGCTTCATATGTTTCCCCTTCAACTTCCTGGAGCCCATACACAAAGACTGACCTCACCCTTTCATTCTCCCACTGCGTATCCCTGTGTATCCTCTCATTCAAATTGATTTCCTCCATTGCAGCTTTCCTTTCTTCAGTTTCACTAGCTAATGTACTTGGGCTCAGTGGCCTGTCATTTTCCCTTCTCGGCTTTCCTTGGGCTCTGTTGTTGTCTGTTAGGGCCTCCACATAAAGCTTAGCTCTTTCATTACTACAGTCTCCACTGATTGAGCTTCTACATGCAGTTTTGCTCCTTCTTTCCCTACAGTCCCCTTATTTGTGGCTGAGGTAGCAGTCTCTGATGTCAATCCCAAAATGTTCTTTAGTTCTTTAGGCTGTTTCAGATTTTTCAGTTCCTCTTCTAAACTCTGTATCCTGGCCTCTGCTGCTTTGACTTGCACCTCCCACTTCCTGCTTTCCATGTCTATCCTCTCTTCCATTCTCATGCTAAGTTCTTCTAGTTTCTTTTTCCATTCATGTTCCCTTTTTGTGAGCTCTGCTGCCCAATCTTCCTTTGCAGTCTCCTCCTCCTGTCCCTTGGTTTTTCTTGTTGCTCTCTGGCAACCCATTTTTGTTTTATCCTGATTGCCTCAGAGTGGGAAACCTATGTAATTCTGTATGTTAGGTTAGTATTGTGTATGTCAAAGTGTGGGGGGGGAGGTAGTGGAGGAACTGTGGCTATGTGGGAGAGTAGTGGGGAGGGGGAGTGGGAAGGAGGGAGAAGCAAGTGGGTGAGTGGGAGAGGGAGAGGAAGAAGGAGGGAGAGGTGGGGAGGGGGAGGGTGAAAGAGGGATGGGAGGGATCAGGTGAAGGAGTGAGATGTCGGTGGGGGAGGGAGTGAGTGTATGTGTGAGTCTGGTAATGTGTGTGTGTGTGTGTGTGTGTGTATGTTGTGTGTGTGTATGTTGTGTGTGTGTGTGTGTTGTGTGTGTGTTGTGTGTGTTGCGTGTGTGTGTTTTGTGTGTGTGTGTGTGTTATGTGTGTGTGTGTGTTGGGGTGTGTGGTGTGTGTGTGTGTGTGTGTGTGTGTGTGTGTGTCGTGTGTGTGTGTTTGTGTGTGTGTGTGTGTGTGTGTGTGTGTGTGTGTGTGTGTGTGTGTGTGTGTGCGTGTGTGTATGTGTGTGTGTGTGTGTGTGTGTGTGTGGTGTGTGTGTGTGTGTGTGTGTGTGTGTCAGTGGTCCTTGACTGGCCGCAACTTCTTGTGACCTGACCTCCACTCTCCTGGGGCTTGAGCCCACCTACTTACAATGTTGCCCTTAAAAGCTGTGTGTGTATGTGTGTATACTTGTGTATTCGTGTGTATTGGGGAGGTATGAGGGGTAGATACTGTTAATACATACCAGTAATTCTGGGTTGTAAAAAGTGGAAATTGCTACTAGGGTCTACAACTTCTGTGAGTGTCTGCCCTTGTGTGTGTGAGAGGAGAGAGGGATGGTTAGGGGGGGGGGTTAGATGGTGTGGTTTAAAGATCCGTTATACCTCTCTGTTCCAAATGTGTGTGTGTGTGTGTGTGTGTGTGTGTGTGTGTGTGTGTTTTGTGTGTGTGTGTGTGTGTGTGTGTGTGTGTGTGTTGTGTGTGGTGCGTGCGTGCGTGTGTGTGTGTGTGTGTGTGT
>NC_069449.1:11445570-11484788 GCF_026875155.1 Cherax quadricarinatus
CCCCACGGAACCAACCCTTTGAAACAAAACCTCACGAACCAACCCATGGCAAAAAACCCCCACGGAACACCCATGAAAAAAAACCCCCACGGAACCAAACCCCATAAAACAAAACCCCACGGAACCAACCCATGGCAAAAAAACCCCAGGGAAACCCAAACCCCATGGAACAAAACCCCAGGGAAAACCAACCCATGAAAAAAGAAACCACGGTACCAACATATGAAACTAAACCCCAGGGAAACCCAAACCATGAACAAACCCCACGGAAAAAACCCATGAAACAAAACCCCAGGGAAACCCAACCCATGACACAAAACCCCACGGAACCAACTCAAGAAACAAAACCTCACGGAACAACCCATGAAAAAAAAACCACGGAACCAACCCAGGGAAAACAAAACCCCACGTAACCAAACCCATGAAACAAAACCCCACGATACCAACATATGAAACTAAACCCCACGGAACTAACCCATTACACAAAACCCCACGGAACAAACCCATGAAACTAAACCCCACGGAACCAACCCATGGCACAAAACCCCACGGAACCAACCCATGGAACAAAACCCCACGGAACCAACCCATGAAAAAAAACCACGGTACCAACATATGAAACTAAACCCCACGGAACCAACTCATGAAACAAAACCCCACGGAACAACCCATGAAACAAAACCCCACGGAACCAACTCATAAAACCCAAAACCCACGGAACCCACTCAGAAACAAAACCCACGGGAACCAACCCATGAAACAAACCCCCGGAACCAACCCATGTAACAAAGCCCCACGGAACCAACCCATGAAAACAAAACCCCACGGAAAAACCCCATGAAACAAAACCCCAGGGAACCAACCCATGAAACAAAACCCCACGGAACCAACCCATGAAACAAAACCCCACGGAACCAACCCATGAAACAGAACCCCACGGAACCCACTCATGAAACAAAACCCCACGGAACCAACCCATGAAACAAAACCCCACGGAAAACCAACCCATGAAAAAAAAACCCCCGGGAAAACCAACCCATGAAACAAAACCAAACGGAATCAACCCATGAAACAAAAACCCCGGAAACCCAAAACCCCATGAAACAAAACCCCACGGAACCAACCCATGAAACAAAACCCCACGGAACCAACCCATGAAACAAAACCCCACGGAACCAACCCATGAAAAAAAACCAAACGGAACCAACCCATGAAACAAAACCCCACGGAACCAATCCATGGAACAAAACCCCACGGAACCAACCCATGAAACAAAAACCCCGGAACCAACCCATGAAACAAAACCAAACGGAATCAACCCATGAAACAAAAACCCGGAACCAAACCCATGAAACAAAACCCCACGGAACCACCCATGAAACAAAACCCCACAGAACCAACCCATGAAACAAAACCCCACGGAACCAACCCATGAAACAAAACAAAAGGGAAAACCAACCCATGAAACAAAAACCCCGGAACCAAACCCATGAAAAAAAACCCCACGGAACAACCCATGAAACAAAAACCCCGGAACCAACCCATGAAACAAAACCCCCAGGAACCAACCCATGAAAAAAAACCCCACGGAACCAAACCCCATGAAACAAAACAAAACGGAACCAACCCATGAAAAAAAAAACCCCGGGAAAACCAACCCATGAAACAAAACAAAACGGAACCAACCCATGAAAAAAAAACCCCGGAACCAACCAATGAAAAAAAACCAAACGAATCAACCCATGAAACAAAAACCCCGGAACCAACCCATGAAACAAAACCAAACGGAATCAACCCATGAAACAAAAACCCCGGAACCAACCCATGAAACAAAACAAAACGGAACCAACCCATGAAAAAAAAAACCCCCGGAACCAACCCATGAAACAAAACCAAACGGAATCAACCCATGAAACAAAACCCCGGGAAACCCAACCCATAAAACAAAACCCCACGGAACCAACCCATGAAACAAAAACCCCACGGAACCAACCCATGAAACAAAACAAAACGGAACCAACCCATGAAACAAAAACCCCGGAACCAACCCATGAAACAAAACAAAACGGAACCAACCCATGAAACAAAACCCCACGGAACCAATCCATGGAACAAAACCCCACGGAACCAACCTTAGAAGCCAAACCAAACGGAACCTACCCATGAAACAAAACCCCACGGAACCAACCCATGAAAACAAAACCCCACGGAACCAACCCGGGAAAAACCAAACCAAACGGAACCAAACCCATGAAACAAAACCCCACGGAACCAACCCATGAAACAAAACCCCACGGAACCAACCCTGGAAACCAAACCAAACGGAACCTACCCATGAACAAAACCCCACGGAACCAATCCATGGAACAAAAAATGCTCTGTAAAAAGCCCATCATGGCATAATATAAGAAAGTCCAAAAAATGCAGAAGACAAATTAAGATGAGAAGAGGAGGAGTCAAAAGTTTGGTCAAATCACGGGTTTTCTGAAGACCAGAACGATATGCAATGTGATGGGAAGAATACGCAGATATAGAAAGGCTGGAAGCTACTGAAAGGCAGGCAGCTACGGACATGACTCATGAAATTGTATCGTGTCGGTGTGGAGTTTCATGTCTCTCAGACCGAGGCTTCTATTCCTCCCGTGGAATATACTTTTTTTTAGCTACAGAAAGCCTAGAAGCTACAGAAAGATATTCAACTATACAAAAGGCTGGAAGCTACAGAAAGGCAGGCAGCTATAGAAAGGCAGGAAGCTACAGAAATGCAGGCATCACCAGAAAGGCAATCATCAACAGAAAGGCAGGCATCAACAGAAAGGCAGGCATCAACAGAAAGGCAAGCATCAACAGAATGGCAGGCTTCAACAAAGTAGCAGGCATCAATAGAAAGGCAGGTATCTAATGAACATGCCCAGTGCCAGGTTGGTTACCACGGAAGCAGACGAAGGGAACCGAAGCTACTTAAAATCTCCTCATCTTGCAATGACGTCCAACACAACACAGTCATCAGTGTCATTCAAAATCACTGATTCACTGGCCAAACTTATTCTCACCGATTACAAAAATGTTATAACTAAAAACTATACTGAGTAAAAATGAAGCCAGTCTACTCACACACTTTGTTTTAAAGATTTGAAGTGTCAACTTGGCAGATCAACTTTTTTGTCAATGATTTCACCATCTTTAGTGAATGAAAATTCTCGAAATACTCTAAGTTGCATTTTTTTTTGGCCCAATATTAGTATACTTACAGTGGTTAGGAATCCCTGGAAGTGGGATACCTCCGTCTTTTTTGATTTTTTCCCCAGTATGGTATGTCTACAGTATACTCTTCCTTAAAGGTATATCCCAGAACTCGCCCCTACAGCACTATTCCAGCACCCACTCCTAGAACACTACTACAGTAACCACCCCTGGAAAACTACTCCAGTACCCACCCCTAGAACACTACTCCAGTACCCACACCTAGAACATTACTCCAGTACCCGCCCATAGAACACTACTCCAGTACCCACCCCTAGAACACTACTCCAGTACCCACCCCTGGAACATTACCCAGTACCGCCCATAGAACACTACTCCAGTACCAAACCCCCGAACACTACTCCAGTACCCACTCCTAGAACACTACTCCAGTACCTACCCCTAGAACACTACTCCAGTACCCACCCCTAGAACAGTAATCCAGTACCCACCCCTAGAACACTACTCCAGTGCCCACCCTAAAACTACTCCGTACCCACCCCTACAACCTACTCCAGTACCCACCCCTACAGCATTAACTCCAGCACCCTCCCCTAGAACACTACTCCAGTACCCACCGCTAGAACACAACTGCAGTACCCACCCCAAGAACACTACTCCAGTACCCACCCCTAGAACAATACTGCAGTACCCACCCCTTGAACACTACTCCAGTACCCAACCCTAGAACACTACTCCGTACCCACCCCAGAAAAATATTCCAGTACCCACCCCTAGAACACTACTCCAGTACCCCCAAAGAACACTACTAAAATACCCACCCCTAGAAACACATCTCCATGCCCACTCCTAAAACAAATCCAGTACCCACCCTACAACACTACTCCAGTACCAACCCCTACAACATTACTCCAGCACCCTCCCCTAGAACACTCTCCAGTACCCACCCTAGAACACAACTGCAGTACCCACCCCTAGAACACTACTGCAGTACCCACCCCTAGAACACTACTGCAGTACCCACCCCTAGAACAATACTGCAGTACCCACCCCTTGAACACTACTCCAGTACCCACCCCTAGAACACTACTCCAGTACCCACCCCTAGAACACTATTCCAGTACCCACCCCTAGAACACTACTCCAGTACCCCCCAAAAGAACCCTACTAAAATAACCCACCCCCAGAACATACTCCAGTACCCACCCCTAGAACACTACTGCAATACCCACCCCTAGAACACTACTCCAGTACCCACCCTAGAACACTACTTCTTACCCAGTAGCCACCCTTAAACAAATATTCCCCCCCATTACCCACCCCTAGAACATACTCCAGTACCCACCCCTAAACACTATTCCAGTACCACCCCTAGAACACTTACCCATACCCACCCAAAGAACGCTACTAAAATACCCACCCCTAGAGCCCCTAATCCAGTACCCACCCCGACAACGCTACACAGTACCCACCCTAGAAACACTACTCCATACCCCCCCTAACAACCAGTACCCCCCCTTTGAACAACTACTCAGTACCCCCCTGGGAAAACCCACTCCAGTACCCCCCTAGAACACTTATTCCAGACCCCCCCTAGAACACTACTCCATTTCCCACCCTAGAACACTACAAATTCCCCCCCCCTAAACACTACTCCAGTACCACCCCTAAAACTACTCCAGTACCCCCCTAAACACTACTCCAGTACCCCCCTACAACATTACTCCAGCACCGTCCCTAGAACACTACTCCAGTACCCTTTCCCCAGAACACAAATCCCGTACCACCCCTAGAAAACTACTCAGTACCCCCCCTAGAACACTAACTGAGTAACCCACCCCTAGAACATACGCCCAAAACCCCCCCTTGACACTACTCCAGTACCCACCCAAGAACACTACCCAGTAACCCCCCTAGAACACTATTCCCGTACCCCCCCCTAGAACACTACTCCAGTCCCCAAGAACACTACTAAAAACCCACCCTAGAACACTACTCCAGTACCCCCCTAGAACACTACTCCCAAACCACCCCTAGAACACTACTCCGTACCCCCCTAGAACACTACTCCAAACCACCCCCTAGAACACTATTCCAGTACCCACCTAAAACACTTTCCAGTACCCCCCCTAGAACACTATCCCGCACACCCCCTAAAACACTATCAGTACCCACCCAGAACCTACTAAATCCCCCCTGAACACTACTCCTGACCCCCCAAACGCTACTCCCGTACCCACCCCTAGAACACTACTCAGACCCTCCCTAGAACACTACATAGTACCCCCCCCCTGGAAACTACTCCAGACCCACCCCTGAACACTACTCCCAGTACCCCCCTAAAAACACTACTCCAGAACCGCCCCCAGAACACTAAATCCATTCCCCACCCCTAAAAACTACCAGCCCGGGTCAGAACACAATCCAGACTCACCAACGAGAACACAAAATCCAGAAAACCGCCCAGAACAAGTTCCAGACCCGGGGCCCCAGGACCATTTCTCACAGTACACCCAGAATCAAGTCAGTACCCGGGGCCCAGAACACACCAGTAGCCGGCCCCTAGGAACATACCCACACAATGTCCAGGACACTCACCAGTTACCCATCCCCAAAAAATAACCCAGGACCGTGGGAACACAAAACCCCGTGTAGAACATTACAAACTTTCCTGAACACTACAAAATTAGCACATCCAAGGGGACCCGCCCAATTCTCCAGCACATGTCCCAGGAACAACTCCAGCCGGCCATGAGACACACTTTACAAGGGGGACAGCAGGCACTATCAGACCCAAAACTACACACACAGCGCCTAGCACAATCAGCACGTCCCTAGAACACACAATCGACCCACCAGAAATACCCCCAATCGGCCAACACATAGCACCTGTCCCAAAACACACCCAGTCCCGGCCAGTAGAAACACTGGAAAAATGCCAGCACGCACTTGTAACACATCCAGGGGGGCAGCATACTCCAAGTACCCCCCACCAGGGAAACTAAAACCCCGGACCCCTTAGACACACCCCCGGGGTGTCGTGAACACTTCCAAGGGTGGCGACCTGCACAGGTGCAAACCAGGGCCAGGGGCGAGCACAGGCACAAAGGGGGGCGAGCCAGCACCAAGGGTGGCGAGCACAGCACAAGGTGGGGCACAGCACCAGGTGGCACAAGCACAAGGTGCCCAGCCACAGCACAAGGTGGATGCACACACCATTTGGCGAGCACGCACAAGGGTGGCTACCCAAGCACAAGGGTTTCGGCACAGCATAAGGTGCAGCACGCACAGGGTGCGAGCACGCCCCAAGGTGCCTGGCACAGGCACCAGGTGGCGAGCACAGCTACAAGATGATGAAAAAACCCCAAGATGGGAACACGGACACAAGGGTATGCCTTACAAGGGTCGGCACAGGACCAAGAGTGATGAGACAGCACAAAGGGTGCGATAAGTCCAGGGTGGGAGCACGGCACAAGGGTGGGAAAAACAGGCAAAGGTGGGAAACACAGCACAAGGGTGATGAGCACGCCAAGGTGGCGAGCCCCGGCACAAGGGTGCGAGCACAGCCACAAGGTGGCGAGAAGGCACCCCGGGTGGCGAGCACATCACAATGGTGGGAGCACAGTCACAAGGGTGCGAGAAGCACAAGGGTGGCGACCCCAGGGACAAGGGTGGCGAGCACAGGCACAAGGGGTTTGAGCACAGTCACAAGGGTGGGGAGCACAGGACAAGGGTGGCGAGCACATGCCCGAAGGGTGGCGAGCACAGGCACAAGGGTTTGGGAGCACGGCACAAGGTTGGAGCACGGCACAAAGGGGGGCGAGACAGCACAAGGGTGGTGAGCACTGCACAAGGGTGGCGACACTAGCACAAGGGTGATGAGCACAGGCACAAGGGTGGTGAGCACAGGCACAAGGGTGGCGAGCACGGCACAAGGGTGGCGAGCACAGGCACAAGGGGGTGAGCACAGTCCGAGGGGTGGCCCAGCACAGGGGGCACAAAGGGTGGCGAGCAAGGCACAAGGGTGCGAGGCCCCAAGCAACAAAAGGGGGGATGAGCACAGTACAAGGGTGGCGAGCACAGGCACAAGGGTGATGAGCACAGTCACAAGGGTGGCGAGCACAGGCACAAGGGTGGCGAGCACAGGCACAAGGGTGACGAGCACAGGCACAAGGGTGGTGAGCACAGTCACGAGGGTGGCGAGCAGTCACAAGGGTGGTGAGCACTGGCACAATGGGTGGCGAGCACAGGCACAAGGGTGACGAGCCGCACAAAGGTGGCGAGCACAGGGACAAGGGTGATGAGCACAGTCATAGGGTTTGGGGAGCACAGGCACAAGGAGTGGGGCACAGGCACAAGGGGGGAGCACAGGCACAGGGTGGGAGCCTGGCACAAGGGTGGCGAACACTGGCACAAGGGTGGTGAGCACAGGCACAAGGGTGGTGAGCACTGGCACAAGGGTGGCGAGCACTGGCACAAGGGTGGCGAGCACAGGCACAAGGGTGGTGAGCACAGTCACAAGGGTGGCGAGCACAGGTCACGAGGGTGGCGAGCACAGTCCAAGGTGGGGTGGCACACAGGCACAAGGGTGATGAGCACAGTCACAAGGGTGGCGAGCACAGGCACAAGGGTGGCGAGCACAGTCACAAGGGTGGCGAGCACTGGCACAATGGTGGTGAGCACTGGCACAAGGGTGGCGAGCACTGGCACAAGGGTGATGAGCACAGTCACAAGGGTGGCGAGCACAGGCACAAGGGTGGCGAGCACTGGCACAAGGGTGGCGAGCACTTGCACAAGGGGTGGCGAGCCCTGGCACAAGTTATTTGGCCGTGCACTGGCACAAGGGTGGCGAGCACTGGCACAAGGGTGGCGAGCACTGGCACAAGGGTGGCGAGCACTGGCACAAGGGTGGCGAGCACTGGCACAAGGGTGGCGAGCACTGTCACAAAGGAGGTGAGCACGGTCACAGGTGGCGCGCACCTGGGCACAAGGTGGGCGAGCACTGGCACAAGGTGCGAGCACAGGCACAAGGGTGGCGACACTGTCATAACACGGGTGGCAGCCACTGGCACAAGGTGCGACACTGGCACAAGGGGGGCGAGCACTGGCACAAGGGTGGGTGAGCACTGGCACAAGGGTGGTCGAGCACTGGCACAAGGGTGATGACAAAATAAACAAAGTCCCCCCACAAGGTGGCGACATCTGGCACAAGGGTGGCGAGCACTGGCACAAGGGTGGCGAGCACTGGCACAAGGGTGGCGAGCACTGGCACAAGGGTGGCGAGCACTGGCACAAGGGTGGCGAGCACTGGCACAAGGGTGACGAGCACTGGCACAAGGGTGGCGAGCACTGGCACATGACCCCCTCCACGTAAAGTGATGGTATCGGTAATCTAAAAGCAATCAGTGGGTGTAACAACACTTAGTTATCCATGTCGCTGACATTCTTCCCTAATTGGCCTTATTATTATTACAAATTATTATTATTATAATTATTATTATTAATTATTATTATTATTATTATTATTATTATTATTATTATTATTATTATTTTTATTATTATTATTATTTATTAATCATTATTACTATCATTATTATTTCTAGAATTATAATTTTTTAGTACACCGAGATAGGTTAACCAAAGAAGGTAACCACATTCACAGTCACTCATTCTGTGACTGTCTTTCCAGATACCTGCTGACATCTAAGTTGAAATGTCCCTACGCCTCCTTCAGAGTGCAGGCGCTGTACGTATCACCTTCAGGACTCAAGTGCAGTGAATCAATTTCCATGAATTCTCATTATAGAATCTAGCCTGGCTCAGGACTCCAACACACTCAAACATTAAACCTCAAATCTCCATTCATCCCGAATATAAACGTCTCTAACAATCAAAACCTTTTTTACCACCTCAACAATTCTTCCTTGCTTGACCCTTGTCCCTATCTATTTGCACTTCAGAATTGTATACCCCCACTTAGCTATGCTATTCTGTTCTATCCTCTCTAAATTCCAAAACCATATTAACCTGTCCTCAGCTCTTTATACTACACCGTCGGTAACCACACTTTCTGTAAATTTCTTCTCTCCGAATTCTGTACATGATCGCACCACGCATCGCTCTCAAACGTATGTTCCTCGCCTGCAACAACCTCCTCGCTGCAACGTTTAAGCTAGTGACTCACACCCATATAAGAGAGTTGCTACCGCTATACTCGGGTGCATTTCTCCTTTTTTTTGGCCACATAGATAAACGTCTTTGTTTCCAGAGTTGCCTCAGCATATCACCTACATTTTCCCCTCAATCTATTCTATGGTTCGTCTCGTCTTTCACGGACCCATCCCCTGACATGTTCACCTCCCAAGTGCTCTTTCTCCATTCTTTCCCCCCTACAATCCTGATTTCCAATTCCTTTAATAAATAAATATTTTGTTCCTCTTATTACATTACTCTTTCCCATGTTCATTTTTATTCTCACAAATTTCTACACCACCCTTTCCAACTTCATTTTATAATCACAAATAAAGCTGTCAGCATAAAAAAAAAGCTGAACAAATTTTGCACTTGTAAATTAAATCATATTTAATCCCATACTACTCTGCACCCTACCATTCACTTCTTTTGTAACCTCATCATTAAATATTGTTTACCATAGGGACATCACAAAAGCCTTTGTAAGGTCTACTTTCACTCGTATATAGCCCGCCCTCTTCCAGTATACTCCCCAACCAGACTTATCCTCATTTCTTGTTAAGCGCTTTAATAACCTAGTAATTATTCCAAACATTGCTACATCTGCCAATTTTCTCCCCTATTCAACCTACAATAAGCCTTTTCTAAACCCATTAATGAATCAAGCAGTTACTCACCTATTCCTAAGTACAGTTCACTTGTATGCTTCCCCTACCTATCCTTACTAGATCTTTATTATTATTTATATTATTATTATTATTATTATTATTATTATTATTATATTATTATTATTATATATTATTATTATTATTATTATTATTATATACTTTTATTGGTGTAGCGGTGGTAGTGACAACAGTGAAGAAAATTAGACAAGATGCAAAAAAAAAAAGTTAATGTGGTCAGCGTTTAGCTCTGCCTGGGCTTTATCACGTTATTGAGTCAACGTTTCGCTCTGTGTAGAGCTTCAATTAAACTTTATTATGATTTGATAAAACTTTACATCAAGCAAACTATTGTTTCAGTAAAAATCTTGCTCTTCACCCTGTGTGTTGGATTCATTAGCTATAGTTACCATGATAACCGTAGTTATATTGACCAAAGAGAGTTACATGACATTGCTAACTCATGTATCCCTAAACAAGAGCGTATTAGGACTGGTAACCTTGTAGAGTTACTAACCAAGGATAATCCAAGGAAGCAAAGCAGTAGTTAGTCATTTCCCTTAGGATCCTCAGGTCCTTTCCAGGATGATGCCTACAACAGTCTACTGACTCCTAGCTATCTTTTTTCTTGTTAAATAATCAAGGGTAGTAGGTATCAGGAGACTTGCTCATGCATCCCACATCGTTCAGAATTGAGCCCTGGTCTTTTGATTGTAAATCAAACTGAAATGTTGAAAATGGAATGAAAACGATGACATTAAGTGTGGTAACGAGGAGATAGTGATCACCTTCTGTATCGTCAGACAGCCGTCACCTCGACTTCAAATTGGGTTATTGACCTTCCGTTGCCTCCAACTCTCACCCTCGTTTTCTCAGATTTTCTCTCTCTGAACTGTGCCATTCACCGTACTCAATTATTTGTGGTTTTGGGGGTGTTTCTCAGCTCCTGGCCCAGCCTCTTAATATCATACAACTGGTTTCACAACGTTGGTTCTCGTAGGCCCCGTTGTATATTTTAATCTGTTATTGAGTTTTGCTTATACTATATTGTCATCGACCACTTGGAGGCTGAAAGATTTCATCCTTACGTATCTGATACATTTGCTTCTACTTCTACTACTATAGGTTGCTTGCTCTTGCTCCCGCCTTTCAAATAGCTTGTCTCTATCTGCTCTGTAAAAATCTCTAGCGTGTCTTGTCATCACCCTTGTAGTGAGAGTTTCCCTGGTTCTCTTCTCCCAGATCATTATGGTCATTTCTTCAACCTCTTTCTGAAAGGTTGGTTCTTCCTCATATAATTCTCTATATTTTTCATCAGTATGGAATTCCAGACAAGTGGTAAACACTATCGTGTTTTACCACTTTTTCTGGGGATATGGTTCTTCTACGGATTCTGTGGTGAAGTTTCGGAAAACAATGAAGTTTCCTAAACGACCACAAGTCTAACAGCATATTGTGTCCTTCAAACCTTGTGTATTTTATACTTCACCATAAATGTATCTTTCAATTATTTTTGTACTAAACTGCACTATAAAGTATGTCTATTTTTGCATTCATAAAAGATGGGGTGGTAGAATAAAAAGATTCAAATATCTTCAAGGAGAAATCAAAATATTTTTTCTCGAAGCCGTTTCATGTACTTCTCCGAGGCTGTGGGTACCCCACGGCTTGTACTAGGTGGACGTAGCTTTATTGAGTGTATTTATCTTAGTTTTGCACACATTTCTGGAGAGACAACTAGAGAATGAGTGATGGTTAATGTGTTTCCTTTCTTAGGCTCCCGCCCCCCTCTTACCTTGGTGGGTTAGGGGCGAAGTGGCAAAAAATCCAAATTCACTTCTCTTTATTCAACCCTTCCCAATCCTTCACTCTTCATCCCTGCTATATCCATCTCTCCCTTCCCTTTTTATTACTCCATGTTGATCCTTAATTCTCTCCCCTACACTATCTGTGTCAATCATTCTGTTTTCCCCTTCTTCTACGGTCTTCATCCCTTCCCTCCCCTCGTATTGCTCCATATCCCCATCTCCCTCTCAACTTATCCAGTATCTTATCCTTTTCTATTTTTCCATTTCTTCCTGTCTCACTGACCCTCCCTTTCTGTCTCCCTCAAACGCCTTTTCCCCCCTTGGTTACTGAAATGTAAAAATTGTCTTCTCATGGTGATTTACTGTCCTCGTTAAATATCCATCTAAGCTGTACTAAGGAAGCGAGAGAACATTGTGGAATGATCGGAATAATGTGATCTAACATTATACATGAAAAAAAATCATTACCATAGATAATATCAGTGTTTGTCGAGCAAGGATCCCATAATCTTCATTTATGGGGTTCTGTTATATATTAATGCTAGTCTAATGAAATTACATATACACGTACAGGCATCTCATACTTTTAAAGTACCAGAAAATGCAAAATTCCATTACTGGACATGGGAAAAATGAGGTGGTATATTCTGAATATTGGAGATGAAGTTGACATGAAGTATTCAAACTGTGTTAAGAATTTTTAACACTCACGTGCTCGTGAGGTAATAAAATTATGTTGGTGCATAGCAGTATATTAATGAATCATAATATTTTATGAATGTTAACTATCATTATATAATTCACCGACGACAGACATATGTTGGTTCACTGTTACATACGCAGCTTCCGATATGGAATTAGTGGGGTAGTGGTGGAATATTCAGGTGAAGCATCCATGCAATGATCTGTACTGGATGAGAGATGTATAAATGGAGCGCTAGCACGGAGAAATGTGACTTATGGTATGTTGAACCGTATATTATTATACCAGACATACATGCCTCCACGACCCAGTCCTGTATAAAAAAGGGAAGCATTAACTACATGTAAGACATAAGTACATAAGTAAGATCTCCAGCATTCAATCATGTATGGAATGTTTAATTCTAAACTATATACCACCCAGTGGTATATAGTTTATGATTCATCATAATATTGTCAGCATCCAGTTCTGACATATTAACAGTAACACAGTGTTGAAGTCTTTCTTTGGGAACAGTCTCAGCCATTTGATATCGGCTACCAAAATTGATGACTAGAAATTCATGCGTTACCAGCTTTAAATTATCAATGTATTTGTCTATAAATTATTACATTGACAAGATTATTGTTACTAACTCTTTTATAAATAATATATATATATATATATATATATATATATATATATATATATATATATTATATATATATACTATATATATATATATATATATATATATATATATATATATATATATATATATATATATATAATATATATATATATATATATAATATTTTTTGTTAATACATCGGCCGTTTCCCACCAAGGCGGGTGGCCCGAAAAAAAAAACTTTCACCATTATTCATTTCATCACTGTCTTGCCAGAGGACCGCTTACAATACAGTTATAAAACTGCAACATTAAACACCCCTTCTTCAGAGTGCAGACACTGTACTTCCCATCTCCAGGACTCAAGTCCGGCCTGCCGGTTTCCCTGAATCCCTTCGTAAATATTACCCTGCTCACACTCCAACAGCACGTCAAGTCCTAAAAACCATTTGTCTCCTTTCGCTCTTATCTAACACGCCCATGGATGCTTGCCTAGGCCCACCCCTACCCCGCCTACCCTCCACAACAGATTTATACACTCTCGAAGTCATTTTATTTTGTTCCACCATCTCTACATGTCCGAACCACCTCAACAACCTCTCCTCAGTCCTCTGGATAATATTTTTGGTAATCCCACACCTCCTCCTAATTTCCAAACTACGAATTCTCTGCACTATATTCACACCACACTTTGCCCTCAGACATGGCATCTCCACTCCCTCGAGCCTTCTCCTTGTTGCAACATTCATCACCCATGCTTCGCACCCATATAAGAGCGTTGGTATAACTATACTCTCATTTATTCCCCTCTTTGCTTCCATGGACAAAGTTCTTTGTCTCCACAGACTACTAAGTGCACCACTCACCTTTTTCCCCTCGTCAATTCTATGATTCACCTAATCTTTCATAGACCCATCTGCTGACACGTCCACTCCTAAATATCTGAATACATTCACCTCCTCCACACTCTCTCCCTCCAACCTGATATCCAATCTTTTGTTTTCCTATTTTTTTTGTTATCCTTATCACCTTACTCTTTCCTATATTCACTTTCAATTTTCTTTTTTTGCATACTCTACCAATCTATCCAATAACCTCTGCAACTTCTCTTCAGAATCTCCCAAGAGCACAGTGTTATCAGCAAAGAACAACTGTGACAAGTCCCGTTTTGTGTTAGATTCTTTATCTTTTAACTCCAAACCTTTTGCCAACACCCGAGCATTCACTTCTCTTACAACCCCATCTATAAATATATTTAATAACCATGGTGACATCACACATCCTTGTCTAAGGCCTACTTTTACTGGGAAATAATCTCCATCTCTCCTACATATTCTAACCTCTTATTCCATACATTTGCAACATCTGTCACATTGTCCCCCTAATCACCCTGTCATACGCCTTTTCCAAATCCATAAATGCCACAAAAAACTCTTTACCCTTATCTAGATACTGTTCATCTATATGCTTTACTGTAAACACTTGGTCTACACACCCTCTACCCTTCCTAAAGCCTCCTTATTTATCTGACACGTTGGGGAACAAACAATAATAGACGCTGGGTAACAAACACTAACAGATGTTGAGCTACGAACACTGAAGATGTTGGGCTACAAACACTGACAGCTGTTGGGCTACAAGTGGTATCTTCCCCAGGAAACTGAATATTTCATCCGTGGTCGGATTAAATGATGGACTAACTCAGGTACTTTGTCCACACCGTAAGTCTTTTCCATTCCCGTTCGGTTCCTGGCGCAAATATTCGCTTGTATATGTAACCTTTTAATCAGTTTGGTCTCTCTATATACCTTCATATGAACCTCACCAAAAACGTCCTCTAACATTCGTTTAAAATCATCTACCACTCAATATCTGGAGTTGAAAATTCGTTACGGAACCACACTCTGTAATGCCTCATATAATTCTTTTCTAAGGAAGTTAAACAATTTCAGATAGGCAGACAGAAGTCTGGTTGAGACGACGAGAGGAAGTTAACAAATTCAGTGGTTGAGTCTGAGGTGTTTATGGTAAGCGAGAGGACGGCTGAAACTGGTAACTACATTGTATTCCGAGAATTTAATCAGTTGGGATGAATTCAAGCCATCTGTACGAAAGTAAAATTGATGGAAGACGCTATACTTGATTGTACAAGCTGAAGGTACAAGCGTAAAGATACGGGCACAAACAGAAAAAGTATAAATTATTTTAGACTATAGACCAGAGAAATCGGATCAGCATTAGGAGATTCTCAATAACGGAGCTACTAGCTTTTTCAATCACTTCCTAAGACGAGCAAAATCGAGTTGTAATTTCTAGTTAGTAATGTAATATGCCATTGAAATAATATATTCATTCATTAGTATTCAAGTAGGGAAAGGGTAGTGAAACTAGAATGTCATCTCCGTAGACTTCTACGTCGTATTTCACTGCTTCGAGGAACTTAACCGTGTGATCGTGGGGTCACCGAATCTGGCAACAGTCATCAACCTCATTCTCTATAACTAGAATGACATGTGCACCATAACTGCAAGACATGTCTTCTAGACCACAAGAAAAATAAAATGAGCACCAGAGTGTTTGGCCGAAGACTATCAACATGTTCTTTGACAACGGCAGTCAGGTGTTAATAGAAAGCGTTAAGACCCTAGAAAATTTGATAGGTAGGGTGTAACAATATTAAAATCAATGAAAATATATCCACTGTCACTGGACAGAATACGGGTGAACTGGAACTGCGTATCACCTTTGGGAAGCTACACGTAATGAAACACTTGTCTTGTAGTATCTTAGAAGTAGTTTTCTTAACATCTATCGGGAGGACAAACAGCCAAGAGTCTTCGCAGAATAAATTATGCAACTTATAAACTATATGTTCAGTATGTTCCATTATTGTTCATGTCGATCTCATGACGGAATGAATTCATTCTCAGCATTCCTCAATAGTATTTTAACTGACCCTTAACTTCCGATGACCTGGACAAATATCGTTGTATAATACACGAGATAACTCAGCAAACTTGCCCACCCAGGACTTAATTGCTTTTTAACATCTTAATGCCAGACGATGTAGTTAACGACATCCACTAGCTAATAGCTGGTTGGCTAGAGTCGCTGGATAATAGAATATGATGTGAGACAGCAAGTGCCACTGAAGATCTTGCTATCAGTAATTAACTTATCACAAAGTTAGAAAATGTAGAGGGAAGGGAACAGGTCACTGAAGTAGAAATTATTGACGCTGACCAGGCAATGGAGTCTGACCCAAAATTGTGCCTTCATCATCTGCATCCTGGGACACACAACCACAGCCGCCACTGCAGCAGCTCAAGAGAAAAATAGTTCTTTATACTCAACTGAGTAAGCTACCACTCAACCATTTGACACTGGCCTAAAAGGGGATGCTGGAAGACACTTTAAGTATTAATTAAACTATTCTAAACTATTGATAGAAACATTGCTAAATCAGGGAGAGAGATCATACCATCTCCACAGCTAAGATGATTATGGCGACTACAAGAAAGTTCAAAGAAAATTATTATAAAAGAATACTAGAAAATGTAGAAAAAGAATATTGTCATGGATCTTAGTTCGTTGCTCTGACTTTCTCCTGTATTCTAAATAAAGAAGCATGACAAAACTTTTCAGTTTCGTTTGAACTATAACAAGCTTAATAAGTGACCATTCCTGATAACTGCACTCTGCCACTGAGTGCAGTTATCAGGGCTTTTAAGATGGTTAGTTTCTTCCTCCACGCTGAACACCAGTAATTATTTTGGGCTATATCTGTGGCAAAAACTGACAGATAAGAGTGTCTTTAGTCTTATACTGCTGTTGAGTTTTGATTGCTACACTTTGTTCCCATTACAACCAGGTGTACAGGACATATGGATGACAGCCTGGGTGTGACGCCACTAGTGTGGATGACAGCCTAGGTATGATGCTACTAGTGTGGGTGACAGCCTAGGTGTGATGCCATTAGTGGATTCTATACTTGTGATCGTAATAGGAGTTATACATCTCAATCTGTGGAAAAGTAGAGGAGTTAAGTCATTTACATGGTGAAGAGAAGCGTCACCTTCGATACAGACACAAAGAGAAGTTCGCTGTCTTGGACACAAAGAGAAAAGGCATTTACATTCGACACAGTGAGAAGTTACCTTCGATTCATACAGAATGAAAGGGTGAGTAACTTTTGGCCCGAACATAAAGAAGAGGACGTTACCCTCGACACTGTCACAAAAGTTACCTTCTTGAGAGACGAGAGAAAGCAGTCATCTCTTCGAGGACGCAGAGGATGGAAGTACAGAGAAGACAATCTTTTTAATAAAATTTTTCGCCCAAGGTTGGGTGAGGCACAAACACGAGGTCACAAGCTGGTCTCATTGTAGAGGAGAGACATCAGGTCAAGAGTTGGCCTCCAGGCGGCCAAGTGTATTGATGTCTGAAGCGTGAGTACTATCAACGAGTTCGTTCATTTTGATAGCCTATCGTGCTTAGTGGACGGAAGATTGAGCATCCATCACTCACAAGGGTATCTTCCTTTAAAGAATAATGAAGAAGAAGAAGAAGGAAGAAGAAAAAGAAAAGAAAAAGGAATAAATGAAAGGGGAAAAAAAGATAACGAAAAAATATTTAAAAAGTGCACAACTTAGACAATTTTCAAGGAAAGTTTTCATTATTGACTGTTTACACAGCGTTACATAAGGTACATAGAGGGTTAAATTCAACCTAACACAAATTAGTAAGTATAAATCAGATCGTGTAAGGAGTCTAACAGGGAAGGGTGGGAGGGGGCGTAAGTGAAGAGCGCGGGTGTACGCACGTTTGAAGTATAGCCGGGTGGAGCGGGGAGAGAGAGAACGACCAGTGGTAAAAAAAAAAAAAGGGTTAAGGGATGATTAGGACTCAGAGAAGCACGACATTTTAGGCTGTTAGAGGACTTCTGGGAGAAAACAAGAGACACTCAACACACACACTCACACACACACACACACACACACACACACACACACACACACAACACACACAGCATACACACACCAACACACACACACACACACACACACACACACACACACACACACACACAAACACACACACACACACACACACACGCACACACACATACACACACACTACGCATAACACACAACACACTCACAACACACACACACACACACACACACACACACACACACACACACACACACACACACACACACACACACACATCATCCTCAAATGAGGATCAGGAAGGACTACAAAGAGACCTGGACACACTGGACACCTGGTCCAGCAACTGGCTTCTCGAACTTAACCCCGCCAAATGCAAAGTCATGAAGATCGGGGAAGGGCAAAGAAGATCGCAGACACAGAGTACAGGCTAAGTGGCCAAAGACTGCAAACCTCGCTCAAGGAGAAAGATCTTGGGGTGACCATAACACCGAGCATGTCTCCGGAAGCACACATCAACCAGATAACTGCTGCAGCATATGGGCGCCTTGCAAACCTGAGAATAGCGTTCCGATACCTTAGTAAGGAATCGTTCAAGACACTGTACACTGTGTACGTCAGGCCCATACTGGAGTATGCAGCACCAGTTTCGAAGCCACACTTGATCAAGCACGTCAAGAAATTAGAGAATGTGCAAAGGTTTGCGACAAGATTAGCTCCAGTGCTAAGGGAATGTCCGACGAAGGAAGGAAAAGGAAAATAGGTCCTGACGACACTGGAGGACAGGAGGGTTAGGGGAGACATGATAACGTCATACAAAATACTACGTGGAGTAGACAAGGTGGACAAAGACAGAATGTTCCAGAGAGGGGAAGCAGAAACAAGGGGTCACAGTTGGAAGTTAAAGACTCCGATGAATCAAAAAGATGTTAGGAAGTATTTCTTCAGTTACAAAGTAGTCAGGAATTGGAATAGTCCAGCAATGAGGTAGTGGAGGCAGAAACCATGCATAGCTTTAAGATGAGGTATGATAAAGCTTATGGAGCAGGGAGACAGAGGACCTAGTAGCATTCAGTGACGAGGCGGGGCCAGGAGCTGAGTCTCGACCCTCATAACCACAATTAGGTGAGTACAGTTAGGTGAGTACACACACACACACCATCCTCATCCTCATCATCATCATCATCATCATCATCATCATCATCATCATCATCATCATCATCATCACCATCATCATCATCATCATCATCAACATCATCAAGAGTGCGACAGACCAGGTTTTACTGCCACATCTTCCCCCGAGGCGACAGTTCAACACACTAAAGACTGAAATATATTTTTCTCTATACACATCCTGCCCTCTCAATTTTCCCATAAACTTCAGACTAATGAAAGCAAATCAACATCTCTTCTCTCGTGTTCCGTTTCTCTTGATAGAATTCTGATGAGTTTAGTCTTACATGTAGCAGCAAGTGAATGAGCATAGTATATGAGAAAGAAGGAAGGAAAGGAGTAATGATTTACAGATGTGCGGGGAACACCTAGCTCTCACAAGATGATGTTTGAGTTACGCAACAAAGTGGTGGTAATTTCTCACCACATTTGGTAACGCCACTCCTGAGGAAGAAAAGAGGATGTTTATTCCGGCTTAACTTTATTATCCGGTGGTGAGGACATGAGATGGAAGGGGTAAAAAAGAGGGGATGGCACAGGAGAAGGTAGGAGAGGAAGAGAGTGGGAGATGGAAGAGGAGATAAAGGGTGGGAAGGAAAGAGAAAGGGTAGGAAGGGGTAAGAGAATAAAGATGAGAAAGGAAAAATGAAGATGGCAAGGAAAAGGTCACTGTCTCATAACTTGAGCCTTCTCAGTTGAGTTGTGGTCCCTTTGAGAAGCCAATCACTGACTGGCTTACCAGTCCACCGCCTAAGATATTAATACACAAGAAGTTTAACATGTTCCATGCACTGGCAAAATTGGTGGTTTTTCATCCTGTCTAGTGAACACGTAAGATGACAGGTATATCTTGCAAATTATTACTTACATCCTGTATACACACTGTGAACTGAATATATATATATGTGTGTACACAAACATGTGTTGTAAGTGAATGTTTCAGAAAACAGATAAGTTAATAAATAAGACACTTGAGTATCTTTATTGTGGAAATGTTTTGCCAAAGAAAAATGGTGGAATATCAGTAGTTACCTGGAGTATACTTGGAGAGGGTCTCGGGGAACAACGTCCCCGCGGCTCGGTCTGAGACCAGGCCTCGTGGTGGATCAGGGTCTGATAGAAAAAAGCTGTTACTGCTGGCCGCATGCAAACTGACGTACGAACCACAGCCCGGTTTGTCAGGTACTGACTTTAGGTGCCTGTCCAGTGCCTTCTTGAAGACAGCCTGGAGTCTATTGGTAATCCCCCTTATATATGCTGGGAGGCAGTTGAACAGTCTTGGGCCCCGGATATTTATTGTGTTGTCTCTCAGTGTACTCGTGACGCCCCTGCTTTTCATTGGGGGAATGTTGCATCTCCTGCCGAGTCTTTTCCGTGTGCAAGTTTGGTACTAATCCCTCTAGGATTTTCCAAGTGTATATTATAATGTATCTCTCTCGCCTGCGTTTCAAGATATACAAATCAAGGGACTTCAACCGTTCCCAGTAATTTAGGTGCCTTATCGTACTTATGTGTGCCATGAAAGTTCTTTGTACACTCTCCAGGTCAGCAATTTCACCTGCCTTGAAGGGGGCAGTTAGTGTACAGCAGTATTGCAGCCTAGAGAGAACAAGCTATTTGAAGAGAATGATCATGGGCTTGGCATCCCTAGTTTTGAGGGTTCTCATTATCCATCCTATCATTTTCCTAGCAGATGCTGTAGATACATTGTTGTGGTCTTTGAAGTAGAGATCCTCTGACATTATCACTCCCAGGTCCTTCACATTATTTTTTCGCTTTACTGTATGTTTAAAATTTGTTGTATACCGTGATAAAGTTTTAATTTCTTCAAGTTTTCCATATCTGAGTAGTTGAAATTTCTTTTCATTGAACTTCATATTGTTCTGAGTGGCACATATGAAGTTTGAGGTAATCAGTCCCTCAGCCTGGAGTCGATGTGATCAGTCCATTAATCTTGATAAAAGTACAACATATTTGTAGAGAAGGAGCTTATATACTGCAGACAATTAAGGAGAAGTAGCAGGAGGCGGCGCCACCATGGAAAAAACATCAGGTGGAATTAAGTCATGTTTGTAGGTTAGGCAGGCGTAGAATTCCATGAATTAGATCATGAGTAATGAAATAATCACATCAACTCCAGTTTGAGGGAATGCTTACCTCAAACTCCTGATCTTCCACCATTCTTATCTGTGACGGACTGAGGAAGACACTGATGAAACGTTTCCACAATTAAGATACCCAAGTGTTACTCAAGAGTCTCACTTATCAAACGTGTTTTCTTCTGTATTTCTCTACAGGCCTAGTCTCTGTAGTACTTCATGTCAAATTCCATAAGTGGAACTTATCCTGGGGATAATAACCTTTCCTTCTATATCAGTCAGTAATAAGACAAGAAAAACACGATGATGGGATTTTTACATATGTGAGGGTGTAGTAGAGGAAAGAAGAAATTGGAAGTGTTATGAAGGAAAAAAAACAGTGAACAAAATGTAACAAAGAAGGACACGAAAATAAATCATATATCTGAAAAAAGAGTTAAAAAATAAGTAGTTCTAGTATGAAATGAACAAAATGAAAGTAAGATCAATGTTCTCGGTGACGTTGATACTAAAGTGGGAGAGAATGTTGCATAGGTTGTAGTAGCAATGTTTACTGTGCCGGGGGTGATTGCCAGCTGGAGGCCTCTAATTGAATTATGAATAGAAAAAAACGTTAATAAGAGGTAATATTTATTGTTAGAAATAGAAGAGAAATGAGTATACGATATATGACGATGTATACAGTTACTGCAATTTACTAGAATACGTATATGCGTACATGGTAGATTAACAGTTAATACGTATTGGTGGATAAAAATTAATGGACAGAGTTCTGAATGTGTTTGTGGTAGCTACAGTGAAGTCTACATAGAGTACAAGAATGATGTCATTCTCAAGAGAGAAATAAAACTGAATGAGGTAAAAAGAATTGATAAGGAGGGAGTATAAGTCAAATACAGAGGTAGCAAGTGTAGTAGTGAAATGAAGATGATGTAATCAGTCCATCACTCTAGGAGAAATTGCGTTTAAGATGGTCAGTCCCTCAGCCTGGAAAAGAGTTCAGCTCCATGGTCTGGAACGATATTAAGCTGAAGCGTCAGGAGTGAGTCTTAAATACTGTCTCTGTATTTAACTGAAGCCTACCGTGTAGGCGAAACATTTCAGCAATAAAGATACCTAACTGTTGCCCATTTTTGTTAATCATCAATAAGGAAGAGGCTGAGGAAGTGTGCAGCCGAGGTATATGGTAAAATTGGGTAGGTGCTGGCAAGAAGAGTAATGATTAGTGGAATGATGAAGCAAAAATGCTACTCAGAAAATGAACGTGGAATATAAAACGACTTTACTGTGTAAAAAAATATACATGGATTACAGAAAATGCTGAAAGAGGTTAAACCGGTGGTGAATCCAAAAGGAAAGTATGTGAGAAGTCTTAATCAGGATATTTTCCTGAGAATAAGAGTCTGTTTAGGAGAGATTTAAAAAAACTGAGAAACCCTGGGGAGAAAATGTACTTGGCAGTTAAGAATGAAAGAGGCGAGACATCAGATGGAGATAGAGGTGTTGGAAAGATGGGGAGAATGATGATTTTGAAATCTTAATTGTTGAGGAAAGTAAGGCTGTGTTTTGAAATGTTAAGTGCATTATGTAAGGAGGAATAAGATCTGTTAAAAATAGAGATAAACCAGAGAGGGGTGGGAAGAAAGTGTGTGAGGCAGTAGGAAGGATGAAGGGGAATAAAGTAGCTGGGACTGATGAGCTGAAAGCAGTTTTTCTTTTCTGATGATTGTATCTGAGAGTAGTTGAAAAATTGCATTAATTGGAAGAAGAGTTTAGGAGTGAAACAAAGTTGAACAAGGTAACATAGCAAGGAGTCTGGTGAGGCAGTGGAGATGGCATGTTAGAGATTAATGTAGGGAGTATATATTATGTGGAGAGTGAGGAGCATAGCAGGAAGAGAGAGTGATGGGAGGAAAATAAAATTCAAGAGGCGGAGGGAAGGAGGCTTTTTGAGGTGAACTGGTCATTCAGAAAAGATGCAATAAAATAGGCTGGCCAAGGATGAGTGCAAACCCAGGGTGGACGGATGGAGGAATAATTGTCCCAGGAATGGCTGGAGGAAGAGGTCGGGTGAAGGAAGTTGCGAGTGGTGGGAGGCTCGGTATTCAGCGAGCATGTGTAAGCGTGTTACATTCGAGTGATTTCTGGGTTACGAGTGTAAAGCATAGGCATAGTAGCATAGTAGAATAGTAACATTTATGTTATATATGAAGGGATTTAGAAAAACTGGCTAACTAGGTTTGAGTTCTGAAAGTGGGAAGTAATGCCTGCATCACGAGGGATAAATAGGAATGTTGCAATTAGAAAAGTCATTTAAATTGCCATGTCTGCGAATTTCTGGCAAGAGGTCTTTTGAATGAACAAGGGTGAACTTTTTCTTTTTCTTTTTGATGGGAGCCATCCTACTTTGGTAAAAAACGGTCAATAACGCACTAGGTGAGTCTCACTAGGTGAGTCTCTGATGATATAAATGTGAACTGCCCCTCTCTAATACTTCCTGTCACTTATAATTACCTCCAGGCCTTTCCAACACCCACATAACCCTTCCAACACCATCCAGACTCTTCCAACACCTACCTGACTCTTCCAACACCTACCAGACTCTTCCAACACCTACCTGACTCTTCCAACACCTACCTGACTCTTCCAACACCCTCCAGACTCTTCCAACACCTACCTGACTCTTCCAACACCTACCAGACTCTTCCAACATCTACCTGACTCTTCCAACACCTACCTGACTCTTCCAACACCTACCTGACTCTTCCAACACCCTCCAGACTCTTCCAAACACCTACCTGACTCTTCCAACACCCTCCAGACTCTTCCAACACCTACCTGACTCTTCCAACACCTACCTGACTCTTCCAACACCCTCCAGACTCTTCCAACACCTACCTGACTCTTCCAACACCTACCAGACTCTTCCAACATCTACCTGACTCTTCCAACACCTACCTGACTCTTCCAACACCTACCTGACTCTTCCAACATCTACCTGACTCTTCCAACACCTACCTGACTCTTCCAACACCTACCTGACTCTTCCAACATCTACCTGACTCTTCCAACACCTACCTGACTCTTCCAACACCTACCTGACTCTTTCAACACCTACCTGACTCTTCCAACACCTACCTGACTCTTCCAACATCTACCTGACTCTTCCAACATCTACCTGACTCTTCCAACATCTACCTGACTCTTCCAACATCTACCTGACTCTTCCAACATCTACCTGACTCTTCCAACACCTACCAGACTCTTCCAACACCTACCTGACTCTTCCAACACCTACCAGACTCTTCCAACATCTACCTGACTCTTACAACACCTACCTGACTCTTCCAACACCTACCTGACTCTTCCAACACCTACCTGACTCTTCCAACATCTACCTGACTCTTCCAACACCTACCTGACTCTTCCAACACCTACCTGACTCTTCCAACATCTACCTGACTCTTCCAACATCTACCTGACTCTTCCAACATCTACCTGACTCTTCCAAC
This sequence comes from Cherax quadricarinatus, assembly GCF_026875155.1. NCBI lineage: Eukaryota > Metazoa > Arthropoda > Malacostraca > Decapoda > Parastacidae > Cherax > Cherax quadricarinatus. The sequence goes on from NC_069449.1 coordinate 11,470,489, forward strand.
ACCTACCTGACTCTTCCAACACCTACCTGACTCTTCCAACACCTACCTGACTCTTCCAACATCTACCTGACTCTTCCAACATCTACCTGACTCTTCCAACATCTACCTGACTCTTCCAACACCTACCTGACTCTTCCAACACCTACCTGACTCTTCCAACACCTACCAGACTCTTCCAACACCTACCTGACTCTTCCAACACCTACCTGACTCTTCCAACATCTACCTGACTCTTCCAACACCTACCTGACTCTTCCAACACCTACCTGACTCTTCCAACACCTACCTAACTCTTCCAACACCTACCTGACTCTTCCAACACCTACCTGACTCTTCCAACACCTACCTGACTCTTCCAACATCTACCTGACTCTTCCAACACCTACCTGACTCTTCCAACACCTACCAGACTCTTCCAACACCTACCTGACTCTTCCAACACCTACCTGACTCTTCCAACATCTACCTGACTCTTCCAACACCTACCTGACTCTTCCAACACCTACCTGACTCTTCCAACACCTACCTGACTCTTCCAACACCTACCTGACTCTTCCAACACCTACCAGACTCTTCCAACACCTACCTGACTCTTCCAACATCTACCTGACTCTTCCAACATCTACCAGACTCTTCCAACATCTACCTGACTCTTCCAACATCTACCTGACTCTTCCAACATCTACCTGACTCTTCCAACATCTACCAGACTCTTCCAACATCTACGTGACTCTTCCAACATCTACCTGACTCTTCCAACACCTACCTGACTCTTCCAACATCTACCTGACTCTTCCAACATCTACCTGACTCTTCCAACATCTACCTGACTCTTCCAACACCTACCTGACTCTTCCAACACCTACCTGACTCTTCCAACACCTACCAGACTCTTCCAACACCTACCTGACTCTTCTAACACCTACCTGACTCTTCCAACACCTACCTGACTCTTCCAACACCTACCTGACTCTTCCAACACCTACCTGACTTTCCTGCAAGTTTGCATAATATTACCAATTTTAAAATATATCTAAAGCTCTTTCAATTTATCTTAGTACTATTTTTCTTAAATATTAAATAACTGGTAAGTCGGAATTGGAAATTAGGAAAGTGAAGAAGAAGCAACATCAAAGCTTAAACACAGGTATTATACCAGGTTGAGCACACACTCAAGGTTCAGCACACATTCAAAGTTGAGCACACACTCAAGGTTCAGCACACATTCAAAGTTGAGCACACACTCAAGGTTCAGCACACATTCAAGGTTGAGCACACACTCAAGGTCTAGCAGAATCCACCATGTCAAAACTCAGCAGCTGTATATGATATATGAATTGTGTTAAAGTGACAGAGGAGACAGTGGTATACAAATTAAAGAACTGACGAAAGAATCAATGAACAGGCTGAACAATGGACAGACGGACAGACTAAACAGGTATAATGACCTACGGACAAGATGGTGGACAGATTGACAGAATAAAGAACGGGTTGATGGGCAGACGGAAATGCCGACGAACAATTGTATGATCTGGGACATATGCAGACGGGCAGACTGATGGTGGACGAGTGGAGAGGAAACACATTTACATCTTTCTATTATTTACCTCCTTCGTGAGGGCCACCAACTCAACCTACGCCTGGGGAAGATGTGAGACACGACCCAACACAACCATCAGGGATTTGAGACAAGATCCAACACAACCAGTAGCGGAGATGTGAGACACGATTCAACACAACCAGCAGCGATGTGAGACACAACCCGACACAACCAACAGCGATGAGACACAACCCGACACAACCAGCAGAGGGAATGTGAGACACGATCCAACACAACTAGCAGTGGAGATGAGACATAAAATGACAACCAGTGGCGGCTCCAAAATAAATGACGGAAATATTCCATATAGAAGAAGCTGAGGCTGTGTGGTCCACTCTTCATCTTCCGGGATGATCCGAGCCCATCTGATTTTGTAATGTACCGTCACTTCCTCCTCATAAGTTTTGAGTCTCATAAACATGTTTGCGAGGGCCACATGATTTGTTAGGAGGGAGAGGAAATAATTTATGAATCTCTGAAACATCTGCACACACCAGAGTGCTGCCTGTGAAATATGACTCTCAAGCCTTCAAGATTTGAGGGCGAGAAGGAAGTAGTCTAGAGAGAACGATCTCCACGATGCAATGTGGTCCAGATGCAAGGCGTTTTTATTATTAGTGTTAAGTTGAGAAAAATCACTATATTCAGTATGTGCGGTTACCCTATCATATTTCATCACACACACACACACTCCAAGAGATTCTTATATTGAATAATGAAGTACCTTTCTTAATGAACTCGGGAATTTAGTAAAGTGATGATATAGTCAGGCATCCCACTGAGGCTTCAGCAGCTGCAGGAGCTTTGAAGGTTTCCTCTTTTGACAGCTGTATTAATATTACCTGAGAACTTCCATATCTAGGGATGGTCTATCTCACACTCAGTGAGAATGTAATTTATTGCAGTGAAAGTGAATGTAATTATTGTAATTTAGTGTAATTTATTGTAATTTACTGTAATTTACCGCAGTAAAAGTACACCCATGATGGATGGTAGGGTTGAGGAGGAGAAGAAAGAGTGTGGTATTAGCCGACTAGTGTCTGTCGCATCCAGACAGGACTTGAGGTTTGAAATGATTTGATTAAAAAAAACATCACAGAGAGCAGCCGCTTATCTTTTTTAATATCGTTATTATCGGGTAACTACATGACAACATATGCTAAACCATAAATTGACCTTGAATAATGAATATTAAAATTTTATCGAGCATTCGTGCGTACCTAAATTGCACGATGAGCAATCTGCATGAACCTGGCTGCTCAGATTGGTGAGTAGGTTTTATATAACCCCATGGCAAAATCGCCCGATCCCCTCATATAACCCGGTGACGAAATCGCTCGATTCCCTCATATAACCCGGTGGTGAAATCGTCCGATCCCCTCATATAACCCCGTGGCGAAATCGCCCGATCCCCTCATATAACCCCGTGGCGAAATCACCCGATCCCCTCATGTAACCCCGTGGTGAAATCGCCCGATCCCCTTAAATCCAATAGGAATTTAAGAGCGTGAGAACGACTATATTTGAGTCAACAGTTTGATAGAAGAAGCGTGTCCTGTGCCAAACTTCTTCCTGTGAGCTCTCCTGTGGGAATGAAAGAGGGTAGAGAATGAACCCAGACGCTGGCGTTGGCCCAGGAATTAGATGGTGGACGCTCGTAGGAAGACGAGCCAAATCTGACCTGTGTTATACCCAGATGAGACTTATAGGTAGACTTAGGAGTCTACCCTGCCTCTTTAATTATTTAATATTAGCAATTATACGAGATTTTGTAAGTTGTGCTCCATTTATGGAGTATTTCTCTCTTTTAACTATACACTGAGAATATCTAACAAAAACTATGTTTCTCATAAGATATGTCAAAGCCCATTATAGGTGCTCACTGTGGAAAATATTTTCACAAAACCTTTTATTATCAGCTGGAATAATTCCAGAGAACGAAAAGGTTATCAGTTATGCGAAGACTGAATTCAGTCACACACCGAGGAGGGCTAACACTTTCATAAGCAGCATTGTTACTGAGGTAGAGTATGTGTGGTGGTGACTAGTGGATGACAAAAGCAGTGGTGGTCGTGTCTGGTGGATGGCAAAAGCAGTGGTGGTCGTGTCTGGTGGATGGCAAAAGCAGTGGTGGTCGTGTCTGGTGGATGGCAAAAGCAGTGGTGGTCGTGTCTGGTGGATGAGAAAAGCAGTGGTGGTCGTGTCTGGTGGATGACAAAAGCAGTGGTGGTCGTGTCTGGTGGATGGCAGTAGCTTACGGCTATTTCATCTGTCTACAGTGAAACATCAATTCTTCTTCATTTTTTCCAATATTCCCAATTATTATATTGTTTTATAATGATGGTGGTAGATAGTATACTATCTACCACATTTCTACGTGAACTTAAACTGAGAGATGCACTGAGTTTGCTTCAGCTCTACAAAACACTACATAAACAAAGTTTAATCCTAAGCTTGAAGATTAATGTGTCATCATCGTTGTGGTCTTAATGACAATGGTGTAGTCAACAGGTTTTAAACCTAACATTCCAACTGTTATACACATAAAACAAATGCAACGAACAGACCAGGTTAAAAAATTTATCGGTTTAAACAGAAGACAGTGAACACTTCCTTTGGATCAGTAATCCGGAGGGTTGATATCCCAGGATCAGTAAAACCGTATGTTAAAATCCCAGGATTAGTAATCTCGCGAATTAATATATCAGGATTGGTAATCCAGAGGAATAATATCCAAGGACTGTAATCTAGCGGGATAATATTCCACGATAAGTACCCAGGATAAGAATTCGGAAAGTTAATTGTTGCGCCCTCGGAAAAGGACGCAATAAATAATATGAATATATAGTTTTTTCATATAATTTCATATTGCCGAGTTTTTCGTTTATAGGCAAAACGAAAATTTCATGCTTTATAGCACTATTATTATTTGACTTATATTATTAGCTTATGTAGGTAGGTTGAATGTAGCAACTAACCTCTCATTGTGCTCGTTGAAGGAGAGTTTTGATTGGCGGCCAGTACGATGCAAACTACCTGCTCGCTTGTTTTGCATTCGTGCCAGGGTAAGCTGATATGAGTCTCCAGATGTTGGATCTGCCGGCCGTACTTCTCCTTTCTCTCTTTTTTTCTCTCTCTCTCCCCATCCCCTCTCTCTCTCTCTCTCTCTCTCTCTGTTCCTGGTGGGGGAAACACTTCCATCTCTGCTCTGTCTGGGAGAATGCTGTTCTCCTCTGCTCGTCTCCGTTGGTGAGCTGGACATCTCGCAGTTCTGTGCGCCTCTGTTCACAGAGTATTGTTTAGACTTAATGATATTTGACGTTTTCAGCTGGTGAGTGTCGTGAGACACACTCTGTATCTCTGGTCCCGAGTTCAACTCTCGACCTACATTGTCTTAGCATCTACCACACTGTTGATGTCAAAAATTGGAATTGCTGAGCTCAATTTCAGTAATAGGGGAGTTCAGCTTTCTCGAAGAGGATTTGTTGATGGTCCCCCAGTTAGGGTCGTTTTTGGTCTCCTTGACTCCTTGCCTGATGCTGTGCTGTTCACTGCTGCTTCGAGCATTATTGCTGTTTGGCGAATGGATCCTCATACTGTTCAAGGAAGCTGTTTGACTACCTCGATGATCCAGAAGTTAGGTTATTTAGGGACTTGTTGTCAGTCACATTCTAAGTCAGGTCGAGTCAATCTGAGCACATACCGAGGAATTACACATACACATATACTTACACTTCTATATTACTCTTGTACCTCCAGGTTCTGTCTAGTTGAACATGGGCAGCAGGGCCAAGGCACCCGGTCTTGCATCTCACCTGGCTCGGGATTTTGAATATAGGATTTTGAATATAGGATCTCTCAGGTGTGAGCCAGCCCTAGCTCGGTCACATGCAGGACGACAAGTGTGCAACCTCTTGCAAGCAGATGACTGACATAATGAACAATCTTAAGTTTCTTATTTCCAAAGAATTTTTGAGACTTAAGTTTGTGTAAGTTCTAGTGGATGAAGAGCCTGGAGAAGAGTTGGAGGTGTCACCCTGTGAGAGCGGAGAGGAAGATGGAGGAGAGAGGGGAGGGTAGAAGCAATGATAAAAGATGAATGGGTAAGAAGGTGAGAGGATGGGATTGGGAGGGAAAGGAGAGACGGAGGATGGAAGAAATTGGGAGAGGGAGGGGATGGAAGAAAGACTAAGAGGAGGGGAGTGGTAAGGGCAATAGAAAAGAGGGATGGGGGAATGTTTTCCGATAATATTTATTGTGAGGAATGATGCTATATATATATATATATATATATATATATATATATATATATATATATATATATATATATATATATATATATATATATATATATATATATATATATATATATAGAACACATCAGCCGATTCCCACCAAGGCAGGGTGGCCCAAAAAAGAAAAACTTTATCATTCACTCCATCACTGTCTTGCCAGAGGGATGGTTTACACTACAGTTATAAAGCTGCAACATTAACACCCCTCCTTCAGAGTGCAGACACTGTACTTTCCATCTCCAGGACTCAAGTCTGGCCTGCCGGTTTCCCTGATCCCTTCATAAATGTTACTTTGCTCACACTCCAAAAGCACGTCAAGAACTAAAAACCATTTGTCTCCATTCACTCCTATCAAACACGCTCACGCATGCTTGCTGGAAGTCCAAGCCCCTTGCACACAAAACCTCCTTCACCCCCTCCCTCCAACCTTTCCTAGGCCGACCCCTACCCTGCCTTCCCTTCACTAGAGATTTATACACTCTTGAAGTCATTCTGTTTCGTTCCAATCTCTTTACATGTCCGAGCCACCTCAACAACCCTTCCTTAGCCCTCTGGACAACAGTTTTGGCAATCCCACACCTCCTCCTAACTTCCAAACTACGAATTCTCTGCATTATATTCACACCACACATTGCCCTCAGACATGACATCTCCACTGCCTCCAGCCTTCTCCTCGCTGCAACATTCATCACCCATGCTTCACATCCATATAAGAGCGTTGGTAAAACTATACTCTCATACATTCCTCTCTTTGTTCCCAAGGACAAAGTTCTTTGTCTCCACAGACTCCTAAGTGCACCGCTGACCCTTTTCCCCTCATCAGTTCTATGATTCATCTCATCTTTCATAGACCCATCCGCTGACACGTCCACTCCCAAATATCTGAATACATTCACCTCCTCCATACTCTCTCCCTCCAATCTGATATCCAATCTTTCATCACCTAATCTTTTTGTTAACCTCATAACCTTACTCTTTCCTATATTCACTTTCAATTTTCTTCTTTTACGTACCCTACAAAATTCATCAACCAACCTCTGCAACTTCTCTTCAGAATCTCCCAAGAGCACAGTGTCATCAGCAAAGAGCAACTGTGACAACCCGCACTTCATGTTTGTTTCTTTGTCTTTTAACTCAACACCTCTTGCCAAGACCCTCGCATTCACTTCTCTTACAACCTCATCTATAAATATATTGAACAACCACCGTGACATCACACATCCTTGTCTAAGGCCTACTTTTACTGGGAAATAATCTCCCTCTTTCCTACATACTCTAGTTTCAATAACCTACCTCCTATACCATACACCTGCAACATCCACCCTATCCACCCTGTCATACACCTTTTCCAAATCCATAAATGCCACAAAAGCTTCTTTACCCTTATCTAAATACTGTTCACCTATATGTTTCACTGTCAACACTTGGTCCACACACCCCCTACCTTTCCTAAAGCCTCCTTGTTCATCTGCTATCCTACTCTCCGTCTTACTCTTAATTCTTTCAGTAATAACTCTACCATACACTTTACCAGGTATACTCAACAGAGTTATCCCCCTATAATTTTTCACTCTCTTTTGTTCCCTTTGCCTTTATACAAAGGAACTATGCATGCTCTCTGCCAATCCCTAGGTACCTTACCCTCTTCCATTGACCTGAGATTAGTCTTTGTGAATGTTTCGCCTGTTCTACGAATTCTAAAATTTGTAAAAATCTCTCGTGGGTCGATGCATGATGGGGATGAGATGAAAAGCTGAAAACCACCTGCCTGAAGACTGGATGCCATGGACCAAAACGTCTAGCGTTAGCTGGGCGCCAAGGTATTGGACCAGTGTGGTACGGTGGTAGAGCACTGCGTATCTTGTTCCAAGGTTCATAGGTTCGAGTCTCCTTCGACATGAGATTAGTGTTAGTGAATATATATATTATATATATATATATATTATATATATATATATATATATATAATATATATATATATTATATATATATATATATATATATGTCGTGCTTAATAGGTAAAACTGGTCAATTACCAAGAACTCATTTAAAATTAAGTCCTTTCTGAAATTTTCTCTTATACGTTTAAAGATATATTTTTTTTCATTAATGTTAATGTAAAAATTTATAATTTTGCACCAAAAGAATCTTAGAAAGCTTACCTAACCTTATCATAACAAGCTAAATTTATTTTAGCCTAGTCCAACTAAACATATTTTAGATACATATACAGTAATTTAATACTCAACAAACACAATGAAATAATGAAATATACTTTTTCGTTAGGTTCAGAATAATTTTTGCGAAATTATTGCATACACAAATTTTCGCTTGTCTTATATAGCAAGATGAGCGTTGCTATTTAAGCCAAGATCGCAAGTTTTACATATTCGGCACGACATATATATATGTTAATGCTGCCACGAACGAGTGGTTTTAAGTAATTATCAAGACTGCGAATGTCCGGGAACTCAACCCTCGATCGTTTAGCATGTTTTGGGAGAAGTCCGTCAATGTTCTGAGACGCCTTAGTATGTGCTCACTTATATGTTGTTGCTGGGGTCGATTCACAGCTCCTAGCCCCGAGTCACAGTTCCTGTGGGCCGGGTTGTGTGGGTGGTGGTGTGGATGGTGGATTGCGTGGTGGTGTGGGCGGTTGAGTGGGTGATGGTGTGGGCGGTGGTGTGAATGGTGATGTGGGCTGTGGTGTGGGTGTTGGTGTGGGTAGAGTGGGTGGTGGTGGTGGTGTGGGTGTTGGTGTGGGTGGTGGAGTGGGTGGCTGCAGAGGACAAGCAGCAAGAGTTGCATTGTAACAGCGACAGGGGTCACCAGGGCACCATCAATTTTGGAGGGGGGGCGGCGGGAGGGGGCGATGGGAGGGTGAAAATGGAAGGGGCGGCAGGAGGAGAGCGAGTCGCGAATAGGGAAGGAGGTGGCGGGAGGGAGGGGTGATGGGCAGGTGCATAGGTAAGGGGTGATGGGTGGGAGTAAGGGTAGGAGGAGGGTGTGATGGGCAGGTTTAGGGGGAAGGGATGAGGTGATGTGAAGGCGAATAGGGGAAGGAGGGGATGAACTATGGGGGGGAAGAGGTGGCCGAAAAATGGTGGGCGGCATGCGGGGGTGAGGTCAAGGCATGTGGGTGGTAAGGTGGGCGGCATGTGGGTGGTGAGGTGGGTGGCATGCGGGTGGTAAGGTAGACGGCATGTGGGTGGTGAGGTGGGCGGTATACGGGTGCTGAGGCGGACGGCAAAGGTGTCAGTGGTAATGGCAGGCAGAAATAACAGGTTCATGAGTGGGTGGCACACATGTATGTAGAGTGGGTGGCAACGAGGTATGTAGGGTGGATGGCAGGGTTTTTTGTAGGATGGATGGCAGCGTGCTATGTAGGAGTGGCAGCATGGTATGTAGGGTGGAGGGCAGGGATTTATGTAGGGTGGATGGCAGCAATTTATATAGGGTGGATGGCAGCGGGAATATAGGATGAATGGTAATGTGGTTTATAGGATGGGTGGCAGCATGGCTGATTGGGTAGGTGGCAGTGTGGTATATAAGGTAGGTGACAGTGTGGTTGATAGGGTGGATGGCAGTGTTGTATATAAGGTGGCTGGCAGTGTGGTTGATAGGGTGAGTGGCAGGGTATGTAGGGTGGGTGGCAGCGTGGTATGTAGGGTGGGTGGCAGAGTGGTATGTTGGGTAGATGGCATGGTGGTTGATAGAGTGGGTGGCAGTGGTATATAGGGTGGGTGGCAGTGTGGTTAATAAGGTGGATGACAGCGTGATATACGTATAGGCTGTTTGAAAGTGTGGTTGATAGGGTGAGTGGCAGTGTGGTTAATTGGTAGGTGGCAGTGTCGTTAATTGTTGGGTGATAGCGTGGTTAATTGTTGGGTGGCAGTTTGGTTAATTGATGGGCGGCAGTGTGGTTAATTGGTGGGTAGCAGTGTAGTATATAGGGTAGGTGTCAGTGCGGTTGACAAGGTGGATGACAGCGTGGTATATAGAGAGGGTGACAATATTAAGCAGCAAGGTGGATGACAGAAGCGAGGGGCAGGGTGGATGGCAGAAGCAAGTGACAAGGTGGATGTAGCATGCTAGAGTACTTTACATTATATTCCGCGCATGTCACCCATATAGGCATTCCCTCCTGACCAGTAAACCAAATGCTAAGAGTATAGCAAGTAGGGCACCCTTGTTACGCTTGCACCTTGGTTCAACCAGCCAACCACAAGTAAACGTGCTAATGTTGTGAGGATATATCTGGGACTCGTGGATCAACACTGCAGACTTACCTCAAGTCTTGCTTGCTAACTTGCTTCTGTACGTAGTGTACATACATTGTACATATACTTGTATGCTTATTGGTGAAGGAATAATATTCCAAGTATTTACTCATTGCTGACTTTTATCCTTCCTCATTAGCACTGGTTGTCTTACTGACGCTGCTACCAGCCTGTGTACAAGCCACAAAACTACACCTGAGTTCGAAATAGTGATTGACAGAGGCGACGGGGGAGTAGATGGAGAACTAGACGGCAGGATGGACGACAAAATGCGAGCCGCAGGGTGGATGACAGAGGCGAGCCGCAGGGTGGATGACAGAGGCGAGCCACAGGGTGGATGACAGAGGCAAGCCGCAGGGTGGATGACAGAGGCGAGCCGCAGGGTGGATGACAGAGGCGAGCCACAGGGTGGATGACAGAGGCGAGCCGCAGGGTGGATGGAGAAGTAGATGGCAGTGTGTGTGTCCAGGAGAGAATGTCTAAGTAGGTGAAAAGGTGACATGGCAGGGTGAGTAGCTGGGTAGCTGATTGGTCGGCAGGGAAGCTGGATGGGCAAGGTGGGTGGCAAAGATAGTACAAGGATAAGAGGCACAGAAAAGGCAGGTAAAGCTTCAAAGTGGCAGAGTGGGTGGAATAATGGATGGCAGGGGAGAAGCAAAGTGGGAGACAGACTGGGTGGCAGAATGGGTGGGTAAATTTGGTGGAAGACTTGGTGCATGTGCGATGGCAGTGAGCGGAAGAATGGGTGGCAAAGTGGGTAGCTAAAGTGGAGGAAGAGTGAAAGAGAGGGTGGAAGAGAGGGTAAAAGAGGTAGAGTGGAAGAGAGGATTGAAGAGAGTGGAAGAGAGCGTGAGAGAGAGGGTGGAAAACTGGGTGTAAAAGTGGGCAGCAGATTGGGTTACAGAGGGTAGCAGGGAGAGTGGCAGAGTAAGTGGCAGGTATGGTGGAGGTGGGTAACAGAATGGACTGGCAGAGTGGGTTGGCCGAGTGGGGTGGCAATGTGGGGTGGCAGAGTGGGGTGGCAGAGTGGGTTGGCAAAGTAGGATGGCAGAGTGGGAGGGGAGGGGTGAGATGGCAGAGTGGGATGGCAGAATGGGTGGAAGATACGGCAGAGGTGGGTTGCAGAGTGGAGTGGCAGAGTTGGTGGCAGAGCGAGGTGGCACAGTGGGGTGACAGAGTAGGGTGGCACAGTGGATGGCAGATACGACAGAGGTGGGTGGCAGAGTCGGGTGGTGGAGTAGGGTAGCAGAGTGGGATGACAGATTAGGATAGCAGAGTGGGTGGCAGAGTAGGTGGCAGAGTGGGATGGCAGAGATGGGTGGCAGAGTGGGATAGCAGAGTGGGATGTCAGAGTGGGTGGCAGAGTGGGTGGGTCGTTATGTAACAACCTCCTACCAGAGCTCAGCTTTAATTCACTTGGGGTGTGTGGAGGGCGCGGCCGCCACCCCTCCCCGCCCACCAGAAAGCCACCCACCAATCCCCGCCCACCCGAAAGCCCACCCGTCCGCCCACCACCCAACAACGACAAGGGACATACCAACGCCGCCTGATACGCCACCCCAGTAATGGTGGTAGGCGCACACTGGTGGTGAGTGGTGGTAGGAAGTGGTTGGTGGTGAGGGTGGTAATGGCAAGTGGTTGGTGGTGGTTGGTGGTGGTGGTAACAGTGAGGGTGGTTATGGTAGCAGTGAGGGTGGTGGTGGTAGTAGAGAGGGTGTTGGTGGTAGCAGTGAGGGTGGTGGTGATAGCAGTGAGGGTGGTGGTGGTGGTAGTAATGAGTGGGGGTGGTGGTTGGAGTGAGGGTGGCAGTGCTGGTATTGCGGGAGTGAGAGAGGTAATGATGGTGGTAGTGGTGAGGGGGTGAAGGGTAGTGGTGGTGATGGGGTGAGGGAGGTGGTGGTAGCGATGGAGTGAGGGAGGTAGTGGTGTTGGTAATAGTGGGGGTGAGGGAGGTAGTGGTGGTAGTGTTGGTGCGGTGAGGGAGGTGGTGGTTATGATGGGGTGAGGGAGGTAGTGGCGGTGGTAGTGGCGGGGTGAAAGGGAGGTGGTGGTGGTGGGGGGTGAGGGACGTAGTGGTTGTGGTGGTGGTGGGGAGGGGTGAGGGAGGTAGTGGTGGTGGTAGAGGCGGGAGTGAGGGAGGTAGTGATTGTGGTGGTGGTGGCAGGGGTGAGGGAGGTAGTAGTGGTGGGGGTGAGGGGACTTAGTGGTTGTGGTGGTGATGGCGGGGGTGAGGGAGGTAGTGGTGATGGTAGTAGTGGCGGGGGTGAGGGAGGTAGTAGTGGTGGTGGTGGCTGGGGTAAGGGAGGTAATGATTGTTGTGGTAGTGGCGGGGGTGAGGGAGGTAGTGATTGTGGTGGTGTGACGGGGATGAGGGAGGTAGTGGTGGTGGTAGTGGTGGCTGGGTTGAGGGAGGTAGTAGTGGTGGTGGTGGCGAGGGAGAGGGAGGTAGTGGTGGTGGTTGTGTGGGCAGGGGTGAGGGAGGTAGTGGTGGTGGTAGTGGTGGCTGGGTTGAGGGAGGTAGTAGTGGTGGTGGTGGTGGGTGGCGAGGGAGAGGGAGGTAGTTGGTGGTGGTTGTGGTGGCAGGGGTGAGGGGAGGTAGTGGTGGTTGGGTTGAGGGAGGTAGTAGTGGTGGTGGTGGCGAGGGGGAGGGAGGTAGTGGTGGTGGTTGTGGTGGCAGGGGTGAGGGAGGTAGTGGTGGTGGTTGTGGTGGCAGGGGTGAGGGAGGTAGTGGTGGTGGTTGTGGTGGTGGCGGGGGGTGGGGAGGTGGTGGTGGTTGTGGTGGTGGCGGGGGTGTGGGAGGTGGTGGTGGTGGTTTTTGGTGGTGGCGGGGGTGTGGGAGGTGGTGGTGGTGGTTATGGTGGTGGCGGGGGTGTGGGAGGTGGTGGTGGTGGTGGTTGTGGTGGTGGCGGCGTCGGTGGCTGCTACTTTTGCTGTTGAGGCGGTAGTGGTGGTGCTGGTAGTGGTGGTGCTGGTAGTGGTGGTGCTGGTGATGGTGGTGTTACTGGTGGTGGTGATGCGGTGATTGCGATGATAGTGATTGCAATAGCGGTGATAGTAGTGATTGGTGACAGTGGTAGTAACAGTGATAGTGGTGGTGATGGTGGCAGTGGTGGTAACAGTGATAGTGGTGGTGATGGTGGCCCGTGGTGGTAACAGTGATAGTGGTGGTGATGGTGGCAGTGGTGGTAACAGTGATAGTGGTGGTGATGGTGACAGTGGTGGTAACAGTGATAGTGGTGGTGATGGTGACAGTGGTGGTAGCAGTGATAGTGGTGGTGATGGTAACGGTGATGGTGGCGGTAATAGTCGTGGTGATGGTATCGGTGATTTTGGCAATTTTAGCGGTGATGGTAACAGTGATGGTGGTGGTGATAGTGGTGATGGTGGTCATGTAGTGGTGGTGATGATGGTAACGTTGGTGTTGATAGTGGTGGTGGTGGTGACGGTGGTGCTGATAGTGGTGGTGGTGGTGATGGTAACGGTGATGGTGTTGATAGTGGTGGTGGTGGTGATGATAACGGTAGTGTTGATAATGGTGGTGATGGTAACGGTGGTGTTGATAATGGTGGTGGTGATGGTAACGGTGATGTTGATAATGGTGGTGGTGGTGATGGTGATGGTAACGGTGGTGGTGGTGATGGTAACGGTGATGGTGGTGGTGTTGGTGACTTCTTATAATCTTGAAAGCTTAACTGAGTAGTTTCCTTTGCCTCTAAACTTGTGAATTGCAGTTTGTTTAGTCTTGTAAGCTGAAGTGTCTTTTATTCCTTTAATCTTTTAAGCTTACGTGACTTGTAATTCCTTTAGCCTTGTAAGCTTATGTAACTTGTAGTTCTTTTAATCTTGTAGACTTAGCTAACTTAATTCCCTTAATCCTGCAAACTCTAGTGACAGTTCCATCAGACTGTCGCTGTAGTGTAGCAGTTCCAACCTCAAGACGAGTCCGGCAGCGAGTGTCTCAACCTCCTCACGCTTGTGTACACGCTTGACCTGCTGCAGGCTCCATGCTGGCGCTGCGTACTCTGAAAACGTCTTGATATGTTGTGTAGAATCTTAAGGTTGAGTTCCTTGCTGATGTATCTCACGGTCGTTCTAGGGCATATTACTCTCCCAGGAAACATTGTT
>NC_069449.1:11485288-11513752 GCF_026875155.1 Cherax quadricarinatus
CACTGCTTTTGCCATCCCCCAGACACGCCACCATGCTTTTGCCATCCCCAACACGCCCCCACTGTTTTTGCCATCCCCCAGACACGACCACCACTGCTTTTGCCATCCCCAACCGACCCCCACTGCTTTTGCCATCCCCCAACACGACCGCCATGCTTTTGCATCCACCAGCACGCCCACCACTGTTTTGCCATCCACGACACGACCACCACTGCTTTTGCCATCCACCAGACACGACCACCACTGCTTTTGCCATCCACCAGACACGACCACCACTGCTTTTGCCATCCACCAGACACGACCACCACTGCTTTTGCCATCCACCAGACACGACCACTACTGCTTTTGCCATCCACCAGACACGACCACCACTGCTTTTGCCATCCACCAGACACGACCACTATCGTAAGGGTTCTTGAATGGAGATATCGTAGGTTGAAAGTAGACACACTTGTAGGATGGTAAATATATTGTCAGACTGAGATGAGAGATGGAGCCCGGTGCCAAGCCTGTTCACGTTCTGTAGGTCTGCCGCCGAGTGAGAGCGGGACAGAGGAATGGGCCTCCTCGTGAGCAACCCGTGACGTCACACCAAGCCACAGGCCTACGAGGGATCTCGTGTCTAAAGCACAGGGATGATACTAATATGCTATGCTATATAATACTGGGAATACAGGGATCAGCAACCATGCTGACAGCTCGGTCATGTTACGTATGTCGTCCCGACATACACTACTATACTATAGGCTGAACAGGCAGGCGGATCTGGGCTGATTCTATACAATAACAAATTCATATATAACTTAGAACTAATGGATGGTAAAACATGATTTTGACGTAATGGTGTGTTAACGTAATCATTACAAACTATAAGAACAAATCATTATACAATATGGTTTGGAATTGATCGATCGATCTGAATTCATGCACTCTACGGATTCTGGGGAAGAATAATTATATACAAAGAATGTTTAACAGAAAGGCAGATTCGGTGCACTCAAATCTAGACTGTTAATTTCAGAATACGGGGGGAACGGTAACACGAAAATTTCCAACAAACTGATCAGCTAATAATAAACACACAGTTGACAATTTCTTTCATCTCGGACATCTAATTATACAGACTATGTAATTTAAACCCAATTCTGCAAGGGTTAGGTTTACATATGCAGAAGGTTATCATCTCTGGGAGGGTCGAATTCCTCTGCAATGGCTAACACATGCCTTGACTGAGAGAGATCTAAAGGGAATATCACAAAAGATACTTGCGGGTTTCTCATTACTTTTCGAGTACGCAAGGATAACGACATTCAGGTTTGAGTATCTGACTGAGTATCTGAGTAGAGAGAAACAGGATCAGGAGGATTGTCAGAGTCTGCCCTCATTAGTCTGGGTAACAATATCCTAAACACGCATACTAATTTCATATGATCTAAATGCGATTCTTTGTATTTGCCATTTACTAACTTCTCTAACCTATACTTATTTCCAAGATATGTTCAACAACCCCGATAAGGTCCGACAAACTTTTGATCAAGCTTTGGCATTGCAGACGTTTTTGTTAAAGTTAATCAGCATGACTCTCGAACCTACTTTGATTATGGATGGCTTAGCACGGCTATTAGTTACTCTAGTAAATTCTGCTGTTGCTTTATGAATGTTTCACGGATTCTTCTAAAAACACTTTGAGCTAAGCTGGTACGAGTTGCTACGAAATCACAGGGTTGTAATTAGGTTTCGGAGTGGAATATAACAACTAAATAGGGTAAACGTTTGTCTACACCATACAATGCATAATGTGGAGTATCACCTATGGAAGCATTGTAAGCAGAATTTATGGCACACTGGACATCTGGTATAACTTCATCCCAAGTTTCACTTTTGGGGGTTGATAGTGGCTCTCAGAACATCAAGTACTTTTTTATTGGTTCGTTCCGCTAACCCATTGCTGGCAGGATGATGGGGAAAACAATGGTGGATTTAGAGATCTTGTATAAAGTACACAAATTTTCAAGAATCTCATTACAGAATTCACCTCCATTATCTGTTACTAAGGACTTTGGGGTGGTATGCCTGCAGATAATGCTTTCTTTAAACGCTCTAGCTACTGTCTCTGCAGTCTTATCTGCAATGGGAACTAGCTCACAATACTGGGGGAAATGGTCTACCATAACACACAGATTTTGTTGCCTTGGAGGGAACTTTTAAAATTTAAAGTTAACAAATCAAGGCAACTCTTTCCCACGGTTCGCTAGGGGTTTGGGGTACACTTGGATTGGGTTGGGACCATTGACTTTTCCCTTTATGCTGCATACAGACACTACTTTCTTAACATACTGGGAAATGTCGTTGCCATACGTGGCCAAAAGTATTTCATTCTGGCTTGTTTCACAGAACGATCCATACCGGGGTTGGTGCAACACCTGGTGCATCATGAACTAGCTGTAAGCTACGTTCACTAGTGACTGTGGAATTACTAACTGTAAACTCTTCTCTTGGAGTACCCAACCGGCTGTTCGATACAGTAATTCCTGACTCATTACAAAGTCACTAATGGGGTGCTGGTGGCTTTACAGTAAGAATGGGATCTTCCTGGAGAAGGAATCGAATCACACCAGACCACATGGGATCTATTCTTTGTGCAGTTTTGACATCCTCGACAGTAAATGGAGGATCTGCAGTAACTACACTAACGTGTCGCGATAAAGCATCTGCGACTACATTTGACTTGCCAGGTAAATGTTCAAAAGTGGGATTGAACTCTTGGATAGTAAAGGACCATCTGGCTAACCTTCCAGAGGCTGTTTGTTTTTGGAATAAAGGTATCAGTGGCGCATGATCTGTCAAGACATGAACAGGGTACTGGTAAATGATGTCTCGGAAGTGCTTTAAAGACCACACTATTGCTAAGGCTTCTTGCTCCGTTACTGTATAATTACGTTCAGCCTTCGTAAGGACTCGGCAAAGCAAATGCAACTGCGTTGTACTTGCTATCAGTCTTCTGAGCTAGTACGGCACCTATGCCAATTGAACTAGCATCATTTGTCAGATAGAAGGGCTTAGAAAAATCTGGGAATTTCAAAATTGGCGCAGATGTTAGCTTTTCTTTTAGCTTTTGGGAAATGCTGTTTCTTGACGGAAGGTCCAAAACAAAAGGAGCATCTTTCTTAAGCAACTCAGTTAGAGGAGCACTATGGAAGAAAAATTAGCAATGAAAGATCTATAAAAACCTGCAAAGCCCACAAAGGATCTTACGCATCAGCATTTTGGGATTTTGGGAAATTTAGTACTGCAGTTACTTTACTTTGGTCAGTCGAAACCCCCTCTAGAGTGACTACGTGCCCAAGAAACTTAATTTTTCTGATCTGAAAATTGGCATTTAGACAGTTTGATCTTTAAATTTGCTTCTTCAAGCTTTCCAAGTACTGTATCAAGTCTTTTCAGATGTGTGTCCCACGTCTTCGGACATGACGATTACGTCGTCTAAGTACACCATAAGTGCTTTACCTATCAGACCTCTAAAGATATAGGTCATGAGTCTAGAGAACGTATAGGAGACGATCGTAATCCAAACGCCATACGGAGGAAATGATAATGACCTGTGGGAGTGGAGAAGGCTTTTAAATTTAACTCTTGGCTGTCCTCGTGAAGAGGGACTTGCCAAAACCCTTGTAACAAGTCTAGGGTCGAGAAGACTTTGTTATCTCCGATATTGCGTAAAAGGTCACCTAGTACAGGAAGGGGGAAACGATCTGGAATGGTTTTTCGCGTTTAACTTCCTAAAGTCAATCACCGGGCGCCAAGTGCCACCTTCTTAGGCACTAGGATCAAGGGCGCATTCCGGGGTGAATTGCTATGTCAATAACTCCACATTGAGCATTTGATTGATCAGTTCCTCTGCGCCCAGCAACTTTTGAATGAGGCATTCTGTACGCAGGTATGTAAATAGGTCTAGTACCAGGTTCAGTGGAATACGATGGGACAATAAGTTCGTTATACCCATCTTCTCACCGGGTAAGGCAATAGTTTTACGACGTTTGTTCAACAGAGTCAACAAACGCTTGACTTCGTCTGGGAAGTCAGTAGGAGCTAAGTCTTTCTCCCTCAACTGGTGAAACAGATTGATCCGGAGAAGTGGATGAGGTCTCCCCGGTAGAAATAGCACCGACCCACTGGTCAGGTGACACGTCATCCTGTACTTGAACAGGTAAGGATAGTGAACTAGGTCAACGAGGTTGGAATTTGCTCTGAGACGAACACTGTGACCCAAAGTGTTAGCAAGGAGTAAATGGATCTTACTGTCTCTTACAATGTGTAAGGAAAGGGTTTTCAGCAAATAAACCTTTGACCTTGCAGGAATCACGTCAACTAGGAGGGTATCACCATCTGGAACATTAGGAACAACAACAGACACTCTAGTGAGAGCACTAGCCGCAACAGAGACGTCTTTCTGCAACGGCATGTGACATCAACAAGAGATGGCATTACTAGTTCCAAGTAATCGTTTTCTGACAAGGCATCCCCTGTGGAGAACTACAACTCGAACTAGCAGTCTTTGCAGGGATAGGCTGTGCACTCAAGGCAGTCTGAGTGTCCTCGGACACTTGAGGCACGGAACACTATCCTGCAAGTCTGAAGGTATAGGTGGAACCTAATGGGAGTGACAGAATTACCAGTGCCTGAAACCCCTTGGGTACGCTACTGGAAATTGCATTGGCTTTTAAGGACTTAAGCGTACATCATACTCTGCAGCAGTAAAGACAGATTTTTGATCCAAGCTGGGAACCCCAGAATGGAACATTAAGTCATCTATTTGGGCATGCCATCGGTACGGGTCGAGCACAATGCGTAAAATCTCGCATGGAAGCAAATCCCAGAAGAAAGGGCACCAGGGAAAGTAATCTGGTCGACAACAAGAAAGCAGCAGTAAGTCTCTGCCTTGGATAGTAAAGGTGAGCGAAGTCGACCTCGGACTCGCAGAAGAGAACCAGCTACTCCACCAAGGAAGGTTACAGTAGTTGGTTCAACGAGAGGATACGTCGTAACCGCTTCTCTTTAAACAAGCTAGACCTAATGATATTAACTTGCGCACCAGAGTCCCTGAACCATGAACGGGCGCATTATGGACAGAAGCTTGTACAAAAGGACCAATCGTTGCATTAGAACTCATACGCAAACAGGAAGTTGAGTTATCATCGGAGAAAGCATCTTCTACTTCATCCCCAAATTCCTCTACGTCAGAGACGTGTGAAGCCACATCAAACAGCAGGATTGTCATTCTCGAGACTGCTTAAGGCTTCAAAAGGGAAATTTTGAACGGGATTTGGCGTACTCATTATCACTTACCGTCACCATTTGGCGTTTTACTGGGGCGCTCTAATTCCCCCGAATTGAAGAATGAGCCTGGTTCTGATTAGACTGTGAACCACGACGTCTGTTTCCTCTCCTGGCTCTGCGGTTGGGAACGGCCATGGAAAGATCTAGAGTACCGCATATTGAGAGCGCATTGCACTCAGATGTATCATGTCCATGAAATTTTATGATGAGTACAGTAGGGAAATCTGACTGGTACTCATCATCAGTAAAGACGCTTCTTAGGGTAACTGTCATAACAATTACTAGCGATATGGCCACGGAAACCACAATTGTAGCAAATTATTTGACTGTGGTTACTGTACGTACTATGGGTGTTACGGAATGATAGCTCTTAACACTTGCTTTGGATGATGAGCGTGAGTGATTGCGGTTGAGAGGTTTGGTAGTACACAAACTAAAGGAGGTACAGGATTGGACAAGGTGTTTGGCATAGACCTACGATAAGGGAAGGGTCCCTCGGGACACAAATTTCTTACATGGATTAAGCTTTAAGTGGTCCATATTAGCATCTAGCGGACTTGAATTGTACACATCTTAGATGTCGGTGGCATTAGTTGTTTAACGACCTCCAAATGCAGCTAATCTGGCAAATCCATCAAGGGGTGGTTTTTCAATATCGTTAAGATATCTTGAATTTTGGCCTGCTTTAACAAATGAGGACATTAGGGTTTTTGAGACGGAGAGCAAACTCCTCTAATGACTCTTCTGGTCTCGGGGCTGTGCAAACTAATTCTTTGAGAACAACGAACGGGTCGTTTCTCGCACTGGTTCAAGATAATTGCGAATTAACTGTTCATAATCTTGCCACCTGGTCAGATCTTGAAAGTCCTTATCGAAATTTAAATTTTAAAAACATTTTAGGCAGCTGAAGAACGGGCTAACTCTCCTTTCCGATACTTATTAAAAGACTCTCAGATGGGGGACCATCAACTGAAGCGTCACTCTGGTCTAACGGCAGTAAACCAACCCTCAAGGTTGTCTGGGTCACCATTGAATAATGGCATAGCATCATACGGATCACGAGTGAAGTTACGCAGGCCTGAAGTCTGAGTATGTCTATCGTTTGATACGGAGTTACTCGAATTTTGGGCTGGGCACATTAATGTTGTACTAGCAGCAAGTGCTGAGGCATCGCTAGAGAAAAACTTGAGACATGTTTGCAAAAATGTAAAACTAGAATTTAGAGAACAAGAAAATGATAATGAGGAACACACAACACAGTGAAATTTAAATGGAAGAAAAAGCTTAACTATTCTGCATAGTAATTAAAAATTGACATTACACAGTAAGGGAAAGAACTCACACAAGAATAATATGCAACTTAACAAACACTGAAAATCAAGAGAACTTGTACTTTGCTCAAATCTAATATGCTCAACTTTTACTTTAATTGAATAAATGGGACAGTGAGTTGTCTTTACTTTCAATGCAACAAGGAAAATACACAATAAAATAATAGAATGGACTCAATAAACTTGTGCAAAAAATTAAAACAAACACACAATTCACTGAAAAATAAAATAAATTGACAGACAGAATAAAATACTATGCACAGAACAGAGCATAAGAAACTGCACTGTAATAAAAATGTATTGCACAACACTGCATAAAATTTTCTGCAAGAAAAACTTTAATAGCAACACAATATTTGCACAAGAATTATTGCAAAATGAGTCTATGTGCAATAATAAAAATTATAACACACAAGAAAAGAAATATATCAAGGAATGAACACTTAACTCTTAACTGCACTTTAAAAAACAAGCAAAAGAACAATTTACTTTAGAAGGAGAATTTTAAAAAATTTCACTAAGAGGGGAATTTGTCAATAAAACATGAAAAAAATAATAGATGCAAAAAAATACATAACAAAACAGAGGGTTGAACACTTACAGTGATGCAGAACACATCAACATAAACACAATACTAGAATTTTCTTGCAATGAAACGAGTGTGAAAAATTTTGTAAATATGAGCTCTTTCTGGGTCTTTTAAAAATGGCAAATATTGTCTGTGGAAATAAGACAAATTAGACACTGGCTAAATGGAAAGAATATGAAAAACAAGATGTTCAACACACAGGGAACAAAACAAAAAATTTCACAAATGCGGGAAGAAAAAATAACAGACAACACTGATTGTGATGCAGAATATGAGGTGAAAAATTTACTGAGTTAATACACTGGAATTCTGAAGTTTAAACACAAGTTCTATAATGCTCATATGTTGCACACACAACAAGGGAAACACTAAGTACTTACTTCAAGTGTTATAAAAAGATACACAAAAACAACAGATATAAAATAATGCACGAAAATTAACACTGAATTAAGGAGATTAAAAGAAATTAATGCAATCAGTACATGATAAACACTGAGTCTGATCAAGAGTCACTGAATGTCACTAAGAGAAAAATTCACTGGGAACACAAAAGAAATGTCTCAACACTCGCAAATGTCTCTAAAAAAAAAATATTATAGCTGTAACAACTTGAAGAATGAGACTGATGGATTGTTTATATCGTCTTGCTGCTGTCCTCTGCACAATGATCGTAGAATTGCGCTAAATCGGCGAGGGGACAACACCAGGAGGCTTTAAAAGATGGCGCCCACTCTCTAGCTCTTGACCCCTATGTGGTCCTTAAAATATGGTGCTACAACCCTTACAGTGCACCAAAACACTGATGAGGTAGGTGAGTTGTAATGGCCGACTGTAGTTGGGTTTGTGGGTAATGCTGAGCGAGGCTCTGAGACCGGCAATGGTGCGACACACGTGATCGTGAGTGGGTTTGGGGTTATGGGTTGAACGTCGTAAGCCTCACTGAGAAAACCCACACTGCCGCGAAGATAATTCTAAAAACCGGCTGGCTTAGAAGAAACCCACGAAATACTACAACACCACAAGGATGACAAGGAGCACTCAGAATGCTTGGAACTTAATACAAGCGATGAAGGCTACTCATGTGGCTTTTCTTTAGTACTGGGGTAAGACACCTGGGTTTTGTTGCTAGCTGGCTTAAACTTAAAACCCCTTTACACAGAATAGCTTGATAACTTCACACGATGAGCACAGCAGGGGTGGAAGCTGGCTTGGAGGGAAAATAATTGGATGGAGTAGGCTAGGCTGGACTGGCTCGGGTGTTCTGACTCCCCCACCACAGACTGGAGCTGGGTTATTTTGCAAACTCGGGTCAACCCCTCGGGGGTAATGCAAAAAGCAGTTAACACTAATACAAAGAGACTGACCAGTGAATAATGTAGAAGCTGGTAGAGTAGCTGGCTTTTAGGTAGCTGGATGGGGTGAACCTCGGTAGTCGTAGGCCTACTGGTCACGAAATGGCCGTCTTTCTGGTCGACAATTTTATCTCCAGAAATCGCTGTAATCGTCGAATTACAGGCTCACCGCTGTCACCATTTATCGTAAGGGTTCTTTAATGGAGATATCGTAGGTTGAAAGTAGACACACTTGTAGGATGGTAAATATATTGTCAGACTGAGATGAGAGATGGAGCCCGGTGCCAAGCCTGTTCACGTTCTGTAGGTCTGCCGCCGAGTGAGAGCGGGACAGAGGAATGGGGCCTCCTCGTGAGCAACCCGTGACGTCACACCAAGCCACAGGCCTACGAGGGATCTCGTGTCTAAAGCACAGGGATGATACTAATATGCTATGCTATATAATACTGGGAATACAGGGATCAGCAACCATGCTGACACCACCACTCCTTTTGCCATCCACCAGACACGACCACCACTGCTTTTGCCATCCACCAGACACGACCACCACTCCTTTTGCCATCCACCAGACACGACCACCACTGCTTTTGCCCTCCACCAGACACGACCACCACTGCTTTTGCCATCCACCAGACACGACCACACTGCTTTTGCCATCCACCAGACACGACCACCACTGCTTTTGCCATCCACCAACACGACCACCACTGCTTTTGCCATCCACCAGACACGACCACCACTTTCTTTTGCATCCACCAGACACGACCACCACTGCTTTTGCCATCCACCAGACACGACCACCACTGCTTTTGCCATCCACCAGACACGACCACCACTGCTTTTGCCATCCACCAGACACGACCACCACTGCTTTTGCCATCCACCAACACGACCACCACGCTTTGCCATCCACCAACCCCGACCACCACTGCTTTTGCCATCCACCAGACACGACCACCACTGCTTTTGCCATCCACCAGACACGACCACCACTGCTTTTGCCATCCACCAGACACGACCACCACTGCTTTTGCCATCCACCAGACACGACCACCACTGCTTTTGCCATCCACCAGACCGACCCACTACTGCTTTGCCATCCACCAGACACGACCACCACTGCCTTTTGCCATCCACCAGACACGACCACCACTGCTTTTGCCATCCACCAGACACGGCCACCACTGCTTTTGCCATCCACCAGACAAAAGACCACCACTGCTTTTGCCATCCACCAGACACGACCACCACTGCTTTTGCCATCCACCAGACACGACCACCACTGCTTTTGCCATCCACCCGACACACCGCCCCTGCTTTGCCATCCACCAAACACGACCACCACTGCTTTTGCCATCCACCAGACACGACCACCACTGCTTTTGCCATCCCCAGACACGACCACCACTGCTTTTGCCATCCACCAGACAGACCACCACTGCATTTGCCATCCACCAGACACGACCACCACTGCTTTTGCCATCCACCAGACACGACCACCACTGCTTTTTGCCACCACCAGACACGACCACCATGCTTTTTGCTATCCACCAGACACGACCACCACTGCTTTTGCCCTCCACCAGACACACCACCACTGCTTTTGCCATCCACCAGACACGACCCCCACTGCTTTTGCCATCCCCCAGACACCCACCACTGCATTTGCCATCCACCAGACACGACCACCACTGCTTTTGCCCCCACCAACACGACCACCACTGCTTTTGCCATCCACCAGACACGACCACCACTGCTTTTGCTATCCACCAGACACGACCACCACTGCTTTTGCCATCCACCAGACACGACCACCATACTTTTGCCATCCACCAGACATACCACCACTGCTTTTGCCATCCACCAGACACGACCACCACTGCTTTTGTCATCCACTAGTCACCAACCACACATACTCTACCTCAGTAACAATGCTGCTTATGAAAGTGTTTTGCCCTCCTCGGTGTGTGACTGAATTCAGTCTTCGCAACTGATAACCTTTTCGTTCTCTGAATTATTCCAGCTGATAATAAAAGGTTTTGTGAAAATATTTTCCACAGTGAGCACCTATAATGGCTTTGACATATCTTAAGAGAAACATAGTTTCTGTTTAGATATTCTCAGTGTATAGTTTAAAGAGAGAAATACTCCATAAACGGAGCACAACTTACAAAATCTCGTATAATTGTCTAATATTAAGTAATTAAAGAGGCAGGGTAGACTCCTAAAGTCTACCTATAAGTCTCATCTGGGTATAACACAGTCAGATTTGGCTCGTCTTCCTACGAGCGTCCACCATCTAATTCCTGGGCCAACGCCAGCGTCTGGTTCATTCTCTACCCTCTTTCATTCCCACAGAGAGCTCACAGGAAGAAGTTTGGCACAGGACACGCTTCTTCTATCAAACTGTTGACTCAAATATAGCCGTTCTCACGCTCTTAAATTCCTATTGGATTTAAGGGGATCGGGCGATTTCACCACGGGGTTACATGAGGGGATCGGGTGATTTCGCCACGGGGTTATATGAGGGGATCGGGCGATTTCGCCACGGGGTTATATGAGGGGATCGGGTGATTTCGCCACCGGGTTATATGAGGGGATCGGGTGATTTCGCCACTGGGTTATATGAGGGGATCGGGTGATTTCGCCACGGGTTATATGAGGGGATCGGGCGATTTCGCCACGGGGTTATATGAGGGGATCGGGCGATTTCGCCACCGGGTTATATGAGGGGATCGGGCGATTTTGCCACCGGGTTATATGAGGGGATCGGGCGATTTTGCCATGGGGTTATATAAAACCTACTCACCAATCTGAGCAGCCAGGTTCATGCAGATTGCTCATCGTGCAATTTAGGTACGCACGAATGCTCGATAAAATTTTAATATTCATTATTCAAGGTCAATTTATGGTTTAGCATATGTTGTCATCTAGT
Organism: Cherax quadricarinatus; assembly: GCF_026875155.1. Lineage (NCBI taxonomy): Eukaryota > Metazoa > Arthropoda > Malacostraca > Decapoda > Parastacidae > Cherax > Cherax quadricarinatus. The sequence continues at coordinate 11,496,833 of NC_069449.1, forward strand.
TACCCGATAATAACGATATTAAAAAAGATAAGCGGCTGCTCTCTGTGATGTTTTTTTTAATCAAATCATTTCAAACCTCAAGTCCTGTCTGGATGCGAACAGACACTAGTCGGCTAATACCACACTCTTTCTTCTCCTCCTCAACCCTACCCTCCATCATGGGTGTACTTTTACTGCGGTAAATTACAGTAAATTACAATAAATTACACTAAATTACAATAATTACATTCACTTTCACTGCAATAAATTACATTCTCACTGAGTGTGAGATAGACCATCCCTAGATATGGAAGTTCTCAGGTAATATTAATACAGCTGTCAAAAGAGGAAACCTTCAAAGCTCCTGCAGCTGCTGAAGCCTCAGTGGGATGCCTGACTATATCATCACTTTACTAAATTCCCGAGTTCATTAAGACAGGTACTTCATTATTCAATATAAGAATCTCTTGGAGTGTGTGTGTGTGTGATGAAATAGATAGGGTAACCGCACATACTGAATATAGTGATTTTTCTCAACTTAACACTAATAATAAAAACGCCTTGCATCTGGACCACATTGCATCGTGGAGATCGTTCTCTCTAGACTACTTCCTTCTCGCCCTCAAATCTTGAAGGCTTGAGAGTCATATTTCACAGGCAGCACTCTGGTGTGTGCAGATGTTTCAGAGATTCATAAATTATTTCCTCTCCCTCCTAACAAATCATGTGGCCCTCGCAAACATGTTTATGAGACTCAAAACTTATGAGGAGGAAGTGACGGTACATTACAAAATCAGATGGGCTCGGATCATCCCGGAAGATGAAGAGTGGACCACACAGCCTCAGCTTCTTCTAAAATGGAATATTTCCGTCATTTATTTTGGAGCCGCCACTGGTTGTCATTTATGTCTCATCTCCACTGCAGTTGTGTTGGATCGTGTCTCACATTCCCTCTGCTGGTTGGTGGGGTTGTGTCTCATCGCTGTTGGTTGTGTCGGGTTGTGTCTCACATCGCTGCTGGTTGTGTTTGAATCGTGTCTCACATCTCCGCTCTGGTTTGTGTTGGATCTTGTCTCAAATCCCTGATGGTTGTGTTGGGTCGTGTCTCACATCTTCCCCAGGCGTAGGTTGAGTGGTGGGCCCTCACGAAGGGGGTAAATAATAGAAAGATGTAAATGTGTTTCCTCTCCACTCGTCCACCATCAGTCTGCCCGTCTGCATATGTCCCAGATCATTCAATTGTTCGTCGGCATTCGTCTGCCCATCAACCCCTTCTTTATTCTGTCCAATCTGTCAACCATCTTGTCCGAGGTCATTCTACCTGGGTTTTTCTGTCCGTCTGTCCATTGTTCAGCCTGTTCATTGATTCTTTCGTCAGTTCTTTAATTTGTATTCCACTGTCTCCTGCTGTCCCTTTAACACAATTCATATATCATATACAGCTGCTGAGTTTTTGACATGGTGGTTTCTGCTAGACCTTGAGTTGTGCTCAACCTTGAATGTGTGCTGAACCTTGAGTGTGTGCTCAAACCTGAATTTTGTGCTGAACCTTGAGTGTGTGCTCAACCTGGTATAATATCTGTTTTTTAAGCTTTGATGTTGCTTCTTCTTCACTTTCCTGTTTTTCCATTTCCGACTACCATTATTTAATATTTAAAAAAAATAGTACTAAGATAAATTGAAAGAGCTTTAGATATATTTTAAAATTGGTAATATTATGCAAACTTGCAGAAAAGTCAGGTAGGTGTTGGAAGAGTCAGGTAGGTGTTGGAAGAGTCAGGTAGGTGTTTGGGAAAAGTCAGTAGGTGTTGGAAGAGTCAGGTAGATGTTTGGAAGAGTCAGGTAGGTGTTGGAAGACTCGGTAGGTGTTGGAAGAGTCAGGTAGGTGTGGAAGAGTCAGGTAGTGTTGGAAGAGTCAGGGAATGTTGAAAGAGCCAGGTAGGTGTTGGAAGAGTTTAGGTAGGGGTTGGAAGAGTCAGGTAGGTGTTGGAAGAGTCAGGTAGGTGTTGGAAGAGTCAGGTAGGTGTTGGAAGAGTCAGGTAAGATGTTGGAAAAGTCAGGTAGTGTTGGAAGAGTCGGGTAGATGTTGGAAGAGTCCCGGTAATGTTGGAAGAGTCAGGTAGGTGTTGGAAGAGTCAGGTAGGTGTTGGAAGAATCAGGTAGGGGTTGGAAGAGTCAGTAGGTTTGGAAGAGTCAGGTAATGTTGGAAGAGTCAGGTAGGTGTTGGTAGAGTCAGGTAAAATGTTGGAAGAGTCAGGTAGATGTTGGAAGAGTCAGGTAGGTGTTGGGAAAGTCAGGTAGGTGTTGGAAGAGTCAGGTAGGTGTTGGAAGAGTCAGGTAGGTGTTGGAAGAGTAGGTAGATGTTGGAAGAGTCAGGTAGATGTTTGGAAGAGTCAGGTAGATGTTGGAAGAGTCAGGTAGATGTTGGAAGATCAGGTTGGGGTTTGGAAGATCCCGGGAGATGTTGGAAGAGTCGGTAGATGTTGGAAGAGTCAGGTAGGTGTTGGAAGAGTCAGGTAGGGGTTGGAAGAGTCAGGTAGATGTTGGAAGAGTCGGGAGGTGTTGGAAGAGTCAGGTAGATGTTGGGAAAAGTCAGGGAGATGTTTTGGAAGGGGTCAGGTAGGTGTTGGAAGAGTCAGGTAGATGTTGGAAGAGTCAGGTAGGGTGTTGGAAAAGTCAGGTAGGTGTTGGAAGAGTCAGGTAGGTGTTGGAAAAGTCAGGGAGGTGTTGGAAGAGTCAGGTAGATGTTGGAAGAGTCAGGTAGGTGTTGGAAACCAGGTAGGTGTTGGAAGAGTCAGGTAGTGTTGGAAGAGTCAGGGAAAATTTGGAAGAGTCGGTAGATGTTGGAGAGCCAGGTAGGTGTTGGAAGAGTCAGGTAGGTGTTGGAAGAGTCAGGTAGGTGTTGGAAGACTCAGGTAGGTGTTGGAAGAGTCAGGTAGGTGTTGGAAGAGTCAGGTAGATGTTGGAAGAGTCAGGTAGGTGTTTGGAAGAGTCAGGTAGATGTTGGAAGAGTCAGTAGATGTTGGAAGAGTCAGGGAGGTGTTGGAGAGTCAGGTAGGTGTTGGAAGAATCAGGTAGGTGTTGGAAGAGTCAGGTAGGTGTTGGAAGAGTCAGGTAGATGTTTGGGAAAAGTCAGGTAGGTGTTGGGAGAGTCAGTAGATGTTGGAAGAGTCAGGTAGATGTTGGAAGAGTCAGGTAGGTGTTGGAAGAGTCAGGTAGGTGTTGGAAGAGTCAGGGAGGTGTTGGAAGAGTCAGGTAGGGTTGGGAAAAGTCAGGTAGATGTTGGAAGAGTCAGGTAGGTGTTGGAAGAGTCAGGTAGATGTTAGAAGAGTCAGGTAGATGTTGAAGAGTCAGGTTGGTGTTGGAAGAGTCAGGGAGATGTTGGAAGAGTCAGGTAGAAAGTTTGGAAGAGTCAGGTAGGTGTTGGAAGAGTCAGGTAGGTGTTGGAAGAGTCAGGTAGGTGTTGGAAGAGTCAGGTAGGTGTTGGAAGAGTCAGGATAGTTGGAAGAGTCAGGTAGGTGTTTGGGAAAAGTCAGGTAGGTGTTGGAAAGTCAGGTAGGTGTTGGAAGAGTCAGGTAGGTGTGGAAGAGTCAGGTAGATGTTGGAAGAGTCAGTAGGTGTTGGAAGAGTCAGGTAGGTGTTGGAAAGTCAGATAGATGTTGGTTGAGTCAGGTAGGTGTTGGAAAAGTCAGGTAGGTGTTGGAAGAGTCAGGTAGGTGTTGGAAGAGTCAGGTAGGTGTTTGGAAGAGTCAGGTAATGTTGGAAGAGTCAGGGAGATGTTGGAAGAGCAGGTAGGGTTGGAAGAGTCAGGTAGATGTTGGAAGAGTCAGGTAGGTGTTGGAAGAGTCAGGTAGATGTTGGAAAGAGTCAGGTAGATGTTGGAAGGTCAGGTAGGTGTTGGAAGAGACAGGTAGGTGTTGGAAGAGTCAGGTAGGTGTTTGGAAGAGTCAGGTAGGTGTTGGAAGAGTCAGGGAGATGTTGGAAGAGTCAGGTAGGGTTGGAAGAGTCAGGTAGATGTTGGAAGAGTCAGGTAGGTGTTGAAGAGTCAGGTAGATGTTGGAAAGAGTCAGGTAGGTGTTGGAAAAGTCAGGTAGGTGTTGGAAGATCAGGTAGGTGTTGGAAGAGTCAGGTAGGTGTTGGAAAGTCAGGTAGGTGTTGGAAGAGTCAGGTAATGTTGGAAAGTCAGGTGGTGTTTTTGGAAGAGTCAGGTAGGTGTTGGAAGAGTCAGGTAGGTGTTGGAAGAGTCAGTAGGTGTTGGAAGAGTCAGGTAGGTGTTGGAAGAGTCAGGTAGTGTTGGAAGATCAGGTAGATGTTGGAAGAGTCAGGTAGGTGTTGGAAGAGTCAGGTAGGGGTTGGAAGAGTCAGGTAGGTGTTGGAAGAGTCAGGGAGGTGTTGGAAGGTCAGGGAGATTTTTGAAGAGTCAGGTAGGTGTTTGGGAAAGAGTCAGGTAGGGGGTTGGAAGAGTCAGATAGATGTTGGTTGAGTCAGGTAGGGTTTGGAAGAGTCAGGAGTGTTGGAAGAGTCAGGTAGGTGTTGGAAGAGTCAGGTAGGTGTTGGAAGAGTCAGGTAGATGTTGGAAGAGTCAGGTAGAGTTGGAAGAGTCAGGTAGGTGTTGGAAGAGTCAGGTAATGTTGGAAGAGTCAGGTAGGGGTTTTGGGGAGTCAGGTAGGTGTTGGAAGAGTCAGGTAGGTGTTGGAAGAGTCAGTAGATGATGGGAAAAGTCAGGTAGGTGTTGGAAGAGTCAGGTAGATGTTGGAAGAGTCAGGTAGTGTTGGGGAAAAGTCAGGTAGGGGTTGGAAGAGTCAGGTAGGTGTTGGAAGAGTCAGGTAGATGTTGGAAGAGTCAGGTAGATGTTGGAAGAGTCAGGTAGGTGTTGGGAAAAGTCAGGTAGATTTGGAAGAGTCAGGTAGGTGTTGGAAGAGTCAGGTAGGTGTTGGAAGAGTCAGGTAGGGGTTGGGAAAAGTCAGGTAGTTTTGGAAGAGTCAGGGAGATGTTGGAAGAGTCAGGTAGGTGTTGGAAGAGTCAGGTAGATGTTGGAAGATCAGGTAGATGTTGGAAGAGTCAGGGAGATGTTGGAAGAGTCAGGTAGATGTTGGAAGAGTCAGGGAGATGTTGGAAGAGTCAGGTAGATTTTGGAAGAGTCAGGTAGATGTTGGAAGAGTCAGGTAGATGTTGGAAGAGTCAGTAGGTGTTGGAAGAGTCAGGTAAGTGTTGGAAGAGTCAGGTAGATGTTGGGAAAAGTCAGGTAGGTGTTGGAAGAGTCAGGTAGATGTTGGAAGAGATAGGTAAGTGTTGGAAGAGTCAGGTAGATGTTGGGAAAAGTCAGGTAGGTGTGGAAGAGTCAGGTAGATGTTGGAAGAGTCAGGTAGGTGTTGGAAGAGTCAGGTAGATGTTGGAAGAGTCAGGTAGATGTTTTGGGAAAAGTCAGGTAGGTGTTGGAAAAGTCAGGTAGGTGTTGGAAGAGTCAGGTAGATGTTTGGAAGAGTCAGGTAGGTGTTGGAAGAGTCAGGTAGGTGTTGGAAGAGTCAGGTAGGTGTTGGAAGAGTCAGGTAGGTGTTGGAAGAGTCAGGTAGGTGTTGGAAGAGTCTGGTAGGGTGTTGGAAGAGTCAGGTAGATGTTGGAAGAGTCAGGTAGATGTTGGAAGAGTCAGGTAGGGGTTGGAAGAGTCAGGTAGGTGTTGGAAGAGTCAGGTAGGTGTTGGGAAAGTCTGGATGGTGTTGGAAGGTTATGTGGGTGTTGGAAAGGCCAGGAGGTAATTATAAGTGACAGGAAGTTTTTAGTGAGGGGCAGTTCACATTTAAATCGGGAGTATTGGGAAAAGGTATTTAGGTTTTGGAAAGGCCCGGTTGGTTTAAAAGGGTGGGTGGGTTAAGGCAAAAAAAAGGGGAAAAATTTTAATTTTTTGGGAAAAGGGCCCGGAGGAAATTTCCAAAGGACAGGGAATTAAAGGGGACTTCAATTTTTAAAAATTTCCAAAACCCTCGTGATCGCCAATTATTTTTTTGGTTATTGCCGTTTTTTAAATCCCCAAAAAAAAAGAAAATTCACGCCTTGTTCTTAAAAACCATTTGCCAAAAAATTTTCCAACTGGAATTTTTAAAACCCCTTTTTAAAAACATTCCTAATTTACCCCCCTACCAGGCATCCTTCCCCCCCTTTCCCCGTTTTCCCGGGGGACCATTTTTAACCCCTTCCCAAATTTAAACCTTTTACATTAAACTTGGGCCACCCTTTGTTTTATTGAAAAAATTTTTCCTGAATGAACAGTTAAAATTCCCCCAAAAACCCTTTTCCCCCCCGCCTTTTTTTAATTTTCCCTCCCTTTCACTTTTTCCTTCCCGGCCAGGGGTTCCTCACCTCCACCAAAATTTTCCCCCCCTTTTTTTCCCAAAAATTTGCCATTCATCCCCCAAAAGGCCTCCCCCCTTTTTTCCCTGTTCTTTTTTTTTTTTCCCCCCAAAACCCCTTTTCTTTCCTTAAATGCTTTTCCTATTTCCCCAATAATATAAAAAAAAACTTTTTCAGACCCCAGCCCCCCCAGCTCTTGTTTTTACCTTTTCTCTTTTTTCCCCCCTTTTCTTTTTATCAATTTTTCCATTTTATTCCCCCTTACAATCCTTAAAAAAAAACGTTTTATTTTCCCCTCCAAAACTTGTTTTCCCCTTCCCCCTTCCCTCCCCAACCCTTTCCCCAACCCCTCTTTTTAAGGTTGTTTTTTCGTCTTTTCCTTTTTAAATTTTTTTGATTAACTTTTTCCCCCATTTCCCTAAGAATTTTTAAAAAATCCCCCCCTTTTTCCTTAAATACCCCAACTATTTTGCCTTTTTCAAATTTCCCCCAAAAAATTTTCCCCTGGGGGGTTTCTCTTTTTTTTAAAATTTTAAAAACCCATTTCGGAAAATACCCTAAAGGGTTCCTACCCCCCTTTGGGTTTTTCCCCACCTTTTCCCCCTTTTTCGCCTTTTTTTGTTTTCCTGTATTTTTTTTTTACACAGTAAAGCGTTTTATATTCCCGTTCTTTTTCTGAGAAACATTTTTGTTTTCATCTTTTCCCAAAATCATTACTTTCCCTAAAGGCCCCTACCCAATTTTACCTTTTCCCTGGGCTGCACGTTTCCCCTCAGCCTTTTCCTTTTATGAATTAACAAAAATGGGAAAACAGTTAGGTATTTTTATTGCTAAAATTGTTTCCCCTACAGGGTTAGGCTTCATTAAAATTTCGAGACGGGATTTAAGACCACCTAAACGTTTCAGTTTAAATATCTTTTCCAGCCCAGGGAGCTGAACTCTTTTCCAGGTTTGAGGGACTGACCATTTTAAAACGCAATTTCTCCTAGAGTGAGGGGACTGTTTAAATTTTCACTCATTTCCTACTACACTTGTCCTCGGTTTTTGATTTAAATACTCCCCCAAAACAATTCTTTTTTACCTCATTCAGTTTTATTTCTTTTTTGAGAATGACACTTTTCTTGTACTCTTTATGTAGATTTTCATTTGTAGCTCCCACAAAAAACATCAAACTCTGCCCCAAATTAATTTTTAATCCCCCCAATACGTATTAATTTTTAATTTTAACCATGTACGCTTTAAAACGAAATTTTTTAAGTAAATTCAGAAACTGATACATCGTCATATATCGATACTCATTTCTCTTCTTTTTTCTAAAAATAAATATCCCTCTTTTTAAAATTTTTTTTTCAAATTCAAAAATTCAATTAAAAGGCCCCCAACTCAATCCCCCCGGCAAAAAAAAAACATTGAACTAAACCTATCCCAACATTCCCCCTCCCCTTTAAAATAAAACGTCACCGAGAACATTGACCCTTACTTTATTTTTTTTCCTTTCATACTGAACTACTTTTTTTTTTTAACTCTTTTTTCAGTATATGATTTTTTTCTTTTTCCTTTTTGTTACTTTTTGTTCATGTTTTTCTTCCTTCATAACATTTCCCCCAATTTCTTCTTCCTCTACTAAAAACCCTCACAAAAGTAAAAATCCCATCATCGTGTTTTTCTTGTCTTATTACGACTGATATAAAAAGGGAAAAGGTTATTATCCCCAGGAAAAATTTTCCACTTATGGAATTTGACTTTAAGTACTACAGGGCCCTAGGAGAAAAACAAAAGAAATAAAAAAAAAACATTTTTTTTTGTTTTAAAGTGAGACTTTTTGGTAACACTTGGGTTTTTCTTAATTGAAAAACCCCGTTTCATAAATGTTTTCCCTCAGTCCATCACAGGATTTGAGGTAAGATTCCCTAAAAACTGGAGTTGATGTGATTATTTCATTACTCATGATCAAAATTCAGGGAATTTTTACCCTCCCTAACCTACAAAAAATTGATTTAATTTCCCCCTTTATTTTTTTTTCCAGGGTGGCGCCGCCCCCTTGCACTTCCCCTTTAATTTGGTCTGCAGTATAAAAAGGGCCCCTTTTCCCCAAACAAATTTGTTGTATTTTTTATAAAGGGTTTTTAAGGGAACTGATCACATCGACTCCGGGCTGGGGGACTTTTTTACCTAAAAATTTTCATATGTGCCACTAAAGAACAATATGAAGTTTTTTTAAAAAAGAATTTCAACAAACTCAGAAAGGGAAAAAACTTGAAAAAATTTAAAAACTTTATCACGGTATACAACAAATTTTAAACATACATAAAGCGAAAAAAATAATTTTGAAGGACCTGGGAGGATAATGTCAGAGGACTCAACTTAAAGGGGCCAAACAATGTATCTACAGCATCGGCTGGGAAAAATGATAGGGAGGATAAAAAAAAACCCCCCTAAAAAAACTGGGGATCCCAAACCCCCATGATATTCTCTTCAAATAGTTTTGTTCTTCTAGGCTGAAATACTGCTGTACACTAACTCCCCCCCTTCAAGCAGGGAAATTGCTGACCTGGAGATGAAACAAAGAACTTTCATGGCACAAAAAAGTATAAGGCACCAAAATTTAAAGGGGAATTTTTGAAGTCCCTTGATTTGTATATCGAACGCGGGCGAGAGAGATAAAATTATAATATACACTTGGAAAACCCAAAGGGGAAATTAGTACCAAATTGCACACAAAAAGACTGGGCAGGAGACGTAACATTCCCCCAATAAAAACCCAGGGGCGCCCACGAGTACACTGAGAGACAAACAATAAATACCCGGGGGGATCAAACTTTTTAAAAAACTGCCCCCGGGCATATATAAGGGGGTTTCCCAAATAGACTCCGGGCTGTCTTCAAAAAGGATGGACGGCACCAAAAGTCAGTCCCTGAAAAACCGGGCTTTTGGTTCTTTACTTTCCATTTTTGCATGGGGCCCCGCAGTAATTTTTTTTTCTATCAGACCCTGATCCACCACGAGGCCTGGCCCAAACCCCCGAGCCGGGGGGCCCGTTTTTCCCCCCAGACCCTCTCCAAGTATTTCCTCAGGTAACTATGATATTCCCCATTTTTTTTTTGGGGAAAAAACTTTTCCACAAAAAAGATACTCAAGTGTCTTTTTTAAAAATTTAATCTTTTTTCCTGAAACAGCCCACTTACAACACATGTTTGTGTAAAAACCCCTTATATAAACTTTTCATTTTCACAGTTGTATACAGGAGGAAGAAATTTAATTTGCAAATATACCTGTCATTTTTACGGGGTTCACTGGGACAGGATAAAAAAACCACCTTTTTGGGCCATGCAGGGAACATGTTAAACTTCTTGTGTATTAAATCTTAGGGGGGTTAAACGGGTTAACCAGTCATGTTTGGGCTTTAAAAAGGGACCAAAAACTCAACTGGAAGGCCATTATGACTAAGGCTGCTAAAAGTTATGAACAGTGACCTTTTCCTTGCCATTTTCCCTTTTTTTCCCCTTTTCATCTTTTTTTCTTTTAAAACCCCTTCCCCTTTTCTCTTTCCCCCCCACCCTTTCCCCCTCTTTCCATTTTCCCACTCTCTTCCTCTCCTCCCTTCTCCGTGCCACCCCCTTTTTTTAAAACCCCTTCCATCTCATGTCCTCACCACCGGAAAATAAGTTAACCCCAATAAAAAATCTTCTTTTTTTCCTCAGGGGGTGGCGTTCCCAAAATGGGGGTAAAAAAATTTAAACCACCACTTTGTTGCTTTAAACTCAAACATATTTTTTGGAGAGCTAGGTGTTCCCCCACTCTGTAAATCTTACTCCTTTCCTTCCTTTTTTCCCTAAAAAACTATCCCCCATTCATTTGCTGCTACTGTAAACTAAACCCCTCAGAATTCTATCAAGGAAACGGAACACGAGAAAAAGGATTTTTATTTGTTTCTTTTTGTCTGAAGTTTATGGAAAATTAAAGGGGAAGGGATGTGAAAAGGGAAAAAAATAATTTCACCCTTTAGTGTGTTAAAACTGTCCCCTCGGGGGAGATGTGGCAGTAAAACCTGGTCTGTCGAAACTCTTGATTTTGTTGATGAGGGATGATGTAGGATGATGGTGATGATGTGATAGGATGATGATGATGTTTGATGATGATGATGATGATGATGTGAGGGATGGGGAAAGGGGTTGTGTTTTGTGGGTATTCCCCTTTAACTGTACTCCCCCTAATTGGGTTATGGGGGTCGAATCAGCCCCTGGCCCCCCCTTTCGCACTAAATTGCTACAAGGCCCCTCTGTCCCCCCCTGCTCCAAAAAGCTTTATTTACCTCATCTTAAAGTTTAGCAGGGTTTCTGCCCCCCACAAACCCTTTGGTGGACTTTTCCCAATTCCTGATACTTTGTAACTGAAGAAAATTTTCCTACATTTTTTTTTTGATTCATGGGAGTCTTCAACTTCCAACTTTTGGACCCTTGTTTCTGCTTCCCCCCCTGGAACATTCTGTCTTTGTCCCCCTTGTCTTTTCTCCCCGTAGTATTTTGATGAGTTTTTATGTCTCCCCTACCCCCCTTCCCCCATGTGGGCAGGGCCCATTTTCCTTTTCCTTTTCCCTTTGTCGGGAAAAACCCCCTTGCACTGGAGCTAATCTTGTCGCAAAAATTTTCACATTTTTCTAATTTTTTTGAAGTGCTTTTTCAATGTGGCTTCGAACTGGTTTTCTGCATACTCCAGTATGGGCCTGACGTTCACATTTACAGTGTCCCTTTAACGGGTTTTCCCTTTCTAAGGTACGGAAAAGCATTTTCAGGTTTGCAAGGCGCCCCTAAGCTGCAGAGTTATCTGGTTGATGTGTGCTTCCGGGGACTGCTCGGGGTTTTGGTCACCCCAAGATTTTTTTTCTCCTTGAGCGAGGTTTGCAGTCTTTGGCCACTTACCTTTTTCTCTGTGTCTGCATCTTCTTTTTCCCTTCCCCCCATCTTTATGACTTTGGGATTTTTGGGGGGGTTAAGTTTGAGAAGCCGTTCTGGAAAAGGTGTCCAGTGTGTCCATCTCTTTGTAGTCCTTTTTGACCCCATTTGAGGATGTTTTGTGTGGGTGTGGTTTTGTGTGTGTGTGGTTTTTGTTGTGTGTTTTGTGTGTGTGTTTGTGTTTTTGGGGGTTTTATGGGGTTATGGGGTGTGTGTGTTGTGGGGTGTGTGTTTGTGGGGTGTGTGTGGGGTGTGGTGTGTGTTTTGGTTTTGTTTGGGGGGTGTGTGTGTGTGTGGGGTGGGTTTGCTGTGGGAAAGTGTTTTTGTGGTGTGTGTTGTGTGGGTGTGTGTGGTGGTGTGGGGTGTGTGTGAGTGTGTTGGGGTTGAGTGTCTCTTGTTTTCTCCCAGAAATCCTCTAACCCGCCAAAATGTGTGCTTCCTGAGTCCTAAACATCCCTTTTTAAACCCTTTTTTTTTTTTTTTTCCCCCTGGTCGTTCTCTCTCTCCCCGCTCCAACCCTATACTTCAAACGTGCGTAAAAAACCCCCCTCTTTACTTACGCCCCCCCCCACCCTTCCCTGTTAGACTCCTTACACGATCTGATTTATACTTACTAAATTTTTGTTAAAGGGTTTAAATTTTAAACCCCCTTTTGTACCTTATGTAACGCTGTGTAAACGTCAAAAATGAAAAATTTTTTGAAAATTTTTTTAAGTTTGCAAATTTTTTAAAAAATTTTTTTTTGGTTTTCTTTTTTTTCCCCTTTTATTTATTCTTTTTTTTTTTCTTTTTCTTCTTCCCTTTTTCTTCTTCTTATTTTTTCTTTAAAGGAAGATACCCTTGTGAGTGAGGGTTCTCAAACTTTTCCCTCCCTAAAACACGATGGCTATCAAAAGAACGAAATCGTTTTTAGTACTTCCCCGCTTTAGACATGAATAAACTTGGGCCCCCCCCGGAGGCCAACTCTTTACCCCGAATGTCTTCCTCTACCCAAAGAGACCCCTTTTTTGACCCCCGTGTTTTTGCCTCCAAACCCTTTGGGGGAAAAAATTTATTAAAAAAATTGTCTTCTCTGTAATCCAACCTCTGCGTCCTCGAAGAGAGACTGTTTCTCTCTTTTCCCCAAGAAGGTAACTTTTTGTTTACAGTGTCGAGGGTAACACCCCCCTTCTTTATGTTCGGGCAAAAAATTACTCACCCTTTCATTCTGTAGAATCGAAGGTAACTTTTCACTGTGGGCGAATGTAAATTTCCCTTTTTTCTTTGTGTCCAAAGTCAGCGAACTTCTCTTTGTGTCTGTAACGAAGGGGGCGCTTCTCTTCACCCGTTTAAAAAACTTAACTCCTTACTTTTCCACAATTTAATGTTTTAACTCCTATTACGAACACAAGTTTTAGTATCCACTAATGGCATCCCCACCTAGCTGTCCCCCCACACTGTAGGGTCATACCTGGCTTTTCATCCACACTTTGTGGCGTCAAAACCCAGGCTGCATCCATATGGGCCTGTACAAACCCGGTTGTAAAAGGGAACAAAGTTAGCAATCAAAACTCAACACAATTAAACAAAAAAACTCTTTTTCTGTTCAATTTTTTTCCACAGATATAGCCCAAATAATTACTTGGTGTTCAGGTGGAGGAAGAAACTAACCATCTTAAAAGCCCTGATAACTGCACCCCAGTGGCGAGTGGGAGTTATAGGAATGGGAAATTTTTTAAGCTTGTTATATTCAAACGAAACTGAAAATTTTGTCCCTGCTTTTTTATTTAAAAACAGGGAAAAATCGAGCAACGAACTAAGTCCATGACAATATTCTTTTTCCAAAATTTTTTTTAGTATTCTTTTATAATAAATTTTTTTTGGGAAATTTCTTGTAGTCGCCAAAATCATTTTTAGCGGGGGAGATGGAAGATCTCTCTCCCTGATTTAGCCAAAAGTTTTATCAATAGTTTTTAATAGTTTTTAATTTAAAACTTAAAGTGTCTTTTCCCGCATCCCCTTTAGGCCAGTGTTTAAATGGTTGGGGTGGTTGCTTACTCAGTTGAAATATAAGAACTTTTTTTTCTCTTGACTGCTGCAGTGGCGGCCCGTGGGTTTGGTTTTTCCCCGGGTGCAGATGATGAAGGCAAAAGTTTTGGGGTGAAATCCCTTTAAAACGGGTTTGAGGGGCAATCCCCTTGCCTGGGCGCTTTAATAATTTCCCCTTCAGTGACCTGTTCCCTTCCCTCTACTTTTCTAATTTTGTATATAAATTTTTACTGATAGGGAAAATCTTCAGTGGGACTTTCTGTCTACATATATTCTATTTTCCCGGGGGTCTAGCCCAAACCCGCTATTAGTATTGGGTGTCGGGTTTAAATACATCGTCTGGCATTAAAAATGTTAAAAAGCAATTAAGTCCCGGGTGGGCAAGTTTGGGTGAGTTATCCCGTGTATTATACAACGATATTTGTTTCCCGGGCATCGGGAAATTTAAAGGGGCCCGTTTAAAAAACTATTGAGGAAAAGCCCGAGAAAGAATTCATTCCGTCATAAGATCGAAAATGAAAAATTAAAGGAAAAATACTGAACATATAGTTTATAAGTTTTATAATTTATTCTGCGAAAACTTTGGGTTTTGGGCCTCCCCATAGATTTAAAAAAACTACTTTTAAGATACTAAAGACAAAGTTTTCATTTTGTAAAGCTTCCCAAAGGTGATAAACCCGTTCCCCGTTCCCCCGTAATTTCCCGTCCCGTGACATTGGGTTTTTTATTTTTATTGAATTTTTAAAATTTTTTACACCCCCACCCATCAAATTTTCTAGGGTCAAAAACTTTTTTATTTTTAAAAACCCGACTGCCGTTTTCAAAGAACATGTTCGACTTCATCCATTTACGTTACTTTTAATAAAAGCTCTGTCTTCCAGGGGTTTATTGTTTCGCCAGACACTCTGGTGCTTATTTTATTTTTCTTGTGGGCTCGAAGAATTTTCTTGCAGTTATGGTGACATGTCATTCTATTATAGAGAAAGAGGGGGAGGAAATTGCCAGATTCGGTGACCCAAAGATCAAAACAAAATTTTAAGTTCCTCGAAGGGATTTAAAACGAGGAAGTTACGGGGATGACATTCTGTTTCACTACCCCTTTTCCCTTTCTTGAATACTAAAGAATGAATTTATTATTTCAATGGCAAATTTCATTACTGACTGAAATTACAAAAACCCATTTTTCTGTTTTTAGGAAGTGTTAAAAAGCTGTAGCTCCCTTATTGAGAAAACTCCTAATTTGATCCGATTTTTCTGGTCTATATCCCCCCAAAATTTAAATTTTACTTTTTTCTGTTTTTTGTCCGTTCTTTACCTTGAAACCCAGCTTGTACAATCAAGTAAGCGTCCCTTTAATCAATTTTTCTTTGTACAGATGCTTTAAAATTCCCTCCCCAAAATGATTAAAATTTTCGGAAAACAATGTTTGTTACCAATTTTAAACCCTCCTCTTTGCTTACCCTCAACCTCAGGGCTCAACCACTGAATTTTTTAACTTTCCCCTCGTCGTCTCAAACCGACTTCTGTCTACCTTTCTGGAATTGTTTAACTTCCCTTTGAAAAAAAATTTTTGAGGCATTTCAGATGTGGTTCCCTAACCCATTTTTTTAACCCGTTTTTGAGTGGGGAGAATTTTTCCGAAGTTAAAGGGGCCCTTTTTTGGTTTAGGGTCATATGAAGGGATATAGAGAGACCAAAATGGATAAAAAGGTTTTCATATACAACGAATAATTTTCGCCAGGAACCGAACGGGAATGGAAAAGGGTTTGGTTTTGGACAAATTTCCTTAGTTGTCCATTTATTTTTCCCACCACGGTGAAATATTTTTTTTTCCTGGGGGAAATACCGCTTGGGACCCAAACCCGCTGTCCCGGTTTTTTGTTTGCCCAAAATTTTTCAGTGTTTGTAGGGTCAACATCTGTCAGGTTTTTTGTTACCCAGGGGTCTAAAAATTGGTTTTTCCCCCAAAGTGTCAGATAAAAAAAGGAGGCTTTAGGAAGGGTTTGAGAGTGTGTAGACCAAATTTTCAGTAAAAGCTTTTAGATGAAAAAAGTATCTAGATAAGGGGGAAAGAGTTTTTTTTGGGATTTATGGATTTGGGGAAAAGGGGTTTTTCAAGGGGGGATTGGGGGAAAATTGGCCCGATGTTGCAAATGTAAGGAATAAAAAGGGGTTGAATATGTGGGAGATTGGGGATTATTTTCCCCGAAAAATAGGGCCCTTTGACAGGATGTTTTGATGTCACCCAAAGTTTTAAATTTTAAATTTTTAGATTTGGGGGTTTTAAGAGAAAAGAATGCTCGGGGGGTTGGGAAAAAAGGGTTTTGGTTTTAAAATAAAAGAATCTAACACAAAACGGGGCTTTTTCCAGTTTTCTCTTTGCTCTTTGGAGATTTGAAAAGGAAATTCAGAGGTTATTGGATAGGTTGGTAGAGTATGCAAAAAAGAAAATTGAAAGTGAATTTGGGAAAAAGTAAGGTGTTTAAGGGTAACAAAAAAAATAGGTAACGAAAAATTGGATATCAGGTTGGAAGGAGAGAGTGTGGAGGAGGTGAATGTATTCAGATATTTAGGAGTGGACGTGTCAGCAGATGGGTCTATGAAAGATAGGTGAATCATAGAATTGACGAGGGGAAAAAAGGTGAGTGGTGCACTAGAGTCTGTGGAGACAAAGAACTTTGTCCATGGAAGCAAAGAGGGAATAAATGAGAGTATAGTTATACCAACGCTCTTATATGGGTACGAAGCATGGGTGATGAATGTTGCAACAAGGAGAAGGCTCGAGGGAGTGGAGATGCCATGTCTGAGGGCAAAGTGTGGTGTGAATATAGTGCAGAGAATTCGTAGTTTAGAAATTAAGGAGGAGGTGTGGGATATTACCAAAAATATTATCCAGAGGACTGAGGAGAGGTTGTTGAGCTGGTTCGGACATGTAGAGATGTGGAACAAAATAAAATGACTTCGAGAGTGTATAAACTGTTGTGGGGGGTAGGCGGGGTAGGGGTGGGCCTAGGCAAGCATCCATGGGCGTGTTAGATAAGAGCGAAAGGAGACAAAGGTTTTTAGGACTTGACGTGCTGTTGGAGTGTGAGCAGGGTAATATTTACGAAGGGATTTAGGGAAACCGGCAGGCCGGACTTGAGTCCTGGAGATGGAAGTACAGTGTCTGCACTCTGAAGAAGGGGTGTTTAATGTTGCAGTTTATAACTGTATTGTAAGCGGTCCTCTGGCAAGACAGTGATGAAATGAATAATTGGTGAAAGTTTTTTTTTTCGGGCCACCCGCCTTGGTGGAAACGGCCTATGTATTAATAAAAAAATATTACATATATATATATATATATATATATATATATATATTATAATATATATATATATATATATATATATATATATATGTATATATATATATATATATATATATATATATATATATATTATATATATATATATATATATTATTTATAAAAGAGTTAGTAACAATAATCTTTGTCAATGTAATAATTTATAGACAAATACATTGATAATTTAAAGCTGGTAACGCATGAATTTCTAGTCATCAATTTTGGGTAGCCGATATCAAATGGCTGAGGACTGTTTTCCCAAAGAAAGAA
>NC_069449.1:11514252-11551752 GCF_026875155.1 Cherax quadricarinatus
CAGGGGTGGATGCCCGAGGCGAGCCGCAGGGTGGATGACAGAGGCGAGCCACAGGGTGGGATGACAGAGGCAAGCCGCAGGGTGGATGAACAGAGGCGAGCCGCAGGGTGGATGACAGAGGCGAGCCACAGGGTGGATGACAGAGGCGATCGCAGGGTGGATGGAGAAGTAGATGGCAGTGTGTGTGTTCAGGAGAGAATGTCTAAGTAGGTGAAAAGGTGACATGGCAGGGTGAGTAGCTGGGTAGCTGATTGGTCGGCAGGGAAGCTGGATGGGCAAGTGGGTGGCAAAGATAGTACAAGATAAGAGGCACAGAAAAAGGCAGGTAAAGCTTCAAAGTGGCAGAGTGGTGGAATAATGGATGGCAGGGGAGAAGCAAAGTGGGAGACAGACTGGGTGGCAGAATGGGTGGGTAAATTGGATGGAAGACTTGTGCATGTGCGATGGCAGTGAGCGGAAGAATGGGTGGCAAAGTGGGTAGCTAAAGTGGAGGAAGAGTGAAAGAGAGGGTGGAAGAGAGGGTAAAAGAGGTAGAGTGGAAGAGAGGATTGAAGAGAGTGGAAGAGAGCGTGAGAGAGAGGGTGGAAAACTGGGTGTAAAAGTGGGCAGCAGATTGGGTTACAGAGGGTAGCAGGGAGGAGTGGCAGAGTAAGTGGCAGGTATGGTGGAGGTGGGTAACATGAATGGACTGGCAGAGTGGGTTGGCCGAGTGGGGTGGCAATGTGGGGTGGCAGAGTGGGGTGGCAGAGTGGGTTGGCAAAGTAGGATGGCAGAGTGGGATGGGGAGTGAGATGGCAGAGTGGGATGGCAGAATGGGTGGAAGATACGGCAGAGGTGGGTTGCAGAGTGGAGTGGCAGAGTTGGTGCAGAGCGAGGTGGCACAGTGGGGTGACAGAGTAGGGTGGCACAGTGGATGGCAGATACGACAGAGTGGGTGGCAGAGTCGGGTGGTGGAGTAGGGTAGCAGAGTGGGATGACAGATTAGGATAGCAGAGTGGGTGCAGAGTAGGTGGCAGAGTGGGATGGCAGAGATGGGTGGCAGAGTGGGATAGCAGAGTGGGATGTCAGAGTGGGTGGCAGAGTGGGTGGGTCGTTATGTAACAACCTCCTACCAGAGCTCAGCTTTAATTCACTTGGGTGTGTGGAGGGCGCGGCCGCCACCCCTCCCCGCCACACCAGAAGCCACCCACCAATCCCCGCCCACCCGAAAGCCCACCCGTCCGCCCACCACCCAACAACGACAAGGGACATACCAACGCCGCCTGATACGCCACCCCAGTAATGGTGGTAGGCGCACACTGGTGGTGAGTGGTGGTAGGAAGTGGTGGTGGTGAGGGTGGTAATGGCAAGTGGTTGGTGGTGGTTGGGGGGGGGGGAACCCCAAAAGGGGGGGGAAAAGGGGGGGAAATTTAAAGCGGGTGGGGGGAAGTATGTTGGTGGGGTGGGGGGGGGTGGGAGGAATGGGTGGGGGGGAGGGGTATGGGGGGGGGACGGGGTGGGTGGGTGGGTAAAGTGGGGGGTGGGGAGTAGTGGTGGTGGGGGGTGGGGGTAAGGGGGGTTGGTTTTTTGTGAGTGGGGGGGTGGGGGGTAGTTTTTGGTGGTGGTGGGGGATGAGGGGGAGGTGGGGTATTGCGGTTGAGGAGGAATATGGGGTTGGGAGGGGGGGAAGGTAGTGGGGGGTGGTTTGGGGGGTGCAGGGTGGGGGAGTAGTGGTGGTGGTAGTGGGGGTGGTTTGGGAGGAGTGGGGTTTTTGGGGGGTTTGGTGGGGGGAAGGGGGGTTTTGGGTGGTGGTGTGGTGGGGGTGAGGGAGGTAGTGGGGGTTTGGGGGAGGAGGTAGAGTGGTGGTGGTGGGAGGGGGAGGGGGTGTGGGGGGTTGGTGGGGGTGGAGGGGTGAGGGGGGGTAGGGGGGGTTGTGTGGCGGGGTGGGGGAGGTAGGGGTTTGGGTTGGGTGGTGGGGGGGGGGGGGAGGTGGGGGTGGTTGGGGTGGGGGGGTTGGGAGGGGTTGGTGGTTTTGGGGGTGGGGGGGTTGGGAGGTGGTGGGGGGGGGGTTTGGTGGTGGGGGTGGGGGTGTTGGGGGTGGTTTGGTGGGGCGGGGGGGGTGTTTTTTGCGTGAGGGGTATTGGGGTGTGGAGGGTGGGGGTAGTGGTGGTTGGGTTGGGGGTTTTGGGGGGTGTTGGGGTGAGGTGTAGTGTTGTTTGGGGTGGGGGTTTGGGGGGGGGTGTGGATGTGGTTTGGGGTGGGTGGTGGAAAGGAAGTGGTGGTGATGGTGGAGGGTTGGTAATGTAGTGTGGGATGTGAATGGTGGTAACAGTGATAGGGGGTGAGTGACGGGGTGGTAAAATGATAGTGGGGGTTTAGGGGCAGGGGTGGGAAAAGGTGATGTGGTGGTGATGGTAAGGTGGGATGGTGGGGTAAAAGTGGGGTGAGGAACGGGATTTTGGAAATTTTAGCGGTGAGGGTAACTGAGGTGGGGTGATAGGGGTGAGGGGGTCAATTTTTTTAGGGTTGGTGATGATGGAACTTGGTGTGATAATTTGGGGTGGGGTAGGGGGTGTGAAGTGGGGTGGGGTGGGTAACGGGGGGTTGTTGATATTTGGGGGTTGGATGATAAGGTATTTTAAAGGGGGTAGGTAACGGTGGTTGAAAAAATGGGGGGGGGTGGGGTAACGGGATTTTGAAAATGGGGTGGTGGTTTTGGTGAGGTCGGGGTGTGGGATGGAACGTGTGTGGTGGTGTTGGGGACTTCTTATAACTGAAAGCTTAACTGAGTTTTTCCCTTCCCCCTTAAACTTGTGAATTGCAGTTTGTTTAGTCTTGTAACTAAATGTCTTTAACCTTAATCTTTTAAAAGTTAGTATGTTTTTTCCTTTAGCCTTGTAAGCTTTTGTAACTTGTATTCTTTTTAACTTTTTAAATTTAATTTAAAATTTCCCCTTTAAACCTAAACTCAGTGACAGTTCCATCAACTGCGTGTAGGTTTTCAGTTCCAACCCCAAGACAGTCCGGCACGAGTGTCTCAACCTCCTCAAACCCTTTTGTACACGCTTGACCTGCTGCAGGCTCCATGCTGGCGCTGCGTACTCTGAAAACGTCTTGATATGTTGTGTAGAATCTTAAGGTTGAGTTCCTTGCTGATGTATCTCACGGTCGTTCTTAGACATATTACTCTCCCAGAGAACCATTGTTATGCACATCCAGGAAAGTAGTAGAGTAAGGAGAGACATTTATAAGCAAAGGTGTACTGAAGGGAGAGATGAGGGAGAAGAGTGGTAGTGAGGATCGGAAGGTGAGAGGGTGAGGAGATGGAGATGAAAGTAGAAATAGAGTTATGGGGTGGGTGGTTGAGTAGGGAAGGGAGGATGTAACTGTGAATAGGGAAGGTCTTATATAAATTGTTTTCACAATATTGTATACATCCGTTCTATACTGTTACAACTAATACTAATACTACTTCTACTACTACTACTACTACTACTACTACTACACCGTGACGTTGTCTTTCATGATCTTAGCACTGAAGATTGTGCTAAAGGGAACTATTCTTACATATTCCTCGGAGTGTACATTGGAGCATTGAGAACTTTTATAATGCACATGTCTTGATAACTTCAAATGTATTGTGTTCATTGTAGAATATAAGTTTGAAGCCGAGAAAGAGAAAGAGTGTTAGGGAATGGTAGACAGATTTTCGTGTGTAATCATCTAGTTAAATTATATGTGGTTTCTGGCTCTACCTTTTAACTTGCCATTTTCCGGACTTACTCCTTCCTGAATACGTGGTTCCTGTCATACCTATTTTTAAGGCACCTTATGGAAACTACCTCCATTAGTTCTTAGACTATGTCAGTAAAGTTTCTGAGCAGCCAGAGGCTGAAGAAACAATACCTGACGTCCAAGTGACTCATGTCTGTCTAACTGTGAGGGAAAAGTTCAATAGATAGGAGTAGAGAGGGAGTATATAGTAACAATAGTTTCCCGCTATTCCGGCCTTTTTTCCCCCACCCCGAAAGTGATAGTTTTACTGCCGGCTGCTTGTTAAGGTAGGGTCAGTCTAGCTCCCGCTATCCCTTCCCCTCCTTCTTCCCCCCCCCCACGAAAGGTAACGTGTGGGGCTCCGGTCCAAACAGTAATCACTAGACTCACAGCTCCCAGCACTACTCTTGGATGAAAGAGAGGGTCACCTGCCAATCAACGAGCAGAACTGATGGAGATGGACTAATGTCCTGAGACTTCCCCTTTTTGGATTTAATTACCTGTGCACCCGTATGAAATTGCAGGACGTAACCCCTCATCATTGCAGTGGTAAAGAACCTGCTTTCCTGTCATCGGGATATCATACTCACGGCTATACTGTGAAGAACGAAC
This sequence comes from Cherax quadricarinatus, assembly GCF_026875155.1. Taxonomy (NCBI): domain Eukaryota; kingdom Metazoa; phylum Arthropoda; class Malacostraca; order Decapoda; family Parastacidae; genus Cherax; species Cherax quadricarinatus. Next base: position 11,518,618 of record NC_069449.1, read on the forward strand.
CGGTGGGGTTGTAAACCAACACCTGCGACCCCTCCCTATCATCAGCAACGGCTACGATTTTAACAACACAGTGGGCACCAAAACCAGACACCCAAGTTTTAAATTAGCGTTAAATTTAGTTATTTATAACTTTTATTTTTTTATTTTTTAATGTAGGATTTTAAAATTTATATTTAAGTGTTTTAAAATTTTTCTATATAATAAAGTGTTTATGTTTGTCTGTTTTTTATTTCTTTTCTATTCACTAATTTTCCCGAGGAGGAGCCAGCCTTGGTAATACGTCTGAAGTTTTTACGGGCTGAATAACCCTTCCATAACTTTCGCTGTACTTCATGTTCCCTTTTTTTCCGCCTGGTGAATATTTATCCAATTTGCCCTATAAAATACTCTGATACTTTTTTCATCAGCTGTCTTCCATTTTTTTTTTACAAATTTCGAAAGGTTTCAATCCTTTAGGTTCTCCTCATTCCCTTTTTCCTTTTATCAGTTTCAAAACATTCTTTATAGGAGAAGGTTTCATGGGGTCCCGGATACCGCAAAAAAGAACTGCCTATAAAATGGATGTGGACCTCCATCTCTTAAACTTATGAACCGTCTTTACGGGTTCGGTCTCTTCCTGTCACCATCTCTCAAAATATTTGAAAAATTTAGCTTCTGCTACTTTCAATCCATTTATTTCCACTTCCATTTTACCCGAGAAAAAAAAAAGGATTAAAGAACAAAAAGGCAAAATACTGGACGGGAACATTAAAAAATACCCCGTTTATATGGGAGAAAAGTTACGGTTTCGGTTCGATTAGACCATTTACAAAATACACTAACACAAAAGAAAACTTTCTACTTTATTTCAGTCTGCTTTTAATGATCGTCCCCCCTAGTTTTCCCTTTTTTGGTCGTCAAGTTAAATTCCCTTTTTCTCAATTTAGGGGTGTACCCTTCTATTCAAGCTTTTAAACAGTTTCTTTGGGGAAAAGGGGCTCTAATTTGGGTGTTTGTTATTCTAAAAGAACCAGACGTGTTGTGTGCAGAGTTCTACAGGATCCTTTGTGAAATTTCAAAAGCCCAAATTTGGCCTGTTAGCCTGGCTAAGAAACCCCATCCCCATATCTCATTATTCTTTGTTTCAGTAATTTTATCTCCTCCCCCTGCACCTGTCTTCTCTCCACCTCCCTTTCTCGGTTTCAGCATTAGAAACCCGTGTTGGACCATCATTTACAATGCATTTTTACACCTGGTTTAACCCCGGGTCAGCAGTTAAAGAGAAAACTGCAATAAAAGGGCAAAAAAATACAGAGTGAGTAGATTTTTTTTTACCCTTATATTTTTTTTACACTTTTGTACATTATTTACAAAGTTAAAGTGAGTATCAAGATGGGCAAAAAAAGGACCCCTTTTCAAAACAAAAGGGTCTGGATAGCGTCTGATGTGCTACACAGCCGGTGGCAGCACAACGTCCCCAGGGTTTGGGGGGAGCCGGCTCCCCGCTATTGGTTAAACGGGAAAATTATCCCGAATAAAAAACCCGGGAAAACTGCGTATCTGAATTGTTTTTTCGCTGTCGATGGCATGCCACTGGGTGTGATAAAGGGCGAAAAAGTAACATACTCGGCAAACCCCTGGTGCAGCTATTAGGCCATTTAAAAAAATCAGGAAAAGTAGGGGCCCATTAATCCCCTGGTGGGCCCCACTTGTTATCAATCAACTTCTATTTTTTTCCCAAATACCCTATCTCTTTGCGTGTACCAAAACTAACCTTTGATTAGGGGTGATTTTTTCCTTTTACCTGCATTTTTTATTTTGTAAACAATATTGTAAAAATGGCGCCCCAAGGGTTTCTTTCAGCCAGGAAAAAGTTTTATCTTGAACTCAAATAATTGAAATTTCGTCGACGAATCTCCTGTTGAAGCTGGTCTCTCTACATCCCCCTGACAGCTTCGTTATTTTGGGAAAGGATGTGTATTAATGGGGGCTTGTAATTAATGCCTCATGTTGTTTTCCCTTTTAAAAATTTTAAAAATACATTAGCCCCTTCCATCTGTTCGCTAGTTTTTTCCGTCTCAACAATTGGCTTGCAAATGATTCGACGGTTGTATCCTTGCCTTTGTACCCATGAAGCATGTCACTTTCTTTGAATTTTTTCCCATACCTCTTATATTACTCGTATATTTTCTAAAGTGAGCAAATCTATCTTTTACTCCTATTTTTCCGGCAATTTTTCTGCCCCCTATTATTACTTTCAGTCTTCATGTTCGGTTCTCGAAACTCCTAATCGTCACTGTATAGGGCTTTCCATGTCTTATCACAGGTTTTTTAATCATTTTTCCTCCCCTTTCTATGGCCATGAAGCATTTTTGATCCTTTTTTTCCCTTCTCTCAGTTTTTTCAGAGTTTCTCACCTCCCCTTTTTGTCCCTATTACAGTCATCCCTGTTCTTATGCTTTTTGCCCTTTGTTTTCAAAGGCCCTTACAATTTATATTTTTTTAAAAAAATTTTTTGGGTTTCTTGCCTTTTCTCTGCAGCTTGGTTTTAAAAAGTATCCATATTTTTTCAACAGGAAATTTTTTTTTTTTATGGCCCCTTTTCTTTTACAATGGGTATTTCAATCGGCTAAGGGGAAAACCCCCCTTTCCAGTTACCCTTTCCAATGACTTCTCTCAAAAATTTCAAAACCCTTTATATTTTTTTACCCCGAAATCTGGTTTTTGTCCTCTAATTACTTTTTCCTCACCATCCCACTTCCACTTAAATGTCGATTTACACTAAGTGAGCATTTAAACCCCTTAAGGGGATTCCTGGTCAATTTGACCTATTTGTTTCTTTGAGAGTGAGAATGAGTGTTTGTCAGTGATGTGTGCTGGGCGTGGTGTGTGTGTTGGTGTGTGTTTTTGTGTGTGTTGTGTGTTGTGTGGGGTTTTGTGTGTTGTGTGTGTGTGTGTGGGTTTATGTTGTGGTGTGTGTTGTGTGTGTGTGTGTCTTTATAGTGGGGGAAGTGAGAGGAGGAAGAGAAGTTGTCTAAGAGACGTGTAAAAGCACTGTTTCAGGGTCCGGACATAAAGGGAAACCCTTCCTCTGAAAGTCTCTAGAATCATGGGGGGTGGGGTGGGCAATCATAATTAACCCAACATAAAAATATTTAAAACATGCAGCAAAAATAAGTGCAGGGAAACGGTCCCCCAGTCATTGCAAAACTAAACATATGAAAATCGTTTTAGGGTAAATATTTGATAAAAAAATCACTTAAAATGTTAGTAAAATTTTTTTCAAAATCGTGTCTAAATGAAAAGTCGAAGAGTCGAGTGTGCAAGAAGCCGCATAGACGAGCACGAACCCCCTTTAAGCAGGTGTCCTGGGGGAAGGAAGTTACAACACTTTTTAAATTGTTACTAAGTTAAAAGATTTGTACTTTTTACAAAAAAATGATTATAAAGCAACAAAAACTAATATTCACTAGCCAAAAATATATTAAGACATAAATTTGTTAATATTTTACCTTCCTCTCTAAGGGAAAGAATTTATATTATTATATATAATATATTTTTATAAAAAAAATTTTAAAATATATAATATATTATATATATATATATATATTTTTAATTTATAATATATAATGGGAGTAGGTTTGGTAGACAGCAACCCCCCGGGGAAACTACCGTCTGCCCGATGATGTAAAAAAAACCTGTAAAATGTTTTGATGATGGTAGGAATGCTGGTTTATTTTTTTTGTCTCATAAACACGCAGATTACAGGATATCTTTCAAAAAACTTCCTTTGGGGCAACTTTACAGACACGCCCTGCTATATAATACATACATCTAGGGTTTTTTCTCCTTTTTCTAAAAAGCTCTTTTTTTTCTTTTTTATTTCTTTATTTTCCATGGGGAAGTGGAAAAAAAAACTTTCCCGTAAGCCCCTGCGGTCTATGAGGCGATTAAAATGCCGGGGGCAATGGGTGGTAACCCTTCCTGTAAAATTTACTAAAAAAGAGAAGAAGAAAAAATTTATAAAAAAGGGGGTGCTTAAAAGTGCGGGATTAGGCGGTGACAAAAACGATGTTGCTGTTTATGAATGAAAAAAAGTGGATGTCCTGGCCCAAAACGAAAAAAAAGTGAAGGGGGAGGGAAATTTCAGGGGGGGGGGAAATAAATGGGGTTAAATCTGGAGTTCTGAGAGGTTAGAGCAAAAGGGGGGTGAAGTAATGTTAAATGATCATTATGGAAGGGGGAAAAGAGAATATGAATGTGTAAATTCAAGAATTTTGTGGGGTTAAGTAAATGTTGGTCAGAAGGGGTATTAAAATGTTGACCTGGGGGGAAGAGGGAATTTAGAGGAAGAAGGGGGGTTTTGGGGTGTAAATGAATGTATAGGGCCCTTTTAACCAAGTGGGAGTAATTGTGGTGGGGACCCGAATGCTAAAGTAGGAGAAACTTTTTTGGGGGTGTGGAGGTAAGTTTGGGGGTGCCGGTGTAAAGTAATGGGAGCCCCTTTTAACTTTGTAAAAAGGGGTTTTTTTATAGTAAAAATTTGTTTTTTGAAAAAGAGGATAAATAAGTATAAAAATATGATGTAGGGGGAAATGACGTGTTTGTTGGGTTATGTATTGGGAGATAAAAGAGTTTATAGACTTCAGGATGTCTGTTTTAGAGGGGCCCCGATTTTTCAGTCACTTTCTGTTTTTACACAGAGAGAAAAGGTAAATGGGATACAAGGAAAAAGAAAAATATCAGGGGGAAAAGAGGGGAAGGTTTAAAACTAAAAGAGGAGGGATTAGGGAAGATTAAAAACTATTGGGGGAAAGTGGTAAGAAGCATAGGCAAAGGGGGCAAAGGGATGGGGAGGGTTTTTTAAAAAAGTACTGTTAGAGTGTTCAGCAGAAGTTTGTGGTTACAGGAAAGTGGGTGCAGGAGGGAAGGGAGCGATTGGGGAAAGATGATGTAAAAAGAGTATAAAGGGGGAAAAAAGTTAGATATAAAATTTTTACAAAGTAGAAAATATCAAGGGGAAAGTTATGGAGAAAAAGGAAAAGGGTTTTAAAAGTGGTGAAAACAAAGTAAAAAGAAGCAAATGGAGGGGTGGGGGAGATGTTACAAAAAATTTTGTTGAAAAAAAAAAAAAGTTTTTGGAGTGGTTAAAAAGTTAAAAAAGCCTAGAGAACAAATGGGTTTTTTCAGTTAAAAAATAGGGGAGGAAGGTTATTAAATGGGAGTTAGAGGATTGGGAAGGGTGGAGGGAATATTTTGAGGAATTTTTAAATTTATGAAAAATAGGGGAATTTTTGATTTCGGGATAGGGGGAAAGGGAAAAAATTTTTAAGGGTGAGGAAGACCCGTTGTGGGGTGGGGGGAATTCGTGAGGCATAGGGAAAAAAGAAAGGGGGTAAGGCAGCCGGGATTGTGGTAAAGATAAAATGTAAAAACAGGTGGGGATATGTTTTTGGGGGGTTGGGCAAATTTTTTAAAAAATGTATGGAAGGGGTAGGACCTGGGGTTGGCAGAGAGCATGCATATTCCTTTGTATAAAGGGAAGGTGAAAAAGAGAGTGCAAAAAAATTTTAGGGGGGTAAGTCTTTAGTATAAACCCGGAAAATGTTGGTTTGGTTTAAATTTAAAAAATTAAGAGTAAACGGAGAAAAGGATAGCAGAGGACAAGGGGGCTTTTGGAAAGTTAGGGGGGGGTGTGGGCCCGGTTTTACAGTGAAAAAAATAAGTGAACGTATTTAGATAAGGCTAAAGAGGTCTTTTGGGATTTATGGTTTGGAAAAGGCGTAACAGGGGGGTAGGGGGGAATGGGCAGATGTTGCAAAATGAGGTGTAGGAGGGGAGGTTACTGAAAACAGTAAAAGGTTTTTACGAGGATAGTGAGGCCCAAGTTAGAGTTGTAGGGAAAAAGGGGGAAAATTTTTTCCCCTAAAAGTAGGCCTTTGACAAGGGTGTGTGATGCACCGTGGTTGTTTTAAAATATTGGATACGATTGGGGGGAAAGGTAGGGAGGATGACGTATTCAGATATTTGGGATGGAGTGTCAGGGGATTCTTGAAAGATGGGTAAATAAAATTGATGGGGGAAAAAAGAGTGATGGTGCACTTGGGAGTCTGTGGAGACAAAGAACTTTGTTTTTTGGAGGAAAAGAAAAAATGTATGGGTATGTTTTCCCAACGCTTTTATAGGGGTGTGAAGCGTGGGTGATGAAGTTGCAGCGAGGAAAAGGCGGGAGGAGTGGAGATGTAGTCTGAGGGCAATGTGTGGGTGAATATAATCGAGAATTCGTGTTTTGGGGTTTGGGGGGAGGTCGGGATTACCAAAAGTTTCCAGAGGGTGAGGGAAAGGGGTTGTTGAGGTGGTTCGGACTTGAGAAAATGGGCGAAACAGAATGCCCTTTAAAGTGTTCGTCTTTTGGGGAAAGGAAGGGGGGGTAGGGGGGGCCCTAGAAAGGTTGGAGGGAGGGGGTAAGGGGTTTTTGTGTGCGGGGGGGGCTTGGACTTCCACGGGCATTTGCGTGAGGTGTTTGATAGGAGTGAATGGAGACAAAGGTTTTTTAATACTTGACGTGTTTTTTGGAGTGTGAGCAAAGAAAAATTTATGAAGGGATTCAGGGAAAACCGGGGCCCGGTTTTTGGTCCTGGAGATGGGGAAGTACAGTGTGCACTTGAAGGGGGGGGGGGGGTGAAAATTTTTGCAGTTTAAAATGTAGTGTAAAGCCCCTTTTGGGCAAGACAGTGAGGAGTGAAGTGGTGAATTTTTTCTTTTTCGGGCCACCCTCCCTTGGTGGGAATGGGCCCAGTGTGATAATAAAAAAAAATGTATATATATATATATATTTTTTATATATATATATATATTATATATATATATATATATTATATATTTTATATTTTTAAAAAGTACCACCCGTATCCCCGAGGTGGGGGGCCCAAAAAGAAAAAACAAAATTTTCCCTTTTTTTAAAATTTTTAGTAAATATACGGAAAAGGGGGTTACAGCCTTGCCCCCGGCTTTTAGTCGCCTCTTACAACACGCAGGGCTTAGGGAGGAAAAATTTCTTTTCCCCACTTCCCCATGGGGGTAAGAGAAATAAACAAGAAAAGAAACAAAAAAAATTGTATATATGTGTGTATATATATGTTGTACATGTTGTGTTTAAAATGCAAGTAGAAGTAGAAGGGAAAATATTTTGTTTTTAAAAAAAACAAAAAACCACCCTTTTTAAAACAATTACAGGTTTTTTTCCCCCCCCTTTTGGGGGTTTTTTTTCCCCCCTTTTTTAAAAAAAAAAAAAAATTTTTAAAAAATAAAAAATAAATTTTAAATAAAAAATTATAAATTAAAAAAAATTTAAATTTTTCAAATCCCCCCCCCAAAAAACCATACCACTTCCCAACAGTACCCTCCTGGGAGCACCGCTGGGTCACCAGGCCATCGACACAGTCCTCAAGGACAAATTGAATGACCTGATGAGAATGGAGGAGAGAATAAGCAATCTTGATGCCCATGATGCTCTGTATCTCCTCACAAGGTGCCTTACTATTCCAAGACTCACTTACTTCTTGAGGTGTGCACCCTCTTTTGACAACCCAACACTCGACGAATATGACGCACACCTGAGGTCAACCCTTAATTAAGAAGACACTGAACCTGTCACTAGAGGATCAGCAATGGGATCAGGCAACCCTCCCAGTGCGACTGGGAGGTATAGGGGTGCGCAAAGCAACGCATGTTGCTTTACCTGCTTTTTCTGTCTTCGTCTTTGGCTTCCAGTGCATTAGTCAAGAAGATTGTTCCAGAAGGCTTGAGAGACGTGGTAGGAGCTCAAGACCCCAGGTTTACTGAAGCAGCGATTTGGTGGGACACCCTTACAGATTCCTCCAGTAGACCAGCTCCTCCCAAAGAACACAAACAGTCCCACTGGGACAAACCGATCATGGAAAAAAATCGCCAACACAATGCTCTCCAATGCCTCAGGAAAGGACAAAGCTCGTCTCCTGGGAGTGAAGGCACCACACTCAGGAGATTTCCTGTTAGCTGTTCCCAATTCCTCCTTGGGCACTCGACTAGACCCACAGGCCATTGGGATTGGTGTTGCTCTTCGCCTAGCCGCCCCCATCCTCACCGAGCATAGGTGTATTTGCGGCAGGGCGACAGCTGATCAATTCGGACTTCATGGTCTCGTGTGTCACACAGCAGAAGGGAAGTATGCCAGGCATGAGGAGGTCAATGACATCATAAAGAGAAGCCTCGCCACAGCCCGTTGCCCAGCTCAACGGAAACCCCATGTGCAGAGGTCTGACGGAAGTCAAAAGAGTCCTGATGGAGCCACTATGCTACCTTGGAAGGATGGAAAGCAGATTGCCTGGGACTACACATGTGCCGCCACATTGGCAGACACCTACTTGCCATACTCCGTAGTGGAAGGGGGTGGAGCTGCCAGCCACAGGGAGACCCAGAAGATCCGCAAATATGAAGACCTTCCCCCTTGCTATAACTTCATCCCAATAGGGTTGGAGACCCTTGGAGCATGGGGCAAGTGTGCTCTAAAGTTCCTAATAGAGCTGGGTGAAAAGCTCATCATAGAAACCAAGGACCACAGGGCGACCAGCTTCCTCTTTCAGAGACTCAGTGTTGTAATCCTGAGAGGAAATGCCTGCAGCATTCTGGGCATGCGGCCCACCGCCGGGGAGCTGAACGAAGTATTCGAGATGTAGCTCTGAGTTACCTATGTTGTTTTACTTTCTTTCGTATTTTTGTGAATGTTTTGTCAATGTATTTTGTCTTTAAATAAAATATACATAAAATATAGGGGGTGGTAGGAGAAAATTCTCAAACAGCTTCAGGGAGAACCTTGAGTTTTCCATGAAGCAAGTTTATTCTTTTTCTCTGAGGATGAGGGTTCCTATAGCAGTTCTAGAGGTGGTACCTTCCCTATATCATATATATATATATATATTATATATATATATATATATATATATATATATATATATATATATATATATATATATATATATATATTATATATATATATATATATATATATATATATACATACATATATTCTGCCTCTGGCAGATATAGAAGTATAGTGACTGGCCACAGAAAACTGATATATTATTGGAGCAACCTGTATGCAAAGTCATCCGGTTCCAAGTAACTACTCTGGATCGAAGAATAAGAGCCGAGTGAAGGAAACGTCAGGCGTCATGTTTGCACTGTGGGGACGTCGAAACTGCTTTTCATGCGGTATATTTTTGTCCCTCTTTGGAGGGGATGCGTTCATGGATGGGGGGTGTTATCAGAATGTTGGGGGGAGGGAGTTGGTCGTTCCTTAGGGCTTTGTTGTTGGATGTAAGTGGGGTGTCAGTGGATGTGGGAAGGTCTATGATGTATGTAATGACGGATTATTTATATGTTTCTTGGGGGATGAGGGAAGTAAGGGAATATTTGCGGATCAAAGCGTTAGCGGCGAGGTTTTACAGAACGATGTGTAGGAATAAACTAGTCTATGGGGGGCGCTGGGAAACCAGGTTCTCGGAGGGTTACCGGAACCTCACTGTGGGTAGCCTCCTGAGCCCAGGGGGCGGGCAAGGAGTTAGTCTCCCGCCAAGGGATGTGGGTAAGTTAGTGCAGCAGCGAAGTGGTGTTGTGTGTGAGGGGAACGAATGAGTAACGGTTTGAGGCATGTGGTAGCTTAATTTTAACCTCTGTTTGTGTTCCCTGCGAGTAGGTTCACCTTTTAATCATGCTAACTAAACATTGGGATCTCAGTGTTAAGTACAATCCTGTGTTACATTTATTCCATGTACATCTCATTGCTGTTCAACATAATTTGAATTGTTGTACAAGATTAGTGGTTTTAGGTTAGTGGAATGGATAAGCACCTGGTATGAAGAATGGTGCGTCATTCGTTACGTTAAGTGTGTGATAACGTAACTTTAGGGTATGGGTATGTTCATGTGCTATAGAAGCTTTCTATACTGATGATTATTGTGACCTAGTTCAGTTTTATATATTATGTGGTAATGTTAGGGTTTAATTGATAAATAAACATGTACGTAGGTAGCCTTTGAGAACTTCATGGTTACAGTGTTCTTAGTGATATTATAATAACTTGCAATGTATTTATACGACTTGGTTGAGGTCACTGTGTTTAGGTATGTCATGTTCTCAAGATATGTCAAGAGTACGTTATTCGTTTGGTTTGTTCATGTACCAGTAATGCTTGTAAGACTTATTAAAAATGTTTCTTGCTTAATGATAATTCAGGATGTTTATTTTGGTGTGCGTGTGGGGGGGGGCGAAAGTGACAAAGTTTTAAGTCACTATCGGTAATAATACTATTCGTATGATAATGAGTGTCGAATGGTGTGGTGTGTGTGAGGGTGTAATACCACTGTAATGTATGGTGTGGTGTGTGTGAGGGTGTAATACCACTGTAATGTATGGTGTGGTGTGTGTGAGGGTGTAATACCACTGTAATGTATGGTGTGGTGTGTGTGAGGGTGTAATACCACTGTAATGTATGGTGTGTGTGTGTGTGAGGGTGTAATACCACTGTAATGTATGGTGTGGTGTGTGTGAGGGTGTAATACCACTGTAATGTATGGTGTGGTGTGTGTGGGGGTGTAATACCACTGTAATGTATGGTGTGGTGTGTGTGAGGGTGTAATACCACTGTAATATATGGTGAGGTTATTCTGTGTTAGGGCCATTTTCGGATTCTTGTGAATTAATCAGTTTTTCGTGTACCTTTTTAATATATTTATACCACCTTGTATTGCATTGTTTTAAATAATATATACAGTGGACCCTCGAATTTAGTCCTGCCTTTTCTGAATGCAAAATTATTTTTATCTATAAAATGTATTTTTTTTAATATTTCCCATAAATAATGTAAATCCAATTAAACCATTCCAGACACCCAAAAATAGTATTAACAAAAAATACATTTTATAGAGAATAAAAATAGTTTTGCATACAGAAAAGGCACGACTAAATTCGAGGGTCCACAAATATATATATATATATATATATATATATATATATATATATATATATATATATATATATATATATTATATATATATATATATATATATATATATAATATAATATATATATATATATATATAATAACACTACAAAACCTGTCAGTCGAGTGATAAATACACTAACTGAAATATTAATGCATTTTGTAGATTTAGCGCTTCTTTTTGTTTATAATAATAATGCATACTGTATATGTATTTTGGTTGATGTAATGTATAATCTTGTGTAATCTTGTATTTAACATAGGTGTAAAGGGACATAATGCACAGGGGATGAGGGACAGTTTGTGTCAGCACAAATTAAACGTCCTTGAGAATTTATAATTTCTGTGGAAGATCTGATTCTGTGTTCTTTTATTTATTTAATGTATTGTATTGTCTTAAATAAAATATAAAAAAAACTGCTCTGGGTAAATCAATCACTTAACACACTCAGATCATCTCCTGATCTACTGAACAGCTGAAACTCGTCTTTCCGTCTGTCTCGGCTATATCCCGGTTCTCATTTTCTCTGTATCCCAGCACTCAGTCGCTTAAACATCCTAGCACAGAGTTCAAGTGCAAGAACAGAGCTTAAGGGCCAGCACAGAGTTCCAGGTCCAGCACACAGCTCAATGGTCAACACAGAGTTCTAGAGTCATCCGAGTTTCGAGGCCTCTCTCTCCTCTCCCTGATGCATACGCAAGACTTAATACTAACAATTGAGTATTCCGAGTAGCTTGATGGTGTCGAGCCTAGCTTACACGTGAGCCCGTGTGAGCCAGAGTGGGCACGATTCCCTTGTCGAAATACTTCAAGCACTGAGAGAAAGAAAACGGATTCTGAGTTGCACTTATGTGTATAATGTGTGTATATATGTGTGTGTGGGGCGACGGAGAAGTCTCCTTTGCTCTCTTAATTTTGGATCAGACGATAGATAATAATGTAATATAATAATTAGATGATATATACAATAGCGTGTTATAATACTTAGACTTTAAGCAATATCGAAATAAAATAGGCGATAGATAATAACGTAATATAAATTGACGATAGGCAATAGCATAATATAATAACTGGACTACACACAATAGTTTAATATAATATACAGAGGATAGACAGTAGAATAATCCGACAAATGATAATTTCTCCACCGTAGGTGAAATTACATTAATTTCAAGTCATTAAAATTTTCTAGATTCCAAATTAAAGAGTCAGTAATGGTTCAGAATTCATAAAAATATTTGTGAGCCGTATATAATTAAAACTACACCATCCAGAGAGCCAAAACACATCTAACAAAACAAACCATGACTGGGTGAACGTTTCGCTCTAAGGAGAGAATTTTGAAGTTGCCCCAGTGAGCACTTTTCATGTAACATGTGTCTTTACGGTTATTCTAGCAGGTCAAGGTTGGTTATTCTAGCAGGTCAAGGTTGGTTATTCTAGCAGGTCAAGGTTGGTTATTCTAGCAGGTCAAGGTTGGTTATTCTAGCAGGTCAAGGTTGGTTATTCTAGCAGGTCAAGGTTGGTTATTCTAGCAGGTCAGGGTTGGTTATTCCAGCAGGTCAAGGTTGGTTATTCTAGCAGGTCAAGGTTGGTTATTCTAGCAGGTCAAGGTTGGTTATTCTAGCAGGTCAAGGTTGGTTTTCTAGCAGGTCAGGGTTGGTTATTCTAGCAGGTCAGGGTGGTTATTCCAGCAGGTCAAGGTTGGTTATTCTAGCAGGTCAAGGTTGGTTATTCTAGCAGGTCAAGGTTGGTTATTCTAGCAGGTCAATGTTGGTTATTCTAGCAGGTCAAGGTTGGTTATTCTAGAAGGTCAGGGTTGGTTATTCTAGCAGGTCATGGTTGGTTTTTCTAGCAGGTCATGGTTGGTTATTCTAGCAGGTCAAGGTTGGTTATTCTAGCAGGTCAAGGTTGGTTATTCTAGCAGGTCATGGTTGGTTATTCTAGCAGGTCAAGGTTGGTTATTCTAGCAGGTCAAGGTTGGTTATTCTAGCAGGTCAGGGTTGGTTATTCCAGAAGGTCAGGGTTGGTTATTCTAGCAGGTCAAGGTTGGTTATTCTAGCAGGTCAAGGTTGGTTATTCTAGCAGGTTAGGGTTGGTTATTTCAGCAGGTCAAGGTTGGTTATTCTAGCAGGTCAAGGTTGGTTATTCTAGCAGGTCAAGGTTGGTTATTCTAGCACGTCAAGGTTGGTTATTCTAGCAGGTCAAGGTTGGTTATTCTAGCAGGTCAGGGTTGGTTATTCCAGCAGGTCAAGGTTGGTTATTCTAGCAGGTCAGGGTTGGTTATTCCAGCAGGTCAAGGTTGGTTTTTCTAGCAGGTCAAGGTTGGTTATTCTAGCAGGTCAAGGTTGGTTATTCTAGCAGGTCAGGGTTGGTTATTCTAGCAGGTCAGGGTTGGTTATTCCAGCAGGTCAAGGTTGATTATTCTAGCAGGTCAAGGTTGGTTATTCTAGCAGGTCAAGGTTGGTTATTCTAGCAGGTCAATGTTGGTTATTCTAGCAGGTCAAGGTTGGTTATTCTAGCAGGTCAGGGTTGGTTATTCTAGCAGGTCATGGTTGGTTTTTCTAGCAGGTCATGGTTGGTTATTCTAGCAGGTCAAGGTTGGTTATTCCAGCAGGTCAAGGTTGGTTATTCTAGCAGGTCATGGTTGGTTATTCTAGCAGGTCAAGGTTGGTTATTCTAGCAGGTCAAGGTTGGTTATTCTAGCAGGTCAGGGTTGGTTATTCCAGAAGGTCAGGGTTGGTTATTCTAGCAGGTCAAGGTTGGTTATTCTTAGCAGGTCAAGGTTGGTTTATTCTAGCAGGTTAGGGTTGGTTATTTCAGCAGGTCAAGGTTGGTTATTCTAGCAGGTCAAGGTTGGTTATTCTAGCAGGTCAAGGTTGGTTATTCTAGCAGGTCAAGGTTGGTTATTCTAGCAGGTCAAGGTTGGTTATTCTAGCAGGTCAGGGTTGGTTATTCCAGCAGGTCACGGTTGGTTATTCTAGCAGGTCAGGGTTGGTTATTCCAGCAGGTCAAGGTTGGTTATTCCAGCAGGTCAAGGTTGGTTATTCTAGCAGGTCAAGGTTGGTTATTCTAGCAGGTCAAGGTTGGTTATTCTAGCAGGTCAGGGTTGGTTATTCCAGCAGGTCAAGTTTGGTTATTACAGCAGGTCAGGGTTGGTTATTCCAGGAGGTCAAGGTTGGTTATTCTAACAGGTCAATGTTGGTTATTCTAGCAGGTCAAGGTTGGTTATTCTAGCAGGTCAGGGTTGGTTATTCTAGCAGGTCAAGGTTGGTTATTCTAGCAGGTCAGGGTTGGTTATTCTAGCAGGTCAAGGTTGGTTATTCCAGCAGGTCAAGGTTGGTTATTCTAGCAGGTCAAGGTTCGTTATTCTAGCAGGTCAAGGTTGGTTATTCTAGCAGGTCAAAGTTGGTTATTCTAGCAGGTCAGGGTTGGTTATTCCAGCAGGTCAAGGTTGGTTATTCTAGCAGGTCAAGGTTGGTTATTCTAGCAGGTCAAGGTTGGTTATCCCAGCAGGTCAAGGTTGGTTATTCTAGCAGGTCAAGGTTGGTTATTCCAGCAGGTCAAGGTTGGTTATTCTAGCAGGTCAAGGTTGGTTATTCTAGCAGGTCAAGGTTGGTTATTCTAGCAGGTCAAGGTTGGTTTTTTCTAGCAGGTCAAGGTTGGTTATTCTAGCAGGTCAAGGTTGGTTATTCCAGCAGGTCAAGGTTGGTTATTCTAGCAGGTCAAGGTTGGTTATCCCAGCTGGCCAAGGTTGGTTATTCTAGCAGGTCAAGGTTAGTTATTCCAGCAGGCCAGAGTTGGCTATTCCAGCAGGCCAGAGTTGGCTATTCCAGCAGGCCAGGGTTGGCTATTCCAGCAGGCCAGGGTTGGCTATTCCAGCAGGCCAGGGTTGGTTATTCTAGCAGGTCAAGGTTAGTTATTCCAGCAGGCCAGAGTTGGCTATTCCAGCAGGCCAGGGTTGGCTATTCCACCAGGCCAGAGTTGGCTATTCCAGCAGGCCAGGGTTGGCTATTCCAGCAGGCCAGAGTTGGCTATTCCAGCAGGCCAGGGTTGGCTATTCCAGCAGGCCAGGGTTGGCTATTCCACCAGGCCAGAGTTGGCTATTCCAGCAGGCCAGGGTTGGCTATTCCAGCAGGCCAGGGTTGGCTATTCCAGCAGGCCAGAGTTACTTCGACGCACCGATCAAGAGATACACTGCCACTGGGTGGCGAACAAGAGCAGGACTACCAGACACATTGACCAGGAATATTTCATCGATTATATTAACAGCACTTATTATATCGAAGGAATATTATTAAATTAATAGAATAAGGCTGGAGTCAAACAAGTCGAAATCTTTAATTTACCTTATCTCTTGTTTTTTTTATAAATTTCTTTCTTTTTTTTACACTAAACATTGCGAAAGGGTCGTGAGGATATATAATAGTGTTGCATTTGGTGGAGAGAAGAAAAAAATGGCTTGAAGAAATACTGCTACGGGCAGTACGTTTTTCAGCTACCATATAGATTCTTCTTTCAGTTACCGTTAAAAGGTATGTATATTTTATAGCCAATGCTTGTGACTTGTATGTCACTTTCAGCAAATGTAAAGAAAATGTGTAAATGGAACTGATTGCAATCAAATATAAAATTCTGCCCAGGAAAATTATATGTAATGTTGTGGGTGGCGTCACTCTTCGTTCACTTAATATTTCCAGGATAAATATTGGGGCTTCAGCCACTGGGTTCCTTGATCTCTCCAAACCTGAGATAACAACCAGGTTAACGAGGTTCCTTGACCTCTCCAAACCTGAGATAACAACCAGGTTAACGAGGTCCCTTGACCTCTCCAAACCTGAGATAACAACCAGGTTAACGAGGTTCCTTGACCTCTCCAAACCTTAAATAACAACCAGGTTAACGAGGTTCCTTGACCTCTCCAAACCTGAGATAACAACCAGGTTAACGAGGTCCCTTGACCTCTCCAAACCTGAGATAACAACCAGGTTAACGAGGTTCCTTGACCTCTCCAAACCTGAGATAACAACCAGGTTAACGAGGTTCCTTGACCTCTCCAAACCCTGAGATAACAACCAGGTTAACGAGGTCCCTTGACCTCTCTAAACCTGAGATAACATGCAGGTTAACGAGGTCCCTTGACCTCTCCAAACCTGAGATGATAATCGGGTTAACGAGGTCCCTTGATCTCTCCAAACCTGAGATAACAACCGGGTTAACGAGGTCCCTTGACCTCTCCGAACCCTGAGATAACAACCGGGTTAACGAGGTCCATTGACCTCTCCAAACCCTGAGATAATCACCATGTTAACGAGGTCCCTTGACCTCTCCAAACCCTGAGATAACAACCAGGTTAACGAGGTCCCTTGACCTCTCCAAACTCTAAGACGACAACCAGATCAATGAAGTTCCTTGACCTCTCCAAACCCTAAGACGACAGCCAGATCAATGAAGCTCCTTGACCTCTCGAAACCCTGAGATAACAACCAGGTTAACGAGGTCCCTTGACCTCTCCAAACCCTAAGATAACCAGGTTAACGAGGTCCCTTAACCTCTCCAAACCCTAAGATAACAACCAGGTTGGCGATATCCCTTGACTTCCCCAAACTTTAAGATAACAACCAGGTTAACGAGGTCCCTTGACCTCTCCAAACCCTAAGACGACAGCCAGATCAATGAAGCTCCTTGACCTCTCGAAACCCTGAGATAACAACCAGGTTAACGAGGTCCCTTGACCTCTCCAAACCCTAAGATAACCAGGTTAACGAGGTCCCTTAACCTCTCCAAACCCTAAGATAACAACCAGGTTGGCGATATCCCTTGACTTCCCCAAACTTTAAGATAACAACCAGGTTAACGAGGTCCCTTGACCTCTCCGAACCCTGAAATGACAACCAGGTTAACGAGGTCCCTTACCTCTTCAAACCCTGAGATGACTGCTACGTCAATGAGGATCATTCACCGCTCCGAACCTTGAGATGACAACAGGTCAAATGATCTCTCCAAACCTTGAAGATGACTGACAGGTCCTTGAGGACCCTTGAGGTCTTCAAACCCTGAAGATGACCGTCAGGTCCTTCAGAACCATTAACGTTCACATCTCTTGAAGATGACTGCCAGATCCTTAAGGATTCTTTCAGCACTTGGAGACATCACTCGACAGTAGGGTAAGGCGTGTCAGCCATTTTATTCTCATACATATATAAACGTTCATGCGAAATACATGTACAAGAAAAAGACAGTAGACTACTTGTGGAGTTCATACTTAGGCTATCTTCTGAGAATAATTATCTATGTTTCCCTAGATTAATAACTATCGAGTATTTCTAGGGCAGTGAGCCGAGAATAGAAAGGTAAAAGGCTCTTTCCCTACTAACCAATTCCTCCTGCCACTGCCAGCAAGAAAACAGGTTAGAAATATACTAAACCATATTGGAAAAATGACATGTAATTTATAGAAAAAATGAATTGGATGGAAATCGTGGGCTACAGCTACCTTTACTAAATTTGTACTTTACTTACTCCTCTGCCACTCAGAGCTGGGTATACTGTGGGTGTACTCACCTATTTGTACTCACCTATTTGTGATTGCAGAGGCCGAGTCTTAGCTCCTGGCCCCCCCTCTTCACTGGTTGCTACTGGGTCCTCTCTCTCCATGTTCCATGAGCTTTATCAAACCTCGTCTTAAAACTATGTATGGTTCCCGCCTCCACTACGTCACTTTCTAGGCTATTCCACGGCCTGACAACTCTATGACTGAAGAAATACTTCCTAACATCCCTTTGATTCATCTGAGTCTTCAACTTCCAATTGTGACCTCTTGTTTCTGAATCCCCTCCCTGGAACATCCTGTCTTTGTCCACCTTGTCTATTCCGCGTAGTATTTTATACGGCGTTATCATGTCTCCCCTGACCCTCCTGTCCTCCAGTGTCGTCAGGCCGATTTCCCTTAACCTTTTTTTATAGGACATGCCCCTTGCTCCGGAACTAACCTTGTCGCAAACCTTTGCACTTTCTCTAATTTCTTGACGTGCTTGATCAAGTGCGGGTTCCAAACAGGTGCTGCATACTCTAGTATGGACCTGACGTACACGGTGTACAGTGTCTTGAACGATTCCTTGCTAAGGTATCGGAACGTTGTTCTCAGATTTACCAGGCGCCCATATGCTGCAGCAGTTATCTGGTTGATGTGTGCTTCCGGAGACAAGCTCAGTGTTATATCCACCCCAAGATCTTTCTCCTTGAGCGAGGTTTGCAGTCTTTGGCCACCTAGCCTATACTCCGTCTGCGGATTCTGTGCCCTTCCCCGATCTTCATGGCATTGCATTTGGCGGGGTTAAATTTGAGAAGCCAGTTGCTGGACCAAGTGTCCAGTCTGTCCAGGTCTCTTTGAAGTCCTGCTTGATCCTCATCTGATTTAATTCTTCTCATTAACTTCATATCATCTGCGAACAGGGACACTTCTGAGTCTAACCCTTCCATCATGTCGTTCACATATACCAAAAATAGCACTGGTCCTAGGACCGACCCTTGTGGGACCCCGCTCGTCACAGGTGCCCACTGTGATACCTCATGACGTACCATGACTCGCTGTTTCCTCCCTGTCAGGTATTCTCTGATCCATTATAGTTTCCCTTCCTTAAATCTCATGTTGAGCTCCTTACATACTTCTTGATTGTTTCTTGTGAGTTCCCCACCTTCTTTCCTCAGCCTTATCACCTGGTCTTTGACTGTTGTCTTCCTCCTAATGTGGCTATACAGCAGTTTCGAATCAGACTTGACTTTCGATGCTATGTCGTTCTCGTACTGTCGCTGGGCCTCCCTCCTTATCTGTGTATACTCGTTTCTGGCTCTTC
This sequence comes from Cherax quadricarinatus, assembly GCF_026875155.1. Taxonomy (NCBI): domain Eukaryota; kingdom Metazoa; phylum Arthropoda; class Malacostraca; order Decapoda; family Parastacidae; genus Cherax; species Cherax quadricarinatus. Next base: position 11,537,495 of record NC_069449.1, read on the forward strand.
TACTAATCTCCTTATTTTCCTGGGTCTTTTGCCTCCTGTACCTTTTCCATTCTCTGGTGTACTTAGTTTTTACCTCCCTACACCTTCGGGTAAACTAAGGACTCGCTTTTGTCTTCCTATTATTTCTATTTCCCTTGGGAACAAACCTTTCTTCTGCCTCCTTGCACTTTGTTGTTACATATTCCATCATCTCGTTTACTGATTTTCCTACCAGTTCTCTGTCCCACTGAACCTCGTGCAGGAAGTTCCTCATACCTGTGTAGTCCCCCCTTTTATAGTTTGGTTTTTCCCATTCAATTCCTGTTACCTTCTCTACTTGTAGCTCTACTATATAATCAAAACTCAGAACCACGTGATCGCTAGCTCCAAGGGTCCTCTAGTAAATGATGTCCTCAACGTCTGAACTGCTCAGGGTGAACATAAGATCCAGTCTTGCTGGCTCATCCTCCCCTCTCTCTCTGGTAGTGTCCCTGACATGTTGATGCATGAAGTTTTCAAGTACCACATCCATCATCTTGGCTCTACATGTGTCGGGACCCCCATGTGGCTCCAGGTTTTCCCAGTCAATCTCCCTGTGGTTGAAATCGCCCACTACCAGTAACTTTGCTCTGCTCGAGTGAGCTCTTCTTGCCAGCTCAGCCAGTGTGTCCACCATCGCTCTGTTGTTTTCTTCGCACTCCTCTCTTGGCCTCCTGCAGTTCTGTGGTGGGTTATACATTACTCCACTGACTACTTTATGTGTGTGTGTGTGTGTGTGTGTGTGTGTGTGTGTACCTATTGTTACTTAATGTAGTTGCAGGGTCGAGTCTTGGTCTGTCTTCTGAAGCTGTTGTGTGTGTGTGTGTGTGTGTGTGTTGTGTGTGTGTGTTGTGTGTGTGTGTGTGTGTGTGTGTGTGTGTGTGACTACCGTTAATTCTGCTAGGATTATCACCATCTCTACGTTTATCACCACTACCATTACTGATTATCTTTCCACGTTGTCTGTTGATCGTCCTGATGCAGTCGGTGAACAGACATCAAGAATCTGTTGACTTCAAAATGCTCCATATGCTGATTGTAAATGACGGTCCAACATGAGTTTAAAGTGAGTTAAGCGAGTGGCTGGGTGAGTTAGCAAGTATCCTGGCAATATCTCGCTAATGTCCTATCTCACCATACACTATTTTGCACAATTCGCAAAGTAACAATACAAGATGCAAAACGATCACGGAGGGGGGGAGGAGTTGAATGATAGCTCTAGGTCTTTCGTGTTGCAATTAAAACATCATCAGGAGCTTACAATGTTGCGGAAAAGAGGAGGTCCAAGCAGATACGATCACAGGAAGCTCCTTTGCTCTAACAAAAGAGCTTCCTGTGATCGTAATTGCTTGGACTTCCTCCTCTTTTCTGCAACATTGCATGTTCTTGATGTATTGGTTGCACCACGAAAGGCTATCATTCAACTCCTCAGGTGTTGTTTTGCATACCTTATTCAACTCCCTCAGGGGAGTTGAATAGGGCATGCGAACCCTATTCAACCCCCAAGGGTTGTTTTGCATACCCTATACCAAACCATTCACTGGGACTTATTATCTGTTTTCTGACAAAAAAATCTGTGGAGACCGAGCAATGTTGACTGCTGGATGTATCTGAGCAAGTGGTTTTGCAAAGTACCCTAAGAGCCTTCATCTAGTTGAATCCTATACACTTGCAAAATGCCTCTCCAGGTGGTTCTTAAATGACTGTATTGTCTTTGCACCCCATCTACACTATTGTTACGAAGAGGAGTCGAACTCTTCTCACAGTGTTGACAGCTTTACCAGCATGTATCGCAGCAACACGAGGAGTCAGACTTCTCACATTGTTGACACTTCCATCATGTATATAACGACACGTAACGAAAACCTTTATTCCACACGGTTTATTCCACACCTTTATTCCATACGGTTTTTATTACAACGTGTCGGCATCATGCCCCTGTTACCACCAGCTACCCCAAGTCACCACCCACTTTCTCATAACCCAAATCACCACCCACTCTCTCATGTTCCCGGTCACCACCCAGATTTATCAATATCGGGTTTTATCAAATCAATTTCTTCCCAAGCGAGTCATTGGTGAGTGTGTGCAACACGACCAGGATGCTGCTCTACTTTCATGTAACAGCTCGTGTCTCAGCTGCTATGGTACCATGGAGTAAGCTTGCCAGCAGAGAAAAAAGAACTTCCTACCCGAAGTTCGACTCCTCGATGGTGCAACGACGATGTGTTGAAATTGTATTATAAACCTATAGACCGGTCCATTCTGAAATCATAAACAGAAATCACACACACACACACACACACACACACACACACACACACGAGATAATGAGGAATGGTTTAATGGATAATGATGGAAGCCTATGACCAAAAAAAAGTGCTTCAGCATCAGTATACAAAGAAACATACCAGCGGCTCAGGCAAGAGAAAAAGAATATACAGAACTATGGATAGATAAAGAAAGAAACAATGATAAAGAATACTAGGAAAATAAACGTAGAATCAAATCACTTATTCGAGTTTTTAAAAGTAAAAGAGATATTAACGATAAGGCATTTACAACTCACTTGATGGAGTTCACAGGTTCGAACCCCGCGTTATACGTACGAAATAAACAGAATAAAAAACGACAAAATGTGTGTGAGGCTTTGACACAAAGTTTCAGAATGTTTACCTATAAGACATTTTAAACGTGATGTTGATCCCACACAGAAGCTGGGATGAAGGACAGTGAAATAATGGAGGATGCAAAAAATTATTACTGGGTGATCAGTTGAACACACGAGCGATACTTAGGTATCTTTAATCCGAAACGTTAACAGAAAAAGCCTACTGTGTAGGTGAAACGTTTCGGAATAATGATACTTAATGTTGTACATGTCTTACTAATCAATGAATCGGTAATTCTACCATTATCATAATGACATTGTTACCGCATGATGACAAAAAAAAAATTGTCAGACGTGATACCAACTTGAGTTTTAAAAGAAAGTGCTGAAGAATCATCATGTCCACGTTTTACATGATGATTTTCAGAACATTAACAGTTGGCTCAACGGAAAACACTTTGAACTATAGGTTTATTTCGTTGACAGGTGTTTTTAAAATATTTGAAAAAGCCGTTAGAGAAAAAATTACACAGCTTCCCCAGCACACTCCAACAAACACACAGCAATTCCAAACATATTCGTTTTTGCCTAAATAATATTCACGCTTAGGACATACTTGCGTGTGTGTGTGTGTGTGTGTGTGTGTGTGTGTGTGTGTGTGTGTGTTGTGTGTGTACTCACCTGGTTGTGGTTGCAATAGTCGAGTCACAGCTCCTGGCCCCGCCTTTTCACTGGTCGCTACTAAGTCACTCTTTCTGCTCCATGAGCTTTATCATACCTCTTTATAAAGCTATGTATGAATCCTGCTTCCACTACATCACTTCCCAGACTATTCCACTTCCTGACAACTCTGTGACTGAAGAAATACTTCTTGCTAACATCCCTGTAATTCATCCGAGTCTTCAACTTCCAATTGTAACCACTCGTTACTGTATACAATCTCTTGAACATCCTGTCTCTGTCCACCTTGTCGATTCCTCTCAGTATTTTATGTGTCGTTATCATATCCCCCTTATCTCTAGTAGTCCTCCAGTGTAGTCAGGTTGATTTCCCTTAACCTCTCCTCGTAGGACATGCCCCTTAGCTCCGGGACTAGTCTTGCTGGAAATCTTTGCACTTTCTCTAATATCCTCACATGCTTGGTTAGGTGAGGGTTCCAAACTGGTGCTGAATACTCCAATATAGGCCTGACATAGACGGTGTACAGAGTCCTGAACGATTCCTTATTGAGATGTCGGAATGCTATTTTAGGTTTGCTAGATGCCAATTTGCTGCAGCAGTTATTGGTTGATATGCGCCTCAGGAGATGTGCCTAGTGTTATACTCATCTCTAGATCCTTTTTGGGCAGGGCTGAAAATTTTCCTACTTAAACACATGCACCTTTACGCGTGTCATCCTACACGCGCCGCGCATCTGGATTCCTGTTCTTTAATTCTAACCAATCACAAGCCTTCCCTGAGTCGCTTCAGCTAAGTGATGATGGCGTTTGCTGCCTTCCCATTGGTTGAGAGATCAAAACATAAACACTCGTGGCTTGGCGTCGCCCAGAGTGGGTTTTTTCCATTCAGTGCCACTAATATACTCTTGGATTTTACCTTCTACAATGTCGGTAAGTACTGATTGTTGTGTTTAGTGCGTACATGAATAGTTTAGGCATATTTTGATATATACATAAAGTCCGTGTGAAGCATAATGTGAGTGTAGCATGCAGTTGAAAAAAGTGCAACAAAGGAAGTACGAAAATTTTCGTACCTGCCCAAGATGTGACATAGTACAATTTCAGTAAAATAAATATTTATAAAAGATTTTCTATTGCATATATGAATTCTGTAGTGGTCTGGATCTATACAGGTTTTTATTGTCCTTCCAGATCAATGAGAAATTGTTTTATGGGGAGCCCTCCAGCACCAGGTCGAAATATGTCTGCATTTTGGATGACAGTGACTCAGAACCAGAGGTAGATGACACAGAATTGCTGGATAGTGGTGATGAATACTTGCCACTGGATGCAGAGGTGTCAAGTGATGAGGAGGAGGAAGAAAGGACAGCCAAAAAGCAGAAATTAGTGAAGAAAAAGAAAGGTATTACGATTGAGGAGTACCCTGATGAGGAAGATATTCATGAAGATATTGCTCTTCAAGCTCCATCTCAGTGGTCCCAGGTTGATATCAAAAATGATCCTTTGCCGGCATATGAACATGAAAAGCCTCTTGTAATTAGGTCTCCATATGAGTATTTTTGTATTTTCTTTACTCCAGACATGGTAGATAACATAGTATATCAAACAAATTAATATTCCAAGCAAAAAAATAAATAATAATTTTGCAACAGATTCTGAAGAGATCATGAGGTTCATAGGTATTTTGTTGTTCATGGGTATTGTTCCATTACCATCACTCAAAGACTATTGGAAAAGTGCATTTAGGATCACCCAGGTTGCAGAAGCCATGGGGTCGAAAAGGTTTAGGTTACTTAGACGTACTATTCATTTCAATGACAACACAAAAAAGGATAATGACAGATTCTACAAAGTAAGGTCTCTTTACACTGCACTAACTAATGCTTGCTTGAAAGTTCCAGCTACACCCAAGCAATCTATTGATGAAGTCATGGTTGGTTTCAAGGGTAAAACTGCTGGAAACCTAAGGCAGTACATCAAAACCAAACCAGATAAGTGGGATTTCAAACTTTTTTGTCGTGCAAGTGAAGATGGAATCATACATGATATACTCATGTATCAAGGCACACCAACTTTTGACAGCCATCCCATAAAGCTTCCACAGGAAGAAACTAAACTTCCAATAAGTACAAAGATTGTTCTGGTACTTGCAGCAACTATGAACAAGACCAACACATCAGCAATCTATGCTGACAATTTCTTTTCAAGTCTACCTTTGGTCAAGCTACTAAGAGATAAGTATAACTGCAGATACACTGGAACAGTACGTGAAAATAGTTGTGGTAAGCCAGATCTGATGCCTGTCAAAGAAATGGAAAGGAACAATGTGGACAGGGGCACTTTTAGCTTCAAAAAAAAATGATGGTGTCCTTGTTTGTAAGATGGAAGGACAACAAAGTTGTGACTTTAGTGACAAGTGATGTTGGGGTCAATCCTGTGAGTCTTGTTGAAAGATATAACAAGGCTACAAAGAACAAAGACCACTTTCAGTGCCCTGCAGTCATCAAGAACTATAATGCAAACATGGGAGGTATTGACAAAAGTAACATGGTGGTGCATCTGTACAGAACACCAATGAAATCAAAACGTTGGTACATGCGGATATTTGCCTATGTTCTTGATCTTGCTGTTGTGAATGCATGGCTGCTTTACTGCCGTGATTCTCGAGCACTAAATACCAAGTGTATGCCACTGAAGTATTTCAGGAATGATATCTCTGTCACTGCAAGGTCTAAAGGACAAAGTATTAGAGGCAGCATCCTAAGAACATCTACAAGACCTTCACCAAGTAATTCACCATGTACTTCCAATAGTGTCAGCATAGTGAAAGCTGTGAAGGGACAATGTGCAGAAAGGCCTGATGTCAGTGTTAGGCTTGACAGAACTCTAAACCACTTGCCAGTGGCAGGGAAAAAGCCGCTTACTTGCAAGTATTGCAGCAACTCGAAGAAATTGATAACATCCTCATTCCAGTGTTCTGTATGCAAAGTAAATCTGTGCATAAAGAGTAATAGATATTGCTTCAGCAACTACCATATCATCAATTAGCAATATGGAATAATTGGTCTTCCTCATGAATCTCAGGAATATGGGACTTGAAAGTTTTATCCCTTTGCAATGTGTCCATGTTGCTATTTGTTTCATTTTTATATTTTTCTAATACTTACAAACTGTTTTGATACAAGTTCCATTTATGTTTTTAATATTGTCTGTTTGTATAATAAATTGAAAAAATAGTTATTGGATGTTTTATTAACAATTTCAAGTTTGCAACATTCTGATTTTTACTCCCTTTGTCGGGCAAGTGGGAAAATTTTCGGACTTCGGAGATTAGCAATTGCTTGAAAACTAACCATCAGAAATCCATTTATATAGGCTCATTGACCTTGTATTGAGTTACTCTATCCACCATACGGAGTTCAGTTCGAATTTCTAATTTTATGGCCACTTGCCCAACAAAGGGTTAAGTGAGATTTGTAGTCTCTGGCCCCCTAGACTGTAATCTGTCTGCGGTCTTGTTTGCCCTTCCCTGATCTTCATGACTTTGCAATTGATGGGGTTGAACTCCAGGAGCTAGTTGCTGGACCAGGCATGCAGCCTGTCCAGCTCCCTTTGTACTTCCGCCTGGTCCTCATCCGACTGAATTCTTCTCATCAGCTTCACATCATCTGCAAGCAGAGACACTTCTGAGTCTATTCCTTCCATTATGGTCACATACACTAGAAACAACACCGGTACCAGGACTGACTCTCTGTGGAACCCCGTTCGTCACAGGCGCTCACTCTTACACCTCGCTTCGTACCATGACTCGCTCATGTCTTCCCGACAGGTATTCCCTGATCCATTGCAGTGCCTTCCCTGTTATAGATGTCTGGTCTTCCAGTTTATGCACTAATATCTTGTGTGGAACTGTGCCAAAAACCTTCTTACAGTCCAGGAAAACGCAATCTACTCTTCTCTCTCTCTCTCTCTCTCTCTCCCGTCTTACTGGTGTCACCCTGTCATAGAACTCCAGTAGATTTGTGACACAGGATTTCCCGTCCCTGAAACTGTGCTGGTTGTTGTTGATAAGCTCATTCAATTCTAGGTGTTCCACTATTCTTCTACTGATAATCTTCTGCATGACTCTGAATACTATACATGTTATTGACACTGGTCTGTAGTTTAGTACTTCGTGTCTGTCTTCTTTTTTAAAAGTTGGGACTGCATTTGCTGTCTTCCATACCTCGGGTAGTCGCCCTGTTTCGATAGATGTGTTAAAGATTGTTGCTAATGGCAAATTTAGCGCAGTTGCTTACTCTCTCAGGACCCATGGAGAGATATTATCCGGCCCCATCGCTTTTGAGGTATCTAGTTCGCTTAGCAACCTCTTCACTTCTTCCTTGGTTGCATGTATTGTGTCCAACACCTGATGGTGTACCCCACCTATCTTCCCGGTGTCCATTCTGTCTCTTCTGTGAACACTTCTTTGAATCTTATGTTGAGTTATTCCCATACTTCTCGGTCGTTTCTTGTGATCTCCCCCTCCTTCCTTCCTCAGCCTTGACTTTTCTTGTCCTCATGATGTGGCTGTACTACAGCTTCGGGTCAGATTTGGCTTTCGCTGCTATGTCATTTTCGTATTGTCGTTGGGCCTCCCTTCTTACCTATGTGTATTCATTTCTGGCTCTACGACTGCTCTCCTTATTCTCCTGGGTCCTTTGCCTTCTATACTTCTACCTTTGAGTGAACCAAGGGCTCATCTTGGCCTCCTCGTTGTTTCTGTTACCCGTGGGTGCAAACCTCCCCTCAGCATCCTTGCATATTGTTGTCACATATTCCATCATCTCATTTACTGACTTCCCTGCCAGTGCTTTGTCCCACTGAACCTCGTGCAGGAAACTGTTCATGCCTCTATAGTCTCCTCTCTTGTAGTTTGGTTTCGTTCGTCCTGCCCTTTCTGCTTCCCTCTCCTCTTGAAACTCTACTATGTATTCGAAGCTCAAGAATCACGTGGTCACTGGCCGTGAGGGGTCTTTTCCATGTGATGTCCTCAATATTTGCACTGCTTAAGGTGAATACTAGGTCTAGTCTTGCTGGTTCCTCCTTTATTCTCTCTCTATCTCTCTCTGGTAGTATCCCATACGTGTTGGTACATGAGGTTTTCCAGTACCATGTCCATCATCTTAGCCCTCCAGCTTTCTGGGCCCCCATGTGGCTCTAGGTTCTTCCAGTCAATTTCTTAGCGGATGAAGTCACCCACAATCAGTAGCTTTGCCTCCTGCTGTTCTGTGATGAGTTATACATCACTGCAATTACCACATTCGGCCCTCCAGACTATGTAGTCTCTTGCTTCTCCTCTGCCTCCTCTCTCCAGCTCGAGTGTGTGCGTGTGAGTGAGTGTGTGTGTGTGTGTGTGTGTGTGTGTGTGTGTGTGTGTGTGTGTGTGTGTGTGTGTGTGTGTGTGTGTGTGTGTGTGTGTGTGTGTATGTGTGTGTGTGTGTAGTTTTTTTCAACAAGTCGGCCGTCTCCCACCGAGGCAGGGTGACCCAAAAAAGAAAGTACTTTCATCATCATTCAACACTTTCACCTTACTCACACATAATCACTGCTTTTGCAGAGGTGCTCAGAATACAACAGTTTAGAAGCATATACGTATAAAGATACACAACATATCCCTCCAAACTGCCAATATCCCCAACCCCTCCTTTAAAGTGCAGGCATTGTACTTCCCATTTCCAGGACTCAAGTCCGGTTATATAAAAATAACCAGTTTCCCCGAATCCCTTCACTAAATATTACCCTGCTCACACTTCAACAGATCGTCAGGTCCCAAATACCATTGATCTCCATTCACTCCTATCTAACACGCTCACGCACACTTGTTGGAAGTCCAAGCCCCTCGTCCACAAAACCTCCTTTACCCCCTCCTTCCAACCTTTTCGAGGACGACCACTACCCCGCGTTCTTTCCCGACAGATTTATACGGCCTCCATGTCATTCTACTTCGATCAGTTCTCTCTAAATGACCAAACCACCTCAACAACCCCTCTTCAGCTCTCTGACTAATACTTTTATTAACTCCACACCTTCTCCTAATTTCCACACGCCGAATTTTCTGCATAATATTCACACCACACATTGCCCTTAGGCAGGACATCTCCACTGCCTCCAACCGTCTCCTCGCTGCTGCATTAACAACCCAAGCTTCACACCCATATAAGAGTGTTGGTACTACTATACTTGCATACATTCCCTTCTTTGCCTCCATAGATAATGTTTTTTGTCTCCACATATACCACAACACACCACTCGCCTTTTTTCCTGCATCAATTCTATGATTAACCTCATCCTTCATAAATCCATCCGCCGACACGTCAACTCCCAAGTATCTGAAAACATTCACTTCTTCCATACTCCTCCTCCCCAATTTGATATCCAATTTTTCTTTATCTAAATCATTTGATACCCTCATCACCTTACTCTTTTCTATGTTCACTTTCATCTTTCTATCTTTATACACGCTCCCAAACTCGTCTACAAACCCTTTTTGCAATTTTTCTTTAGAATCTCCCATAAGCACAGTATCTTCAGCAAAAAGAAACCGTGTCAATTCCAATTTTGTATTTGATTCCCCATAATTAATTCCACCCCTCTCCCGAAACCCTAGCTTTTACTTCTTTTACAACCCCATCTATAAATATTTTAAAAACAACCATGGTGGCATTACACATTCCTGTCTAAGACATACTTTTACCGGCAAGTAGTCTCCCTCTCTTCTACACCACCCAAACCTGACCAAAATACCCTCATAAAAACTTTTTACGCTTTTAATACATAACATTTGTGCCTAATAGGTATTATTTCATTATTTTAAGATAATAAAAAGAAAGCTTTTAAACCAAAAAGGGTCAGCAGCGCAATGGAAAAAAAGGTCAATTAGTAAAAATTATTTAAAAAAAATTTTCTCCTACAAGTTTAATGATTTTTTTTTTCTCATTAATTTTAAATGTAAAAATTAAAAATTTTGTACCAAAGAACCTTAAAAATTTTCCCCAACCTTACTATAAAAAGCGAATTTAAAATTTAGCCTAATCCAAAAATATATTTTAGATTAGTTTACAGTAATTTAATAATAAACAAACACAATGAAATATAATTTTTTCGTTAGTTTCAGCATTATTTTTGCGAATTATTGCATACAAAAAATTTTGCTTGCCTTATTCGATAAGAAGAGCGTTGCTTTTTAAACCAAAATCGCAAGTTGGCTCCTGATGGAGCCACTATGCTACCCTGGAAGGATGGAAAGCAGATTGCCAGGGACTACACCTGTGCCGCCACATTGGCAGACACCTAGTTCCCATACTCTGTAGTGGAAGGGGGTGGAGCTGCCAGCCACAGGAAGACCCAGAAGATCCGAAAATATGAAGACCTTCCCCCTTGCTATAACTTCTTTCCCAAATAGGGGGAGCCCCTTGGAGATGGGGCAAGTGTGCTCTAAATTTCCCTCAAAACGGGGTGAAAAGTATCATGAAACCAAGGACCACGGGGCGCCCAGTTTCACTTTCAGAGATCAGTGTGCGATCCAGAAGGAAATGCCTGCAGCATTTGGGACGCGCCCCCCGCACGGAGGGTGGGACGAAGTATTGAGAGTAACTCTGAGTTACCATGTTGTTTTCTTTCTGTTGTATTTTTGTGAATGTTTGGCCAAAGTGTTTTTTCTTTTAAAAAAAACATATTTGAAATATAGGGGTGGGGGGAGAAAATTCTCAAACGCTTAGGGAGAACCCTTTAGTTTTCCTGAACAAGTTTTTTTTCTTTTCTCTGAGGATGAGGGGCCCCCGGACAGTTCTAGAGGTGGTTCCTCCCTATATTATATAAAGTATTTTATATATTTATATATTAAAATTATATATATATTATTTTAATATTATAATATATATATATAAAAAATATATATATGTCGGTGCCGAAAGGGAAAAACTGTCTGCAAGAAATTAAAAAAAGCCTTAATTTTTTCTTTAGGTTTGGGGTTTTTTTTTCTTTAAATATGAAAAATTAATTTTGCACCAAACTTAGGAACTTTCACATACAGACTTTTTTTTTAACAACCATTTATTTTTTTAATTTTTTCTTAATTTTTTCTTTCAAAACTTTTTTTTTTGGGAAAGGTTAAAATTTTTCCCAAAAATGGGGTTTTTAAAAAAACAAAAAAACCCCCTTTTTCCCTTTCCGATAATTCAAAAAAAAAAAAAAATTTTTAAAAAAAAAAAGTTTAAAAAAAATTTTTTAGATTTTTAAAATTTTGGGTTTAAAAAAAGGGGGAAAATTTTTTTTTGGGGGAAAAGGGGGGTTTTTTTGGGGGGAAAAAAAATTTTATTTGGAGGGGGTTTTTTAAGAAAAAAAAAAAAAACCCCCTTTTGGGGGAAATTTTTTTTTTTGGGGAAAAATTTTTAAAATTAAATTTTTAAAGGGGGGGGAAAAAAAAACCCCCCCCGGGGAAAAATTGGGGGGGAAAAAAAAAAAAATTTTTTTTTTTTTGGGGGGTTTGGGGGTTTTTTTTTTTTTAAAAAAAAAAGGGTTTAAAGGAAAATTTTTTAAAAAAAATTAAAAAAAGGGGAAATTTTTTAAAAATTTAAGGGGGGGGTTTTTTTTTTGGGGGGGTTTTTTTTTCCTTTGGGTTTAAAAGGGTTTAAAAAATTTTTTAAAAATTTTTTGGGGAAAAAAAAATTTTAAAAAAAGGGGGGAAAAATTTTTTTTTTTAAAAAAAAAAAAAAAAAAATTTAAAAGGGGGAAGGGGGGGGGGAAAAAAAAAAAAATTTTTTGGGGGGGGGAAATGGGAAATTTTTTTTTTTTAATTTTTTTTCCTGAGGGGGGGGGGCCCGGGGGAAGGAAAAAAGGGGGTTTGGGGGGGGAAAAAAAAATTTTTTTTGGGAAATTTGTTTTTTTGGGGCCCCCCCCGGGGGGGAAAGAGGAAAAAAAATTTTTTTTTAAAAAAATTATTTTTTAAATTTTTTAAAAAAAAAAATTTTTTTAAAAAAAAAACCCCCAAAAAAAAAAAAAAATAAAATTTTTTAAAAAAAAAAAAAAAATTTTTTTTTTGAAAATTTTAAAAAAATTTTTTTTTTTAAATTTTAAAAAAAATTTTTGGGGGAAAATAAAAATTTTTTTTAAAAAAAAATTTTAAAATTTTAATTTTTTTTAAAAAAAAATTTTTTTTAAAAATTTTTTAAAAAAAAAAAAAATTTTTTTCCCCGTAAAAAAATTTTGAAAATTTTTTTTTAAAAAATTTAAAATTTTTTTTAAATTTTTTTTTGGGAAAAAATTTTTTTTTGGGAAAATTTGGGGGGAAAAAAAAAAAAACCCCCGGGGGTTTTTTTTTTGGGGGGAAAACCCCCCAAAAAAAAAACCCCCCCCCCCAAAGGTTTTTTTTGGGTTTTTGGGGGGGGTTTTTTTAAAAGGGTTTAAATTTAAAATTTTTTTTAAAAAGGTTTAATAATAAGAAGAAAATGTTAAAAGTGGGAAGTCTGAATGTGCGTGGATGTTGTGCAAATGATAAGAAAGAGATGATTGTGGATGTTATGAATGAGAAGAAGCTGGATGTCCTGGTTTTAAGTGAAACAAAGCTGAAGGGGGTGGGAGAGTTTCAGTGGAGAGGAATAAATGGGATTAGGTCAGGGGTTTCAAATAGAGTTAGAGCTAAAGAAGGAGTAGCAATAATGTTGAAACATAAGTTAAGGCAGGAAAAGATGGACAATAAATGAATTAATTCCAGGATTATGTGGAGTAAAATACAGGTTGGATGTGAAAAGTGGGTTATAGTAAGCGTATATGCACCTGTAGAAGAGAGAAGTGTAGAGGAGAGAGAGAGATTTTGGGAAATGTTGAGTGAATGCGTGGGGAGTTTTGAACCAAGTGTGAGAGTAATGGTGATTGGGGATTTCAATGCTAAAGTGGGCAAAAATGTTGTGGAGGGAGTAGTAGGTAAATTTGGGGTGACAGGGGTAAATGTAAATGGGAAGCTTTTAATTGAGCTATGTGTAGAAAGAGGTTTGGTAATAAATAATGCATATTTTATGAAGAGGATTAATAAATATACATTGTATGATATAGCACGTAATGAAAGTAGTTTGTTAGATTATGTATTGGTGGATAGAAGGTTGATGGGTAAGCTCCAGGATATACACGTTTATAGAAGGGCAACAGATATATCGGATCATTATTTAGCTGTAGCTACAGTTAGAGTAAGTGGTAGATGGGAAAAGAGGAAAATGGCAACAACAAGCAAGAGGGAGGTGAAAGTTTATAAACTAAGGGAGGAGGAAGTTCAGGTGAGATATAAGCAACTATTGGCAGAAAGGTGGGCTGGTGCAAGTATGAGCAGTGGGGTGGGGGTTGAGGAGGGTTGGAATAGTTTTAAAAATGCAGTATTAGAATATGGGGCAGAAGTTTGTGGTTAAGAGGAGTGATTGTTGGAATAATGGAGTAAAGGGCGTGATAAAAGGGAAAAAGTTAGCTTATGAGAGGTTTTTAAAAAGCAAAAGTGTTATAAGAAGAGTAGAGTATATGGAGAGTAAAAGAAAGGTGAAGAGAGTGGTGAGAGAGTGCAAAAGGAGAGCAGATGATGGAGTGGGAGAGGCACTGTCAAGAAATTTTAATGAAAATAAGAAAAATTTTTGGAGTGAGTTAAACAAGTTAAGAAAGCCTAGAGAACGAATGGATTTGTCAGTTAAAAACAGAGTAGGGAAGTTAGTAGATGGGGAGATGGAAGTTTTGGGTAGATGGCGAGAATATTTTGAGGAACTTTTAAATGTCGACGAAGAAAGGGAAGCGGTAATTTCATGCACTGGCCAGGGAGGTATACCATCTTTTAGGAGTGAAGAAGAACAGGATGTGAGTGTGGGGGAGGTGCGTGAGGCATTACGTAGAATGAAAGGGGGTAAAGCAGATGGAACTGGCGGGATCATAAC